>CM036250.1:31120999-31488499 GCA_020698575.1 Bostrychus sinensis | reverse complement strand
GTTTGTGATGTCACCGCTCTAGCCCGCCATTGCACCCATTGGACAGAGGCGGTCATGTGGTACGCAGAGCAACCCCGCACTTCCTCGAGGGTGCGCCTGCTCTATGGGCCGCACAACGCGGAAGGAAAAAAAACTTTTTTTTTTTTAAACAGACTGAGATTCAGAATCTCTTTTACAGGGGAGTCCTGGTCCCATGGGGGACCTATTGTACATGTTTTTAGTGGTAGGGGAAACCTACGGAGACACAGGGAGAACATGCAAACTCCACATAGAAAGGCCCCACCCGGTCCAGGAATTGAACCCAGGACCTTCTTGCTATGAGGCAGGAGTGGTAACCACTACGGCACCATGCCACCATGCCACCCAACTATTTTGGCCAATAAGCACGGCTGTTGAAAACAATGGCGGTCGTGACGTCATCCAGTTCTATAATACATCCATGCTTATCCCCCAAAAGACCCAAACATAGACAGATTTTTTTTTAAATATTATTGTAGGAGGCCTTTGATGCATAAATAAAATTTTAGACATTTTGGTGAGTTTTTACAGAAGCAATATTGCAACATTGGGACTGAGAGGAAGCAGAATGTATTTATATTTACAATACCGCAGGATGTTAATAAATCGCTAATATAATACATAATGTTTTGATGAATATAAATTTTTTTTTTGCTTAATTATCAGAAACAGTGGACAATTATTTACAAAACCTGATAAACAAAACACATCTTGAATATATCACATGTTTACCAAGTCACATAGGAATAATTTGTCATACTTCAAAAGGCAGAACTTTGCTCTGAATAAGTCACAAACTTTCAAATGTACTTAACTGATACGAGTGCATGATCACATCAGAAATCATATCTACAGTCAAATTATTATTACAACAGAAAGAGACTCTCTTTAGCCATTGTAATAAATAAAACTCATTTCATAAGTAAATGTGGGTTCTCAGCCAAAAAAAGAGAACTTAATGTTTATTTTGCACAAGTTGAAACTGTTGTAATATTGCAACTGTGGAGGTTAAGGGGACATTACATAATTTCTGTACATTAAGATTAACTGTGGGGAAAAAAATAAATTAAGACATAATTTAGGATTTGTTATTTAGGATTTTAACCCTCAGGCCCTCCTTTAAAAAAATCAGTCTTCCTCTTAAAGCTCCTTTAGGTCATGGGGTCACATTTTAAAATAGAAATATGACCAAAAAAAACTTTTTTTTTTTTTTTTTTTTTTGATCCTTAACCACTGTCCTCATCATGCATAACAAAAGAGAATACATTTTAATATTTTGAACCCTCTTAAAGCCAGTTTGTTCACATATTTTCTTGCCTCTGACATTGTTACAGAGGAAATCACTTAAGTTAACATTTCTGTATTGCAATGGCAGTAGAGTGAAAAAAAAATATTTTAATGTGAGTTAATGGGATCAAAAGTGGCTTTAAGGGGAAGAATGTGAGGTTTTTTTTTTTCCCCAGACAGTAATCACATTTTTTTTTCCAGTTGTGACACTGAAATTCTAAAATGAATTTATTAATGAACATATTTGTCAAATCCCTCTATCATGAGAAATGCCAAAATAAGAGCAAAAAATAAACTTGAAAAGCTCTAAAAGTGTCCCAGAGGGCCTGAGAGTTAAGATACTCATTTTAGCCCATATTTGCCTGTTTTGACCAATCACAGGCTAAATACATTTTGGGTCTATTTACTTCAGATGACTTCAAGTAGATGTAAAAGTACTCACAAAAAAAAAAAAAAACTATCACTTGAGTAACTATAAAGTATTGAAAGTAAAGTTTACTCAAGAACAAATGACTTTTAAAAGCTGTTTTTGTCATTGCACACCCAAATCTACTACTAGTACTACGTGTGCTGCTGCTTCTATTACTACTATCACCACTACTACAACTACTATTTACCATAGAGTGTGCAGTACCTTTTTGGACTTCTTCGGCTCATAGTCCATCGCTGGTTTTCCTCTGGATTCTTGGTTCTGTTACTCCTTACCATATAATTTACATTTTGTCTTTAGTTTCACAGTAGTTGTTTTTTTTCCATTGACTTATTTTAGCTCTGTGTCTTCCACTGCTCCATTCCTGTTTCACTCTCGTTACACTGATTGTTCTCTCTGGACGCCTCTTGGGGCCACACACTGGTGAACAGGAAGCAGAGGAAGCCCACTTCCTGTCCGAGAGGAAACTCCACCAGCGCTGATAACGCTCATTGTGTCTGATAACGCACACAAACACACTTAAATAATATCTGTACACTCACATTTACATTTACCTTCTACACATTCAGTTTCATTCATTTCAGTTCTCATGGTATTCATCAAATATTGGCATAAGTAAGTAATTCTTAATTGTCTTTCGCTAAAGTACAGGGTGTATTATTTAAATTGGAGCTTTAGAGTGTTTAGTATTGGCCTTTGAAGGAAGATTTTGTAGCAGAAGCACATCTACATTTACTCCATATTTGGACACTGACATTTTATGTTAGCTCTTAACCAAAACATATTGAAGATACAGTTATATAATTAATTAAGTGCCTAAAGTGCAGACTCTCAGCTGTAATTATTGCGAATATTCATGTCTAAATCGGAGAAAGTAGTCCAACATAAAGAAGTGAAATATTCTGCTACAGCTGAAGCTCAAGCTCAAGCTGCATTTCTTTTGTTTAAGAGAAAAATTAAGGCTGAGGTAAAGGCAAAGCATCACAAAATAGGAAACCCAGTTTTTGGTAATGTCCATGGGCTCCAGACTTCAGGCAGCCATCAAAGAATTTTTAACAAAATATTAGAAATTAACATTTCATTCTTGATAATGTTCATCTTTCCAATTGCTTTTGCACTCCTGAAAAAGAGGCAGCTACAAATTAAAGAGCTGTAATTCCTAAACCCTTTCTCTGATTTTGAATGCTTTCAAATGACAGCTGAGAGCCTGCACATATGCTTATAGAACTGTATTTTCATCATGTTTTGGTTAGCAGCGAACAATACAAATACTTATGGACCTAACTTTATTTACAACCAATAAATGTGAGTGCAGCAGTAGTTCAGTAGTCAGTAGAGATGTCCGCACTAACCCGAAGGTTGGTGGTTTGATCCCCGGGACCGGTGTCAGTGTGAGGGGTTGTAGGTGCAGACTGGCAGCCACGATTCTGTCAGTCTGCCCCAGGGCAGCTCAGCAGTGAGTGAGGAGTGAATGAATGATGCATCTGTAAAGTGACTTTGAGCGAGTACAAAAATATGCTATGTAAGACTGATATATCATTATTTATTATCATTATTACTGTAAATGTTGCCGTCAATGAAAAAAAAAAGAAGCAGACACAATTACAATTGTTAAAACAATGATAAAAACATCAGTAACATCACTTGAGTATGGCCAAGTACAAAGTTTGTCAAATTTGATGTCTGACATGTAAATGTTCATTTAGATAAAATTTGCTAACTTTTCTTTCAAATACACTTATACTGTAGCTTACAATGTTTACTTGGGTGGTTGATGTTTGGAGGTGTTTTTTTGTCCTGCAGTGTGACACAACTTTCAAGTTGAATGCAAAGAATATTAAATAATCATTTGAGATATAAATTAGTTTTTTAAAAAATGTTAAGCATAGCACTATTATTTCTACACATTTTGACATTGGTGTGACTTGTTCTGTCACATTCACTACAATTTGGCCATTTGAATTCTTGGCATAAATTATTCAATGTCTGTTGTGCTAACTTAAAGAATATATATCCCTGTCCCATCCTAAAATATGATTTTTAACATTCAGAATTTGATTTTGTGAAAAATACAGCTAGCACACCGCAGGACACCAGAGATATTTGAGAAAAGTAGGATTTTACATACACGTTATAAAATAATGGTTCCTTTTGACGTTTAGCTCACAGCCTGAACTCCAGAGGTCTGTCTGCTCTGTAAATGACAGATGGGTCCTGCAGGTTTTGTTGCAACTGACTGACAAACCTGATCTTTAATGCCACACCACAGGACACCATTTTGATTACAAGAATAACATTGTTTAAATTATTATTATAGGATTCAAGTGTAGTTAAAAGTGTTGTTTTAGTAGTACAAATAGGGTTAGGTTTAGGGTTAGGGTTAGTACAAATAGTTGCCATTATGCCAGAAACTTTATAAACTGTCCCAGACACTAGTGACTAATTTTGGAAATGTTTGTATTTTCTATTTTGAAAATGTTACAGTCACACCACTGGACATTTTACAGTTTAAAGTTAAAATTAAAATATATTTAAAAAAAAAACTACACACAACTTCATTCTAAAACTTCAAAGGTTTTGTTGTAGGCTGACAGAATTATGGAGGAGGGAAAACATTATTTAGCAAAACTTTTTAACTGATTACAGAAAACCTACTACAACACAAGAGTTTGTCCTTACATCAGATTTAGGTGCAACTATTTAAAAACACATTTCCTGTAATGAGTGCATTTAGTCACAAGGAGGCGACATCAGTCCATGAACAGACAGCGAAGGAGGAAGGTGAAATACAACAAGAAGAAAGAGTGAAGGAGAAACCCATTTGTCTTATTCAGCAGTGCCTGGTTTCTACGGCAACGGGAGACAGAGATGGGGCGTGAATCTTTTGGGTTTTTCTCCCTCCTTTGGATCATCTTCTTGTTTCTGCATTGATCTGAAGGCCTTTTTTTTTTTTTTTTTTTTTTTTTTTTGGTGATATGACAGTCTGACCTCCATGTCTAGGAGAGTATTTTAACATCAGATTCTCAGTGTACAGTATATTCTATTGTTATCAAAGCCACAAATCCCAATTTTAAGACAAATTTTAATTGATCTCAACATAATATAATGAAGCCGTCTTGGCTCTGCAGCATGTGATGTTATGCCATCTTATAGGAAAAGCTTGCATTAAAAAATAAAACTTTATATAATGAAGAAAAAAAATCTTTGTGTTCATTCTTTTTGGCTTTTTCCTTTCGGGGTCACCACAGAAAATCATCTGCGACCCACCGTGCAGTGTTTGGCATACTGATCTGGCACAGTGCTCTTCCTGAAAGAAGCCCTTTCCATTTATCCGGGCTTGGGGCCAGCACAGAAGACACACTTGTGAATTCTTGTGGAGGGATTAGTTTAAAGGGGCTATATTATGCTTTTATTCATATTTTTGCACGTTTTGCAACCTTTGAAAACATTATCTGACTAAAAGAGAGCATTTTTAATATGTAGGCTACTGGTTAAGAGACCAGCAGAGGGCAGCAGAGTGCATACTGTTGCCGAACACAAACAGAGGAATTATGCATTTGCCATTTTACAAACTGTAAAATGAAAAATGCCTGTGAGGAATCAGTGGAAACAGAGCTGTACACCATTATTTTTTGATAAATGAATGAGAGCAGACTGGATGTAGAGGATTTGTTGATTGGTCAGTTCATCCTGGAGTGGGTGGGGGTTCGTAGGAGAGGTGGAGGTTTGTGCAACCAAGCATTTTGAGGCCTCAGAACAGCCATGCCAAATAATAAAGGATTATTCAAACAGGCGTGAGGTATAATAAGGTAAGGTAGACTTTATTGTCCCAATACGGAAATGTGTTCTGTGCATTTGACCCCTTTTTCAATGCTGCCTTTCAGGAGCAGTGCCCAGGGACCCTTCTCCAGATCTTGAGCCAGGATGAGTCTAAGGGCCCAGGAAAATCTTCTACAATAATAATATAAGATTAGCTTAGTTTGCAATGATAGGGCCCCATCTTATATCTTTTCAGGGGGCCCAGAAACTACTACACTGGCTGACACAGACATTAAGAGTTGCACAGTTTCTATGATTATTTTACTGCAATGGTCTATTTATTTAATCCTTCTTAAAGAAAGACACAAAGACATACACATACAGTACAGCTATAAATAAAACAAGTATTGCTTTGGGAGGATGAGGAATAAAAGTTGTTCTGTTCAAATCTCTGAAGCCAACGTCCAAATAAACAGCTAATCCCGAGACCGGAGGGAGGCCGAAGCACTGCACATCAAAGAAAACCCGTTCGACAGAGAGAGACTGACTGTGGTTCAACTGCAAAAAGCAAACCACCAAGAGTTACAAGACTAAAGGGGTGTGGAGAACCAAGAAGACGTCCCAATGGAGTCTCGGGATCCGGCCCCGTTCTGGACCGGAAATATCTTGCAAGAATTGAGCACAGGCAGAAAGAAAGAGAGAGAGAGAAAAACCCAGACAGGATTTTGAAGTGTCGTTGCCATGTGGCTAATTTTGGAGCTTTGTAAAAGTGACAGGATAAATTTCACCATAGCAACAGCAACTAAAGTCTTTGGTATGCGGTGTAGAGTATCGACATCTCTCTGATTCCTCTTTGGGATGTACAAAGATATAATCCATGTGTAGTGTTATATCAGACTGGGCACTGGTAATGATATATTTAAGGATATGTATGGAAGCAAGTGTCTACTGTTTATCCAATAGAGATGGCGAACATTTAGACAAGGCGGACAATTTGTATAAAACATTTTTCTATTCTATTATTATTATTATTATTGTTGTTATTATTATTTCACTCTTTGCAGTGTATCCTGGTGTTGATTTTTTTTTTTTTTTTTTTGTATTTTATCTTGTAAAGAACTTTGGTCCATTGAGGTTGTTTTTAAATTTCTATATAAATTAATTTGAAAAAAAAAGTTGAATTTTTTTTTAAATTAGTTAGCAGACACAAATATAATAGCTGTAGTTGTAGCATGAATTAATTTGAATACATGTTTGAATGCATGCAGGTTCTTTCTATTTATTATTTGTTTATCATCTTTAACATTGTTTTTATTGTGTGTACAGAGGATGAAATGTGGGAAAATTAAATAAATGAACAGCAACATGTTTTATTCAAGTGGATATATAATCAGCGGCTTCCAATTCAGAGATTAGAATTCATTTTAAAATTGTATTATTGTCTGAGCTTTTAAAAGTCCACACTCCATCCAGAGTCCAGAGGTCCACGTCTCTGCTGATGTTAGAGGTTCCCAGGGCCAGGCTCCAAATCAGGGGGTAGAGCATTTTCAGTGGAAGCACCTCATCAGTGGGACAGCCTGCCTCTGTCAATGAGAGCAGTTTAAAAGGTTACTGAAAACCCACCTGTTCTCACTGGTGTTTGGCTTCAGTTAGGACCTTGGTTTTACTCGCTATATTCATTTTTGTTGGTTTTTTTTTTACAATTATATCACTTATTTGTGTTTCCTGGTGTTGGTTTTATTTATCTTGTGAAGCACTCTACACTGTAAAAAATATCTGTAGATTTCATGGTAAAAATCTGTAAAATCTCAACAGTAAAAGACCGTAATTGATATATCGGTAAAATTGTGTTTTGGTTACGGTAATTAACTGTAATATTAAAAATAAGGCAAAATTGTATTTTTTAGTTTTATTTTTTGTAATGTATACAGTATAGCACTGTTAAAAAAATTGAGTCCTGTGTTTATTACAGTTTAACACCTTTTCAAAAGATAATAACTTTAAATTTTACAGTAAATGTTGATTAAAAGTTAAGTCACAAACTAAAATATACATTAACCTATTTTTTTTTAAAGATAATAACTTTATTTTGCTGTAAATAATAATAAAAACTCAAGTCAAAAACTGTAAAAACAACATTTGTGATAAAATTATACTGTAAAATGAAATACAGGCCTCTTGTAGTTTTTACGGTAGATTTCTGGCAACCACAGCTGCCAATTTTTTACCGTAAAATTTACAGATTTTTTTTTTTTACAGTGTAGTCAACTGAGTTTCTTTTGAATTGAAGTTTGCAGACTAAAATATTCTACACTGTAAAAAATATCTGTAGATTTCATGGTAAAAATCTGTAAAATCTCAACAGTAAAAGACCGTAATTGATATATTGGTAAAATACTGTTTTGGTTACAGTAATTAACTGTAATATTAAAAATAAGGTAAAATTGTATTTTTTAGTTTTATTTTTGGTAATGTATACAGTATAGCACTGTTAAAAAAATTGAGTCCAGTGTTTATTACAGTGTAACACCTTTTTAAAAGATAACTTTAAATTTTACAGTAAATGTTGATTAAAATGTAAGCCGCAAACTGTAAAATATACAGTTAATCTATTTTTTGAAAGATTAATAACTTAATTTTACAGTAAATAATAATAAAAACTCAAGTCAAAAACTGTAAAAACAACATTTGTGATAATATTATACTGTAAAATGAAATAAAGGCCTCTTGTAATTTTTACGGTAGAATTCTGGCAACCACAGCTGCCAATTTTTTACCCTAAAATTTACAGATTTTTTTTTACAGTGTATATGTGGCTTGACCTGAGCTCTGATAATATTAGCCATAGTTGTGTCATGAATTAATTTGAATTAATAAATGAATGCATGCACTTTCTACTTAGGTTATTTAGTTGTTTTTTTGGCTTCTCCTTTTCATATTCGAGGCTGCCACAGTGAACCATTCGTACAATGATTTGGCAGGGTTTTTACGCCAGATGCTCTTCTTTGTTAAAAAAATTGAGTCCTGTGTTTATTACAGTTTAACACCTTTTCAAAGATAATAACTTTAAATTTTACAGTAAATGTTGATTAAAAGTTAAGTCACAAACTAAAATATACATTAACCTATTTTTTTTTAAAGATAATAACTTTATTTTGCTGTAAATAATAATAAAAACTCTGTTGCAACCAGCCATATACAAAGACTGGAGTAAGCAATGCGGGTGAAGAGTCTTGCCCAGGGACACAACAACAGTGTGCACCAGTGTTGCCCCAGGTCATTATATCTTTATTTATTTTATCATTATTATTATTCTTGTGTGTATGGAGGATGAAAAGTGCCAAAATGAAATAAATACATAATTAAATAAATATGTCAATACACAATTAAAATAGAAAATAAATAAATACATACATACATAATTAATTGAGTCATAAATTCATTCAACACAATTAGTTTTACGTAAAAATATTCAATCATTTCACTATTTAAATTGTTATTTCATGGTTCCCTGCTTCAGTGCATCATGAATTCATTTTATCTGTCTATTTCACCCATCAAAGTCAGTGGGTGGGCTCTAACACCTAACTGATTACCCAGCACAACAAGTCAACAAGGATCCATCCCATTTAATTGATTTTAATTAATGAATTGCTTAATTGTGTATTATTTTATTTTATTTTGGCACTTTTTTTTATTCGTTTGTATGTAGTATGCAAGACACAATAAACAGAGACACTTTATTTTGGCGGCATTGGAGCCATGTTTACTACGTATTGTTCCCATCTACAGTACAGCTTGTTGAGATCTTTTTTTTTTTTTTTTAAACATTGTCATAGATATTTTCACCACTGGTTTATTTTTCTGTCTGTTTCACTCAGACGATTTTAAGCAGCATTATCAAAAAGACTTACATACATACTGCACTTACAATAACATACATACAAACCAAGGCACACGTACTCATACATACACTTTCTATATAGCGCCACTCTGATATATACAGATATATAGAATGAGTAAAAAAAATCTATTTTTTCATTTTTACATCTTAATATAAGAGTCATACCAAAGACATGGCCACCGAGTGTGTAAACAATATTGTAAATAGATAGAAAACAAATACAAAAATAAATCAACAGAAATACTTGCATCAATTAATCAAAGATGAGTTGAGTTTGGAACTCACTAACATGTTTTTATTCAAGTCGATATATAATCAGCGCACCACTATTTTTACCTCTACAACAAAAGACTGCTTAAAGGGACAGTTCAGTATTTTTCAAAATGGAGGTGTATGGCATTTATAGAAGAATTACAGTGGGTAGTAGCTAGTGACCGGTCAGTTTGGAGAAGCAGACATGAATAGGTCTCAGAATTCAAAATGCATGTTCTACTCATATTACCAAAAGTAACTTCTTAATTGATCAGATGCTCTTCCATAGTCTTAACTAACAAAAGAGTTGAATGTTGCACTGCCTATTTGTTATTAGGGGTGTAACGATACAAATACTATATCGATGTATCGTTCTTTTATTCCTACATTACAACTATATCGATACACATTACCTTGTATGGAATCGTTTTCTAGGTAGTGTCGCTATGAATGAAAAAAAAAATCAATAATATTGGAACTATCAATATTAGAAATTTGCATGTTAAAATAAATCCAGATCTGTTTAATTAAATTTTATATTCACTTTTCTTCACTCTGTCTGCTGGACATAATCAACCCTGGCCGCAAAGCTAGATTTAAAGTAAAATTTTGTGATTTTTGGCATTGATTGTATCAATATGAAGGTGCTGAATCTTATCCAGTTGTATCTTTCTAAATTAGCAAATATTGTTTTTGAATCGGATCGAAACAGTATGTATCATACTGTTGCAAAAACGTTTCATTACCCCCCTATTCTTTATATATTTTATATCACTTCACTGTGTCGTCTTCTTGCCAGCTGCAGGTAAAACACTGCCAGTGAGCAATTTCCACCCAGTACTTTTACTACATTCATGCATGCTTCTTCTAAAACTCTTTTTTTCCCGTTTGTGTGAAACCCCTGAACTATGGTGGTGTCAGACTGCCTCTACTGGTCCGGCATAGATGCTACAACAGTTTCAAAAGCTGAAACCTCAAAGTATGACTTGTGCTTATATAAACACCTCTGTCATGTAAACAGGCCTTTAACTTGTAGCGACCAAGTAAAATGAAGTATTCCATGAAGGCCTTGTGTGTCTTGGACACAATGGTGTCCAGAACATAGTTGTTTAACTAACTTGTGCCATTGCCATTTGCGGCTGTTTGAAAAAGTCATATAGTCATATATTTTTATATTTTTTGGGTAAATAATAATAATCAGGGCTTGACATTAAATTTTTTGCTTACTGGCCACCATGGCTAATCTTTGTCAAAAGTTGCTACCTAATTAGTGTTTTTTTTTTTTTTTTACTAACAACAATTTAATTAGTTATTTTTAGTGTATATTTTATAGTACACAATAAGGTTAAAGAAATGTAAAATTAGGTTTTATGTATGCACATGGATTTTTCAAATATTTGAAAGAGGTTAACCTATAAGGCAGAATACATTTTCATAAATGGTGTACTCTCAAGCAAAGCAACAGAAATGCAGGCATAACCTCTAAAGTTAATATATAAGTCTGAATAAAATTCAACCGGCCAAAGTGGCTAATGAGAGTGTGTCACCTACATTTGGCCGATTGGCTAGTGGTAATGTCAAGCCCTGGTTATAATGGTTAAAAGTTGGCAATGTGCTTAGAAACAGTGGTAAGGCCTATACATATTTTTTGCAAGTAGGCACATTTTTGCAATCCTAAAGCAGCAAGGATGCATATTTAACAACTATACCTTTTCACCTTTTGTTGGAAGCTCATATAATGAAGCATAAGCAAGCAGTCTTGCTTTACATCCAGCTTGCATCTTGTTATTCCTATCTCCCCGTTTCTCATCCAAATAAGTAAAGAAATAAAAAAAGTTAACCCGAAGTGTCATTACTCTTGTCTGCTTTTTCAAACTCCCTCTGTGCACGCCACTGTCAACTGCCAGTTCTATCTTACCAATCCATAAATGCATACATAGAAACCCACTCTTTCAAACACTAAACTGTCCCTTTAACTGCCCAATCAGAGAGAGCGACTCTGCGCCCTCAGCCTGTGACTGGGCATTTTGACGTATGCATTTTCTGTACATTAACCTGTATTCATGTTCAACCAGACATAATGGTGATTGACATAGTCGTGTATATTTTCAGCACCATTCCCATGCCACACATCTGTCCGTCCACTGTTGGGACAATGTCCTTATCCCCAACTTTATTGGCTTTTTCAGGCCAGTAGTTCACAATGTGAGTTTGTCAATCTTCTCCAACTCTTGCCTGAATTTGACTGCGAGTTGGGAACACTTAAGTGTTTGTAAAAGTCTTTTCTTGGTAAGTTTTTTTATTTTTTTGTTTTTTGTTTTGCTTGGCACTACTTGATGCTACTCAAAACATCTGGGATTTCTTTGGAGCATTTGTTGTGCTCATTCATAATGCTGTACAAGATGTGTCAACCACAGATGTAGACGCCAAAATTTATACGGATTTGGCATCTTCTCAAGAGTAATTATTCGGCGTTAACCACCAAGACTGTCATATACAAAACGGCCAGCAGAGGGTGCTAGTCATGGCTAGCGTTTGAATTGAATTTATACATCCCACGGCTTGTAATGCACTCACCAAAATGAATCCAACGTTTCCGAGATGGAGACAGGAACCACAATATACAAGTATGTAGTCCACAACAGTAGCGTTTGTCATAGACTTGTTCATATGTTAACAGACAAGATTTGCTTTAATCCGTAATCGTCATGTTTAAAATGAACCTGAGGTAAAGGTGTTACCAGCTTAATGGAGGTGTTGTTCCAAATGCATTCTAGGTCAGTGATTCTCAACTGGTGGGTCAGGGTCCAAAAATGGGGCACAGAGAGGTAAGAGATAGTTTCAATACTGAGCTCATTTGAAGCCAAAATATTGTTTGAACTGCATGAAATGGTGACAATTTTAAAATACTGCAAGTTGAAGTAAAGAAAATTAATAAACATTCATTTGGGTCTCTCAATCAGACCAGCTGAGAACCACCGTTTTGTCCACATAAATAAATTTTGTATTGTAAAACACCGCTTCCGCAGTATTTTTACATAGCACCCACACGTATTGTATTGAGCGTTTATGTTGTACTTGTGATAGTACTGGGGTTATGTTGGAGTGTAGACCTGTGTTCGCTGTCTGGTTGTCTTCTCTGATTCATCATTCATCCTTAAGTGATATTTCTAAAACATAAATGTGGACAGAGATAGCATAGTCTTGAATTTTAAATAAATGTAATTCTGATTGGTTAAAATATTGTGAGCAGTGCATTTGTTACTTAAAAATAAAATAACACCAGTAGCTTTAGACATTCTCCCTTTGAAAAAGCTGTAAGGAAGTATATTTTTTATGTACTGTTTTTGCAACCACTCATGTGCATTATGGCTGTCATAATGAATATCTGATAGCTAAAAGTACTATGTTTTAAAAGTCCCATTTCGATCCACACTACAGCTTTTTTTACCCAAATTTTGCACTTTTTTCATGTTAACGTCTTGTTTTGGGATGTAAACAGTTGGACTTTGTGTAGAGATCTTTTTTACCTCATGCTTTACTCTTTGTAAACCATTATTTTGAAAAGAAAAACCTTCTGTTGGTTTAAATGCAGCATTTCTTGAACACTATTGGACTACCTCTGTAGCTTATGGCACATGCAACATGGTGTTAGCATAAATCGGCAGCTAATGTACGTATGTTGGCATTTTGGTGTTGCTAACCCACATAGCACTCCTGCTTTTTGTGCATTAGTATAGCAGCATTTCTTACACTTAAATTCCTAACCAACAGTGACATAAAACTAGGGTACATTTGGTTGAAAAGCAAGACTTTTTTAGGAAAGTGCTTTTAAATAGTTGTCTATTGTATACCAGAAATTTTCTACTATTGTTTGATATTGTATTGGGTCTGGAGATTGAATCATTTTTTTTACAACATGACAATAGTGCATGTCTTTCATTTTTGGCCTTTTAGATTTCTTTGACAGGACAGTGGAGTATTGACTGGAAATTATGGAGGAAACCAGGGAGAGATATTTAGCAACTGGTCAGACTCAAACCCACAGTAGTGGTTGCTTTGTATATGCAACACATGCGCTACCATCTGGACTTTACCATTATGTTTTGATAGGGGGACTTCACTGACGTGACTCTGGATCTATCTGCTCCTCCTCCTCTATCACGATCATTAATATAATCTAATATTGTATATCTGTTATCAGTTCATTGCTATTCATTCACAAGTGATCCCTCTGTCCCACTTCCCTCTGGGGGAGTGGGGTTTTAGATGCTTAGCTATGGTAGATGACCTAGTGTCAATTAACCGTAACCAAAACCCCATTTGTGCTCCTGTCCCGACCTGTGGGCCCTTAACCTCACCTCCTATGGACTTCCTGGACCCCTACCTCACCCCCACTCCCCTGTCTGGACGAGGCCCACCTGCTGTATCCTTACAGACCTGAACTATGATCCTATAGATGAGCTAATCAGCTTTATTGAACAGTCCTAGACACATTTATAGCCTGTCCATCCTGGGAGTGGATCTCTCTTTCAGTGTTTTCTCTACAGCTAGGTTTTTAGGACTTTTTTCTTACCAAGAAGGATGGGTATGTCCTGGGACTGTTTAGTTAAGTGTAGTTATTGTTTATGTTTGATTGTGTAACTAATTGTTTGTAAAGCCCTTTGACCGCTGTTGTGATATTGGGCTATGTAGATAAAACTGAATTGAATTGTATATGGTAATAGACAACCATTTTGTAACTTCTTTCCAACCAAATGAACCCACTTTCAGACCTTTTAAAATCCTCACCGCAACGCCAACACTTCAACGATAACAAGTTTCCACAAGTTGTAAGAGATTTTGCCCCAAGTCGACTGAAATCTTTGCCTTACAAGGTCTCTGTTGGTTTTCAAGGGTCCGTGGCTCAAATACATCCACCAGGCTGTTTGTAACCTCTCTCAAAATCAAACTCTTCAATGCATTTATCCTTGCGATGACTCCAACATCCAATATTCTTCGGTCCCATGATGAACAATTGCCAAGCTTATCCCAGTTCAGTGTTAGCACTATTAGCTCCCCAGGGCTTGTTCATGCTGCTAACTCCTGGCCCTTAAGATCTCAAGTCTCAAGCCTTGGTCTAGGATTGCACTTCACATTTTACAATCAAACAACCTCATTCTTATGAAAATTGTCGGTAGATATCCCTTGTCTCCTCTCCCTGTCAAGTGAAGAGTCCCGGGATAATACTACAGGGCAACAGATTTTGATTTGCGAACCCCCTTTTTTGGGTTTAAACAGTCGTTTCATATTCTAAAACCTCTTTGCTGCCCATCAAGCTACTCCTGTATTGTATCCTTGGGCTGACTGCTGATGTTGTCTCCAGAAGTAGGATGGTTTTTCGTAGGCGCCGATCGATAAAGTGTGCGTCCCAAGCCGGGTACCGCTTTCTGGGTAGATCAATTCGGATCACGGGACCCTCCTGTCGTGACGATGAGGAGGTCCTGTGAAGGAGTGCCGGGGAGGAGGCAGGGGAGGGACGCACCTGGAAAACGGGCAAGCAACTGTCCCGGTCCCTATCCCCTGGCGTGGGATCCCCAGCGTCCTTAGTCCTAGGTAGAGTCCTTGGCGGACTAGTGATGACCATGTCCGTTTGGGAGCCTTGGGACGGGGTCAGACAGGCGTCGATGACCCCCGCTACCCCTCCGGCACCCACTACACCCTCGTCTACGCAACCCCCCCACTGCGAGCCGATAACGGGACCGTCCGGGTGGAGCCAGCAGTAGTATACCAGCATGAAGAAAGTACCGAGGGCGAAACTGCAAGCCACGAGGCAGACCACCACCAGGGCGGAGGAGTCGGAGGTGTGCGGGCCGCGGTAGGTGTACCAGGCAGCGGTGAGAGCGACATTTTCGGCCAGAGTGACAGAGTAGTACACGGTCATGCGGAAACGGCTGGGACCCTCTTTGACGTTGAACCAGCAGAAGATGTAGATGATGCCCACCACCATGTTGTAGATGATCTCCTCCCATTTGGACATGCAGAAGTCAGTCTCGCCTTGGATGATCCAGAAAGTCATGACACACCTGAAAGACAATAATTATAATACAGTGAATTTACTGCCATGTCTTGTAATGGCTCTATTACTTGAAAGAAGTTGTAGTAAAACATTTTCTTGGTTAATTTAACATTCATCTTGTTCTTCTGTTTAGTCCCCTTATGGGTTGCAGGTACTGGAGCCTATCCCAGTAACTTTGGGCCTTAGGAGGGTACACCCTGAACAAAGGCCAGCTAGACGCAAGGCGGACACAGAGGCATACCCAGACAGACAACCATTCACTCTCACGAGATTCAGAGAGCAAACAGATGATATCAACAGAAGACAATAATACAGATGTATTATAAAAATACAATAAACCAGGCGTTGGACACAGATACTAGAGGAGTATGAGCTACAGCAGGAATGGCAGCCACAGAGGAGTTAGCAACACTGAGCTAAAATGTTAGTAGGCTAATTTATCACATTAGCATCTTAAGTATAAGCTACTGAGACAAGCCACTGACCAAACATTTTCACGTTTATGTTCATTAAACTGAATATTTTATAATTTATAGAGGAGGAAACTAAGGCAGAAGGCTGGGTGTACAAGTAAAGAATGTACAGTATTAAAGACAAATACAGCTACAGCAAAAGATGCTAAAGGAGCCCAACATCAACGTCAGCACTCCTTCTTTTATCTCCTTAAGTAAAAGCTCTGTTAGGGGCCATCACATAAGAGTAGCAGATGGTGACAATTTGTGTGTTGAAAGTATTTCAATGTATAGGTGCTGTACAGCACATATGATTGTGGTTTTTGTGATATTGGTAGAGGATTAATTTAGCCTGCTGTATGTATTAAGATAGTTTGACTGGTTTTGGGAACTGACGTTATTGAATGATGCATTTGGCATTTTACTGTGAGACTCTGAGTGGTTCCAGAACTCTGTCCAGTGCCGTGTTTTGCAGTTGAATAAAAAAAAAGTTACATTTGTGTACAATAATAATTACCAACAAACTATAACCCACAGTATATATCTTTATTGTACCATAAGCAAAGCAGGCCAAGTTAGCTGCTCCAGCACTTCTGAATGCTGAATGGTTTTGTATAAAATCACTCTTTACCCACACTTTACTTGCTCTGGGTCTTGGTTTAGTGCAGTTTGTTGATCTTTGTTTTTGTTTTTCCTCATTTGAGTTTTTGATTTAAAACTAGACTATTATTGTTTGGCTAAATAATGTACAGGCCCTACATAGCCTACAATAAAAAAACACAATCCTTAAAAACATAACATGTTAATAAGCGACACTAATGTGGGTGTATATGAGGCACTGCTGGGAAATCATCCCAGTATACCCACCACAAAATGTAGACTACACCACTGGATCGAACCCACAATCTCCTTGCTGAGAGGGGAGAAAACTAACCATTTTTTCACTGCATCTGCTAATTTGTGGGTTGGCGGCTACTGTTGTTGTGTCCTTGGGCAAGACACTTTACCCACCTTTTCTATGTTAGGTGAGTGTTAGTGTAATCGTGTGTTTGGTGGTGGTGGTCAGAGAGGCTGTAGACACAGAATGGCAGCCACATCTCTCTGTCAGTCTGCCCCAGGGCAGCTGTGGTTACTGAAGTAACAGACCACCACAGAGTGACTGAGGAGTGAATGAATAATGTGGTGGAACGCGCTTTGAGTGAATAGAAAGGTGCTATATACTGTAAATCTTAACTTTACAAAAACAAATATTTCACTTCAGTTAAGGAGACTGATATATAAATTTAAAAAAAGTATACTAAAAACACTAAAAACACACACAAAAAATGTAAGAAACATTTAGACCAATTTGTGAAATTAAGTTAAAAATGGGACTAAAAAAAAAAAAGATTGGGATATAGTTAGCCCTGAGGCAGACTGGCAGAGATGTCTGCGCCTACGGTCTCTTTGACCACCAACTCTAATTCCCAAGATATCTAGCTCCCAAGATTTACTATACAGGAATGTAAAAAGTGTGACAACATGCCCCGGCCTCCCCTACTTTTGTAAAAACTTTAGTATGACATTACAATACAGAATAACATTAATTGAGTATTAGTAGCCAGCTAACTGATTATTTACAAGGCAATATTTCACCATTAATAAACTTAAGTTATAAACGTTGTTATTCTGTAGTTCATGTTTAATTCTTGAGTTAAAAGCTCAACCTTGGGCCAGCCGTCACTCAATCTCTCTGAGTGGAGTCTGGCTTCCTCCCACCATCCATAGACAATCAAACTCTATATTCAAATCTATGAGCTATTTTTAAAATTGTTAATAATATTGCTCCCGCTCCATTGAAAAATTGTTTTCAACTTTGTTCCAAAAAGATGATCTTAACATCTCAGTCCACAGCTCACAAAAACTGCGTAATCCTTAACAGATGCTCTGGCTTTGCACCATCAGCTTTTTGTTTAAAACCATCAAACAATGAAATCAGCTCCTAGACAGTCTGAAGTCTGTAGATCTTCATCATTTTTCTCCAAACTTAAAAAAACATATTGTCAATAATCAACTGTGCCAACCTCAGTCGAACTAACGCTGTTAACATTGTTACCTGTGTTCATCATTGTTCACTTTTGTTTACCTGGATTTTCTAAAGTATTTTAATTAATAATGAATTTAGTCTAAAATGCCTTTTTAAGTAGTTGATTGGTACTATAGTAAGTACTTTAACCATGAATTAATGTTAACTTTTGTACTCTGAAATATTTTATTGTTGTGCTCACTAACTAGAAAGTAACTAGAAGCTAAATCTAGTACAAAATATTTCTTTTCTTGTACATGGTCCGTGACAAATTAAGAATAAACTAAAGAAAGAAACTAAACATGCATGTGTTTGGTAAATTTATGACTCTAATGTTCCCCTAATGGATGAATGTGAGAGTGAATGGATGCTTGTGTCTCTGTCTGTCCAGGGCGTACCCCGCCTAAGACTAGGTGACCACCGCAAAAAGTACTAAAAGTGGGACAAGTTGTGTGATTTGTTGGGACAAAGTGGGACAGACTCGAGAAATAAATCTTTTGATATACAAATCTAACTCACTGAGATACAAGATGCTTCATTTTAGGGCCTGTAAAACATTGGATGTGCTGTTTTTTACCCCCAAAACATACATTTTGCAAAGTAATGTCTTTACTGAGACGTTCATTGGAATAAAAAAAGATGGAACTGAAAATTACAGCTCTCAGTGTGCATTTTCTCAAAACAGAATCCATTTCCTGAAAACATAAAGGCAGCAGCACACCAACCACAGGCCTATATTCCAACCTATTAAGATGGGACGCCCACAAATATTTTTTCTACATTTTGCACAAAGAAATCTGACCTGACCTCATTGTTCTTAACTTGAATCTCTCTTTTTATAAGATCCACTGAGCACCAATGAAAAAAGGGACATTACTTGAATCAGTGGGACGGAAGGACAGATGCCTAAATGGCTGTGCAGGACAACCAAAAGTGGGACAGGTGGTCACCCTACCTAAGGCCCATAGCTACTATTAGACTTTTAAACCAAAGCATCACTTTCTTACCAGTGCTAACATATCTCTAGACTTCTGTTTCTACATTACATTTGCAGTTACACCCTTGATTCGTGAGGAAGGTAGCAGGTTTGAGCACTGGTGCATAGCCTCGCACAGCTCCTCTCTGCTGAGACAGGTCTAAAAATAGCAAACCATTGGAATATCACCAGTGTTTGCAAACATTATTATTCTGCAGGCGGTAATAAACGAGAGCTTTACACAGTGGATTTGTTTATTTCATTTGCAAAGGTTAAATAAACTTGTGCTTACATGACTATTAAACTGTCAGAAGAATGGATACTGCCTGGTGGAGTGGAAAATAGACTTTATGTAAAAGACAGAAGCCTTGAAATACTAATGACTAATAAAATAATTTCTGTAGAATGCAATACAAAGACAGTACAAGGTCTAAATGTGTACAGTATTTTCTTGTTATATCCAGTGAAATGTGAGCTAGAAAGTAACTATATGCTTGGTGGTGGTGGCAATGTGAGTAGGAGTTGTGGTTAGTATAATAGTAGTAGTAATGGAAGTAGTTGTAGAAGTACTAGGTACTAGTAGCAATACCAGTAAAGTACTTTCAACTTAATACTTTTTTTTTCTTTTACTTTTACTCAAGTAGCAATTTTGTTGCATCTCAGTAATTTTGTTTGGAAGTAACTGTACTCTGAATACTTCTTCCACCTCTGACATCATGTGTCCTTAAGGCTTTTGGACATTCTACTGTACATTTTGCTATTTGTGCATTTCATATAGTGGCCTTGATCTTCTATGGATATTTAAATAACCAGTGTATATAAGATTACTGTGGTTACAAGTGTGTGTAAAGTGAATATAAAATTTATGTTTAATAAAACCTAACTCTGAATATATTTACTTAAGTAGAACTGTTTAAAGAAAATGTAATTTGGCAATACATTTTTTTTTTTAAATATATTTTTTATTTCCAATGATAATGATGAACCAGAACATCGTTGCTGATACAGTGCCGAGACCCATATGCCATATGCCACCCCTCCCCTCCCATCACCTCCCTCAAACAAAAAGCAGACATAAAAAAACAAATACCAAGCAAATCTAATAAATTTGGAAAATACATTGCAAAAACAGTAAATGATGAAATACTGTGCACAAAATATACATTTCTAAATTATATTACAATAAATAAAATATTCATTTAAAAGAAGTGGTAAAAGAAGGGAATACATTTTTGAGAACAATCAGTAAGTACATTTTTGAGTGATTTTTTAAAAATGTTTATTTTAATTTAAGATTATTTAATAAATTTTAATTTTATTTAATTTAAAAAAGTTTATTTTATGTATTTGTTTTTTAAATATATATCTCTATGACAAAATGGTAGCACATGTTCTTCACAAACAGACAGTTTCAGGTTCAATTCTAGGTTTGGATATGAATGTAGTAGCAGCAGCAAATCCAGTCACTTTTTACTTTTATTCAATTAACAATTTTGTAGAGTATTTTTGATGCATTTTTTACATATTAATATTTCAAAGTAACTGTACTTTTACTTGCGTAGATATTGGCTATTTTTTCTCACTGTTGTTGCTATAAAATATATTATATAGAATATAAAAGATTGACTCTAACAGGCCACTGGTCAGTGTTGTGTACATGTACTGCATGTCTCACCAGTGACTGACGATGAAGATGCCGAAGTAGAGCTGGAAGACAGAGGCGAAGAGAGCGAAGGCCACGGTCCGAGCGCCGATGGTGAAAAAGTGCCACAGCATCTGGGCGATGACCGCTTTGTACGACATGGGCAACTTATCATCCCGGGAGTCTCGGAGCACCTTCTGATAGGACGCAATCATCCAGGCCAGGGAGACCAGGGAGGCTGAGGCCGACAGACCTGCACCAGGACAACACAACAGAGGGGTACGTATATACAGTTAGAAAGAAGTTTATACACAACAGCATAGGGACCTGTCTCAAGAAAAACTAAACCAATTTGCTGCAGTATTTAAAACCTGTACTCAAAAGAAAGTACTGTTACTTCAAAATAATATTTCTCAAAGTAAATTTACTACAAATGTATTACTTGTGTGAAGTAAGACGTATTAATTTAAAAGTTTATTTAAAGCATTTTTAGTATTTAAAGCACAGTAAAATCTAATAATACTAGTAGTAGTACTAGTAGGGCAGCAGGAGCTCAGTCAGTAGAGATGCTCGCCCACTAACTCAAATGTTGGCGATTTGATCCCCAGTCCCACCAGTGCATACTGTCGTTGTGTCCTTGAGCAAGACACTCCTTGCCCCCAGTGTCTGTGTAAACTGATGTATGAATGTGTGTGTGTGTGAATGAGTGAATGGTTCCTTGATCTGCCCATGGAGGTAGAAAAGCGCTATAACAATAATGAGTGATAATTTACCATAGTTATAAAAGTTCTACTAGTATTATTATTACTGCTCCCAAACTTTAAAAAAAAAAAAAAAAATCCACTGTACTAAACTCTTATGGATGTAATGTCATTTTGTGTGTTTTCATTTTCCAACCTTTTTTGTACACTCGACTATTGTGTATGCTTTGGCCTTTACTGTAATCTTGTAAAGGTGTATTTGGCAACAGCTAAACTTTGAACAACAATAAAATGCATACTATTTCACTATCATAGGGTAATCTATGCTATTTTTTTTTTTGTTTGTTTGTGAGAGAGTAACTCAAAAATTCCCCAAATAACAGGCAGATTGTTGTGATTTTTAAGCCAAACAGATCTTAAAAACTGCAGAATTGGCTTCTGCAATGAGCAAATGTTGGGGATTTGTTCACAGATAACTTTTGCTGGCAAAGTTAAATCAATCCTATCAGTTTATTTTATTTTCTTATAAACATTCCTTGAATAAGTCCTTAAGGTTTTCCGCAAGCCTCATTGTGGCACCATCCCATCACCGCCTTCATGTCTTTTAAAATTTTAAAAAATTGTGTGTACTTTAAATTACATTGCACCATGGTATATCCCAGTAGGAAGAACATGTTGTGCATATAGGCTACATGCATTGTGGATTTGAGTCTGGAGAATTTACTGAAAGTATCTTCGTGCTTGCTCCCATGATGTCCCGTCACTTTTTGTCTTGTGCCTAATACAACCTTAAAGGCCAAAAATATCTTAGCCCTGAAATAAGGTAGACACTGACACAGCAGCTAACACTACGCTTAAAAAAGTTGAACATATATTTTGTTCAACACCGGCTTACTTTTACTTAAGTAATAATTTTGTACTTTTATTGTACGTGAGTAATATTACATTAAAGTATAAGATAGGGCTGGGCGATTAATCAATTATATCGATTCATTTGCCACTGGCGCTCCCCTCTAGGCTTCTGTAGTTCAGAGTGAGCGCAGCCCTTTCCCGGAGGTAGCATAGAGATACACAACCAACAGGGCAGCAGCAGAAAGGCATAGTGTCATCAGCTGTTTGGAAGTGGTTTGGATTTGTGGCGTTAGACGCAGGACAAACACGCTGCCGAGTGAGAGGAGTGCTGCTGCTTCTGCGCTCTGAACACCGCTACAGCTCTAGCACCACGGCTTAACTTGAGCCAGATCCTGTCAGAACAAGATCCGGAACCTCTCTTATTTTGACGGCGTGCAATCTGGTAACTGTTTGCTTGGATCCGGTAACTTGGGAACAACTGAGAACAACAGCTGACTACATTTGACTCGTTTGAGCTCCTAAACCTATGCTGAAGGTCGGCTGTGTAAACAGTTACACAAAAAATCATATTTTTATACATACAAGCTGTGTTACTTCCACTTGAACCCTTGACAATAAAAGCTCCTCACGCCCCATGGCCACTAAACTACTGGGGAAACAATTAATAAACACTAAAATATAAGAAAAATAGAACGACTAAATCAGTTGTACAATTACTGAAGCCAGGTCTTTAATAGAAATTTGGATTATCATTATCATTATTTATAGACATTCTGACACACGGAGTAGTCAGGATTGTCCCGGACACACGGAGTAAAGACAGGACTGTCCCAGGCACACGGAGTAAAGACAGGACTGTCCCAGGCACACGGAGTAAAGACAGGACTGTCCCAGGCACACGGAGTAAAGACAGGACTGTCCCGGGCACACGGAGTAAAGACAGGACTGTCCCAGGCACACGGAGTAAAGACAGGACTGTCCCAGGCACACGGAGTAAAGACAGGACTGTCCCAGGCACACGGAGTAAAGACAGGACTGTCCCGGACACACGGAGTAAAGACAGGACTGTCCCGGGCACACGGAGTAAAGACAGGACTGTCCCAGGCACACGGAGTAAAGACAGCACTGCCTTTATGGTTAATAAAGTATTTTATTAAGGCTATCCAAATTTCACCATTTATTCTTATTGCAATATTCATCATAGTTATCCTATATTAAGTGTTTTTTCTATACCCTTTTGAGCTTTTACATTAACCCTGTAGCACCCTCTGTTGCAAATATGCAGCATATAATTCAAAGGTCATGACAAAAAAGTAGCAGTCTTTTTTTTAATGTATTAACTAATTCATGAATGCTGCTTACCAAAAATATTGACAAATTTTTGTTCTTACCCATCCCCGTTGACTAAAATTTAGCACGGATGATTTTTTTCCAACAAATATTTCTTTGTCTGGGTTCTACAGGGTTAAGGCCTTGACTGTTTACTCTGAAGCCACAACAAAAACAAAGGATTTCAGACTAAACTCAAAGTACTTTTTACTCCACTCCAGCCCTGACACGTGGCCGGCGACTGCTGAAGACATGTTTATTAAAATGAAATTATCTCTGTAGCCATAAGCAGTGGTTACTAATTTCTTTCTCCAGTTGAAGCTAATACTAGTACTACTTTTGATATCTTTGTAGCTTTTCTAGAGTTAATTTTATAGTGTCTGAGAGTTTAGTGTCTTCTGGGGACATTTTAGAGTTGAGCGCCACCTAGAGGATGGACCCAAATTTTGCACATTTCTGATAAAAGAATATGTATGTAGTTGCCATATTGATTACCCACAATACTTTGCAACTTCATCATCGATCGTTGACATCATTGGCCCTTTATAATTGCTTTAGCTGTTGATAGTAAAACAAAAGCATAGTTGGGTGCTGAGATGTCTTTTTAGTACATATGATGTAAAAACTTGGACCTATAGTGTTTTACTTTGTTACTGTGCTTTTCCAGAGTTTATATTTTTATCAGTAGATATATTATATACTATTTAATGATCTGATTCATATTTGCTTTTCTTTTGTGTTTTACAATCTGAAACCATTGTTTACCCCCACGGCGACTGGCAGTTTTTTAAATAAATGTGTGTAGAATGCAAATAGTTATACCTACACTCTGTTTATTTGATATGGCACCTAACAAGGGTCTATATATTGTATTTTATTCATCAAAAGGTTTGTAAACATTTACTTTTGTCATTTTCAATAAGAGAGCTTCTGTTGTTTTTGTACATTTTTGCAGTTTTCTTTTGCCTTTTTGGGAAAGTAGGTAGTTTTTATTCTCAACTGAATAAATTTCAGGTTATTTTGGAAAAAAAATGGTTTAAGTAGCATCCCTGTGGATCACTGGAGTGAAATTCTATAGCCCTATTTATAAAAAAAAGAGTCTAGGGAAAGATAAATTGCCAAATATAGCTCAGGGTGCAGAGGGTTAAATCAATAAATAATGTTAAACTTGGTTTGTTTTGACAATTTCTCTGTCGTTTCTAGAGAAAAGAAAAAAAAAAGTTGGGGAGATTTTTTTTTTAAGGCCATTATCGCCCAGCCCTAGTACAAGACTTTTACTTTCATTTGAGAACAGATTTTCAGTTCTTCTTCTACCTCTAAAATATATACAATCATATCAACCAACAACAACCAGTCATTTTCTGTTGTCTGAAACATCTTATTTCATGTTTTTTTGTTCACTAGACTGGAAATCTGCTTCTCTTGTCAACAGAAAGCACACACTGTTGTTTCCTTTGTCACTCAGAGAAGTGTCTAATGGCAGAGTGGCAGTGTCTGTATATCTGACCTTGCAGCGGCAGGACGTTGTTGCCGTGGATCATGATGCTGAGCTGCAGAACAAGCTGAGGGGCAGACTTCAGAAAGGCTTCGAGGAGGCGGAGCATGGTGATGTCCGCGCTCTCGAACATGAGTCTCCAGTGGAAGTGACGCCGCGGTCTGCCGCTGCTGCTGCTGCTGTGCCAGCGGCTCTGAGCGCCCAGGTACAAGGTGTGGATGTATCTGAAACACAGGGAGAGTCTTTTAATAAGGAGCGCCTGGCATCAAGCAGAAGGCAACTCAACTTTTTGTACAATCTTTCATTTCTCAGACATCCACTATTCTTTTTCACACCTCTCCGTAACACGTGCATGTCTTTAGACAATGCGAGAAACCTTAACCTGTTTCCTAGCCGGTGTGTGTCTGTGTGAGATTGGTGTGTGTCTGTGTGAGGTTGGTGTGTGTCTGTGTGAGGTTGGTGTGTGCCTGTGTGAGGCTGGTGTGTGTCTGTGTGAGGCTGGTGTGTGTCTGTGTGAGGCTGGTGTGTGTCTGTGTGAGGCTGGTGTGTGTCTGTGTGAGGCTGGTGTGTGCCAGTGTGAGGCTGGTGTGTGTCTGTGTGAGGCTGGAGTGTGCCAGTGTGAGGCTGGTGTGTGTCTGTGTGAGGCTGGAGTGTGCCAGTGTGAGGCTGGTGTGTGTCTGTGTGAGGCTGGTGTGTGCCAGTGTGAGGCTGGTGTGTGTCTGTGTGAGGCTGGTGTGTGTCTGTGTGAGGCTGGAGTGTGCCAGTGTGAGGCTGGTGTGTGTCTGTGTGAGGTTGGTGTGTGCCTGTGTGAGGCTGGTGTGTGTCTGTGTGAGACTGGTGTGTGTCTGTGTGAGACTGGTGTGTGTCTGTGTGAGGTTGGTGTGTGTCTGTGTGAGGTTGGTGTGTGCCTGTGTGAGGCTGGTGTGTGTCTGTGTGAGACTGGTGTGTGTCTGTGTGAGACTGGTGTGTGTCTGTGTGAGACTGGTGTGTGTCTGTGTGAGGTTGGTGTGTGTCTGTGTGAGGTTGGTGTGTGCCTGTGTGAGGTATGAGTTTGATGGCGTCACAGCCCCGTTTGACGTCCGCCGAGCCTCGTGTCTCACGTGGGCAGTGTGGCTGCTCTGGGCGCTGAAGTGAAAATGGTTCCCTGACGGTGTCACCATGCTGCAGTTATGCATCGAGTGTGTTTGGGGCCTTACCAGTAACTGCTATGAGGTACTAACTGGGGTAAAACAACATCTGATTAGCTGGGGGAAAATGTCTGTTTACCGATCGAAATACGGGGGTCACGAGAACCCTGCAAAGCAAAAGCTGTACTTCGCTAAACTGGAAACAGCTGTTGCTAATATATAGATTTATTTTTAGAAAAAAATACCGTCAACATTAGCTCATCCTCTCTTGGAATACAGCTGTTTATCACAAGGACAAGTACATGTTTGATTAGATAAAACTCCACTCAGAGATTGTGTGTTGACTGGCCCAGGGGTCAAACCAATGGCTTCTTGACTGAGAGGCAAGAACACCTACCACTTACCTACCACAAAAATGATTGGATTAAATTCAATTCCAATTTCAATTTTGATTGTATTTATATAGAACAGTATCACAATAGGAGTTGCCTCAGAGCTTTACAAACAGTTTGTCACACAATTAAAAATGACACAATTAGACATAAACACAGCCATACATAAACACACAATCAAACAAATACACAATCAAACATAAACGCACAATCAAACACACTCTCATAACATAAACAATAACTACAGTAAACTAAACCCAAACTAAACTCCTGTCCTTAGACTCTCCTCGGTAAGGAAAAACTCCTAAAAAACCCAGCTGTGGGGAAAAAAAAGAAAAAAAAAGAAAAAATTAGAAACCTTATGGAGACCACATTGAAGGAGAGATCCTTCTTCAATAATTATATTGTATACAGCGAAATAATAATTTTGCTGTATACAGTGGACAAACAATGTATTTGCATTGCATGAAGAAAAAGTAAATTATTTCAATTATGGCCTGACTTGATGCTGCAATGTGAAAATGGTCATAGTAATAGTATTTCCATTACTGTGCCTGGACCATACACTTCTTCACAGTGACGTGGCTGCTGACATTTCACAGCAGCAGCCTCTCCCTCTGATGGGACACTCTCAGAGAATACAAAAGTGAGAATCTCAATGTTATCTTTCAGGACATCTGCACTGCTCCCTGCTTCCCTCAGCTTTAACCTCCGCTGTCACTGTTTTGCTTGTTTTTCTAGCCTTTTTTTTTTTTTTTTTTTATGAATGCAGGTCGTGTCATCAGGTTGCAGCTCAAATGCAGTTTGTTTATGTTTTTCTCTTAAATTGTGCAGACATGTTTATGCCAGGGCGGGCAGACAGCAAAATACGAGTCTGACATTATTTTTACTTGCTTTTTATATAAATTAAGTCTCCCAAATGCAATACTTCTGTTTAAAAAAAAGCAGTAAAGGAGAGAGGTAACTAATCCACTACTAAAGGTGTGTTTTGACAAGAATCTGGCCATACATATCATAAAACAAGCAACACATATATCAATTTATCATGATACTTGAACAAAGACAATATACTGAGATTTTTTTTATGAGTTTGATAAACCTCTACCCCTTACTAGTACACCTCTAAATGCACAAAACTTTATGAAATACATTTTATTTATTATTCAACATTCAATTTTGATTTTGTTTTTATTATCAGACATTTTGCAGTAAAAGAAGAGTAAAAACCAAACCAAAAAAATCAATGCAGCCTTTAAAAAAAAAAAAAAAAAAATCAATATACTGTTAGCAAATAAGATTTTGCAATATTGACATTTCAGTATGTTCTTTTTGAGTTTAGGCAAAATATGGCTTGAATAGGAGGGGTTCCACATTCTTTACTGTGTTCCTGTCCTGACCTGTGGGCCCTCAACCTCCTATAGACGTTCTGGATTGTCAAGTGTGAAAGTCAGGCAGCAGGTTTTGACCCAAGTTCCCAAGTCCTTTTTCCAACTTATGCAGGTGTTCATGTGCATCTTTTAACTAAGAAACAAAAGGACAGTTTCCAAGGACAGGGGATGTCCTGGGACTGTTTAGTTTTGTTATTGTTTGTTTGTTTGAATGACTCAGTGACGATTGCTTATTGACCGCAAGGGAAGCTGAACTTCCCCTAAATGTTCATAAAATAAATGGTCAAATATGCTCTGTTGAATTTCATTAAATTAGATATTAAATTACATTAAAGTGTGCTATGCATTTAATTTTGTGAGTATGTGGTTCATTACACAGCTGTTTAGTCTGGATATCCGACACAGTCCTCCTCTCACTACAGAGCAGCTTGGATGCTGTGTAAATCCCTAATGATGCCAAGCTTTAATGCATCTCTACGGGAGAGAAGCAAGCTGTTTTTTTTTTTCATCAGAAAAAAAGAAAAACGCTGATTGGATAAATGAGCCAAAATCAGTGGGTAGTGGGTGGGCCGAGACGGCGGCTGATCGATGAGGGTTGGTGGAGCTGTCTGAAGCTTCTGACGGACAGCGGCTCTCGGCGGCTTCATAGCCTGCAATGCATGGGAGCAACAGCTCAAAGCAGAGATGTCATGTGCTGAACGAGCCGTTTGGAGCATACAGTGAAGTGATTTACCCCATTTTCACTATTTGTACAAGTTACACTCTAAATAAACAAGGCTAATCATAGCACTGTTAAGAAGGAAACTAGCTGCGAGTTAGCTCAGGATTAAATGTTATGAGTGTTCCCTGTTTGAAAGATCAGCAGCTGCCACTGGTGTGACTAATTGTTTGTAAAACCCTTTGAGGCAACTGCTGCTATATTGGACTATATAAAGAAAATTGAATTGCAACAAAAAACACAGAGATCAGGATGTATAGTGTCTTGTTACTGTGTAGCTGCCAACTTTTCTTCCTTGAGAACAGCGCAAGCCTCCTTACAACTGCTTTATAGCTGTCAAAGATGTTCATATACTGTAGCAGTCCATCAGCAGCATAAGGAAAGAATAGTACTGCACATCACTCACCGGAGAATAGGTTCCTCCGTATGGTAAATGTGGAGAGGGAGTGGTGCATGCTGGGAGTGGAACAGGAGGCATGTACATGATAGTAGTAATATTGCAGTGGGACAGACAGCTTGCAGAAAGACGACGTGCACGTTTCCAGCACTTCTGCATCCCCAAGCACATTTTAAAGCGGGGCGTAAAAATAACTGGCACCGTAGCACACACGTCAGCATATATGACGGCTCCCTCCGCCAACATGTGGACGCCAGGAAAAAAATATTCACACGTTTCAACACGTACAGGCCTGTCTGTGTGTCTCTGAGGACAAGCATTCATATACTGTGGGCTTCTGCACTGCTGAGTTTTGGCTTTAACCTTATTCTAATGTATGTCAATGATAATGTATGGTAAAGATGTGCTACCGGAGCTAGTCAGTCAATAGCACAGAAAAAAGTCATCTCTGAAAAAAATTTAACTTTGAGATTTTATAAAGTGTTTTTTGACAGAGGGGGAACTAGAGTGTGGACTGTATTTTTTAGCCTAAACACTACTATCACAGATCATCAATGGAGCAAATTTTTGTTAAACAGTAGGCAAATATACTGTAGCTATGAAACTCATACATAAGCTACAGACCACATTATATCATTATATCAGAGGAGCAAATATGATTAGGACTGTTCTGATTTTTGTATAAAATGTAAGCAAGATAGGCACTGAAATACACTTTATGTGGTTATAAGCAGAAATATACACATTTTGGGAAGAAATAAATTATGTAATCTCGTCTATTATTAAATGTCCTATAGAATTAAATCCTCTTCAGTGCATTCTAGGCCTACCATCTACCGCCTCAGATCTTCAAAAGTACAGTGAGGAAAATAAGTATTTGAACACCCTGCTATTTTGCAAGTTCTCCCACTTAGAAATCATGGAGGGGTCTCAAATTTTCATCGTAGATACATGTCCACTGTGAGAGACATAATAAAAAAAATCCAGAAATCACAATGTATGATTTTTTTTAACAATTTATTTGTATGATACAGCTGCAAATAAGTATTTGAACACCTGTCTATCAGCTAGAAATCTGACCCTCAAAGACCTGTTAGTCCGCCTTTAAAAAGTCCACCTCCACTCCGCTTATTATCCTAAATTAGAAGCACCTATTTGAGGTTGTTAGCTGCATTAAGACGCCTGTCCACCCCATACAATCAGTAAGATTCCAACTACTACTAACAACTAGAGCTGTCCAAAGACACCAGAGACAAAATTGTAGACCTCCACAAGGCTGGAAAGGGCTACGGGGCAATTGCCAAGCAGCTTGGTGAAAAAAGATCCACTGTTGGAGCAATCATTAGAAAATGGAAGAAGCTAAACATGACTGTCAATCTCCCTCGGACTGGGGCTCCATGCAAGATCTCACCTCGTGGGGTCTCAATGATCCTAAGAAAGGTGAGGAATCAGCCCAGAACTACACGGGAGGAGCTGGTCAATGACCTGAAAAGAGCTGGGACCAACGTTTCCAAGGTTACTGTTGGTAATACACTAAGACGTCATGGTTTCAAATCATGCATGGCACGGAAGGTTCCCCTGCTTAAACCAGCACATGTCAAGTGTGCCAATGACCATTTGGATGATCCAGAAGAATCATGGGAGAAAGTCATGTGGTCAGATGAGACCAAAATAGAACTTTTTGGTCTTAATTCCACTCACCGTGTTTGGAGGAAGAAGAATGATGAGTACCATCCCAAGAACACCATCCCAAGAGCATGGGGGTGGTGGCCTCATGCTTTGGGGGTGTTTTTCTGCACAGGGGACAGGGCGACTGCACTGTATTAAGGAGAGGATGACCGGGGCCATGTATTGCGAGATTTTGGGGAACAACCTCCTTCCCTCAGTTAGAGCACTGAAGATGGGTCGTGGCTGGGTCTTCCAACATGACAATGACCCGAGCCACACAGCCAAGATAACCAAGGAGTGGCTCTGTAAGAAGCATATCAAGGTTCTGGAGTGGCCTAGCCAGTCTCCAGACCTAGACCCAATAGAAAATCTTTGGAGGGAGCTCAAACTCCGTGTTTCTCAGCGACAGCCCAGAAACCTGGCTGATCTAGAGAAGATCTGTGTGGAGGAGTGGGCCAAAATCCCTCCTGCAGTGTGTGCAAACCTGGTGAAAAACTACAGGAATCGTTTGATCTCTGTAATTGCAAACAAAGGCTACTGTACCAAATATTAACATTGATTTTCTCAGGTGTTCAAATACTTATTTGCAGCAGTATCACACAAATAAATTGTTAAAAAATCATACATTGTGATTTCAGGATTTTTTTTTTTAGATTATGTCTCTCACAGTGGACATGCACCTACGATGAAAATTTCAGACCCCTCCATTATTTCTAAGTGGATTGCATTCAGAAAAATTACATAATTAAAAGCTGTCATTTTGTCTTATTCATACATCTGCCCGCAGTGTACAGACTGATGGAGGAAGTACTCATCTGTACTTTCATAAATATTGACCCAGTCTCGGACCCGGAAAGTCTGACTTGGTCTCGGTTTTACTCTGGTCTCGGTCTTGATTAGTATCTGCTCTTGACTACAACACTAGTTTATACTGAATACTATTAGGTTGTCCTCAAATACAACTAACAAACCACATGCTTTCCTTATAAATATTTATTGTACTAGTTTAAATGTTGCTGGCCTTCACTATCATGTATCATACAGAAATCCCCTCCATGACAGCAGCCTGAAATCTGTGGCACTGCAGATAAAGTGCTGGCCCAGCAGACCCGCCTCTCTATTTCCTGCCTGAGATATTCCATCTTCATTATGAAAGTCTTCCTCTTTTCTCTGAGTGATAACTGCTAATTATTCAAACACAATGGCTGCCATGGTAAAAGTTGCAGACAGACGCATTTCACAAAATGACTTCAGCTTAAGTGCTGAAAGGTGGCACATTACAGAACTCAAGTTAGAATGATGTTGTCACGGAAACAGATAATTGAAGTTACAACACTGACAATCTGAAATATATGTTTTTATGTATGTTATCATCAACTGTTATGCCAGGGTCTGATTTAATGCTTTTTAATGCCATTTTTAATGCACATTTTTTAAACAATTTTTAATACCACAAACAAACAATCATGGCAGCTAAAATTGTCACTGTAACATTTATTTGTTAGTATTGTACAATATTGTTCATAAAGCACCAGTAATGTTTAAAGTCAAACATCCAATGTTTGGGTAATTTGGTCCCACTGGAAGCACATTTGTTCCGCTTGTCTATCATGCTACTCGAGGCCAGGTTCCCCCAAATTTTTCAGGCCAAGACCCAGAAAATAATGGTCCAACTGATCTGTGACCCCCCAGTGTTAAATGTGATGTGATTGCTTGTAATAACCTTAGGAGTAAAAACATTTAATTGCTGAGTATTTGATTTGTATTTACTGAGTAATTATTTATTTGCATCGTTTATTCTTAAATTACCTCCAGTTTTGACTGGCAAATGCTATTTCCTATGAAAAGATAATTACATAAAATTTCATAATTATTTTTTTTTTTACAATTTCTCATCTCGCAACCCCCATTTTGGTGTCTCTCAAACCCGAGGGGGGCCCTGACCCCCACTTAGGGAACCCCTGCTCTTGGCTACAAAAATTGTAAATTATTATTATTATTGTATACTTCAAAATTAAAATGTTATTTTTTTAATTCTTGTACTGTTATAGGTAGTGGGTGGCCACAGTAAGTACATAAGTAGCCTACAGACTCCACAAATAGAAATCCTTTATTGGACCAGGGATCAAACCCATAATCTCCTTGCTGAAAGGCAGGAGTGCTAACCACTCTACCACTAATATTTCACTTCAGATAACACACTATGCCCCATTGGTGCCTTTGCTACAGATTACTGCATTGAATGTCTTCACCTAAAGCTCCCATATTATGCTTTTTTCAGTCTTTCTGAAATCATTTTGGACATCTTTGCATTAGTATTTCACGTTTCATAACTTATAATGTACAGACGTCAGTTAGCCTTGTTCTTACTGTCTGCTCAGGTTTTTTTTTTAGCAGGTAGTGAATATTTAACAAAGGAGAATCCAAAAACACAACATTCGGCACAGCTCGCTTCTTTTTTATGTATGTGTTCATTTCTGAGTGAGGATATGGCGATTACATGATTATTTTCACAACATGGAATGCTTTTTTGGTTACTTTCTGAATCTGGTCTGGATTTAATAAATAAAATTAAGTCCTAATACTCCGCATCTCTGCAAATATAAGACTTTTTAGCGGCTTCATTTCTAATTTATAATCTAAGAGTTTTTAATCCCTGGTTTATTTTAGTATTCATATTTTCTTTTCACTAATCTGCATCTCTCATCAGCTTACTCACATGGACAACAATTGTTTCAGGACAAAAGGATTACTCAAACATGCATGAATAAAATACTACTCCAGGTATGTTTTTGAGGTGGAAACAACATTATAACATGGTTAAAAGCTAAAAAATAAAAAATAAAAAGTAACACTGAGGACATTTTGAATGTGATTTTTCAGGGTTCATTTTAGGTTCGAGATCTGACTTGGCAGCTCTTTTCTGAAACCCTCAGCACTACTCCAGCCTCTTCTCACTGGGGTCTCAGAGGTCCAACTGTGGCCCAGTAGATAGTGTGTGTGTGGGTTTTTTTTTTTTTTTTTTTTGGCTGAGAAAAAGGGGGAAAAGAGCGATGGCCGCTGAAGCAGGGAATAGCAATGACGGAGGAGAAGAACGTGGAGGAAGAGGGACTGGTATGGATTCAATAGATTGGAGGCTGCAGGCCCGGGGCAAAAACAGGATAAATTGGACAGAGAGAGAGAGAGAGACAAAAAAAAAAGGACTGCATGAAATTGGGCTGAGAGAGAAACAAAATGAAAATTAACAAGCAAAAAATAAAGAAAGGAGAGGAAACAGAAGCGAAATATATAAAAAAAGGTTATTAACTGTAAAAAAAAACAAAAAAACAAATGGACTATGCAAGATTCCATTTACTAAAAGGGAAACTTCAAGGTCACACAAGGTCATAAACTGTTTTTCCAACCATTTTCAGAACATATTAGCAAATTATTATTTACTTACTATTCAGCTTCATCTGCAGGAGGGTTAAATTATATAATGATTTGTGAGGGCTGAATGGATCAACACATTACTGGCTAAACTTAATTAATAATACTAATGTACATTACACACAGGAAATAAACCAATCCTACACATTCTCCTTTTCTTTCCATTTATATGGTAATTTTTTTTAAAACACAAATGCACCATAAAGCTGCCATAAGTACAAAAAATGCAAATGCAAAAATGCTGACAGTCTTAGGCTCACGTCAAAATCATTTCAAGCTTCATTCGGGGCGATATTAACATTCAAAAGTACAGCCAGAAATATTCCCAGCTATACACAGCTTATCTGTTTTTTGTTTGTTTGTTTGTTTCTTTCTTTCTTTTTTAATACAAATGCTTTATAAGCCCACTACCCACCAGAAGCATGGCATGTTATGTTTTGCACGCCACAGTTGCATCCACTAGTCAGACAACAGCTTTCAGCCCAGGTTCCTGAGTTCTTTTTCCAACAGGGATTTACCTTTTTAACTCAAGTAAGCACTTTTTAAGAGTTTCCAAGAACCACATAAATGAATTCTGATGCATGGGAGGGGGGAAAAAAAATCAACATGCCTTAAGTAAATAAAAGTAAGAGATCTGTAAAATGTTGTCATTCTAAAATGCTTTACACAAAAAAGGACATTGTACCATTGCCAGGGTTTCTGTAGGCTTCAAAAAGTTTAATTTAAGACTTTTTTTTTCAGACTTTTTTAAGTTAATTTTGGTCTTGGTAAGAGAAGGTCTAAGCTCTCGTACTGGCACTGGTAAAGTGTCTTTGAGCATTTAAGCTGCCATTTTAGGTAGTTGCATCAAAAGTATGTGAAAGATTTGAAACCTGGTTAAATGTATTTAAGACCTAACAGTCCACATCTCGGCCAATTTAAGTAACTTTAACTTTTTTAGTCTTTTTAAGACCCTGCAGAAACTAGTGGTAGAAGAAATACTTTTTTTTTATTGTTTTTTTTAAGTAAAAGTACAGACAAAGGAGTACAATTTTACTTAAGTAAAAGTATCACATAAAAATGTCTACTTAAGTAAAAGTATAAAAGTACTTACTTTTAAATGTAAGCAAAAAATTAGCAAAAAAGTAAAAGTATTAAGCACAGATTCAAGAACTCATGAATGTGTTAAATGTGAAGGATTTTGCTGAAAAACTGCTGAAAACTAAAAGTTAACAGTAAAATAGAAGAGACTGAATCTGTGAGCTTCTTCTGAAGAGTACTACTTTATCTGTTGTACTTATGTACTGGGCCTACAATGATGAATGAGTTTAAACCAAATTTAAAATACTTTTTACTTTAAACCAATTCCAAAAGAGTAGTGGAGTAAAAGTAGAGATACTTGCTATAATATATAGTGAAGTAAAAGTACCCCTTGTAAAATGTACTCAAGTAAAGTACAGATACATGAAAATTGTGCTTAAGTAAAGTAACTAAGCACTTTTACTTTGTTACATTCCACCACTGGCAGAAACCCTGCATTGCGAGCTAGGGTGCACATGTGATCAGTGAACAATCCTGTTCCATTATGCACTATTCCACTAAGGCGGTCCGGCACGGTTCTGTATGACTCTTCACAGAAAGCGTACCAAACTGTGCTACCTTTGGTGCCCTTTAGCAATGGGGTCCAGCTCTAGATCCACTTTGGAAAAGGTGGGGCTACCCACTGTTGTGAGATTGGATGAGAGAGAATCCACACTTGGGCAAAAACAATAAGCAAGCAGGTGCTGGGGGTTACCTGTACCAAACCGTCCTGTACTCTGCCCTACAAAGGAAAAGCACAGTATCTGCAATAACAATGAAACTGAGAAAAATGGCTTTAAAGTTTTGATGTTTCGATGTTGTCCCTCTGAATTTGTCACAGGCATATTCATGGTAGTGTATTAATGTAATACCTTCTCATGAATAGTTTTTTATCAATCATAACCATCACCACTGATTTGACCTTTGACCTCCTAAATGTCAAATTAAAATACTTTATATGGGGTGTCCTGAAAATCATATTTAAAAATATGAAAAATATTCAAAATCATGACGTATATTAGTATGTGTATTAACAAAGGACATGTCAAAGTTTCGTGCCTGAGTTGTGTCCCATTTCAGAGTTTTAACAAAAAATATTTCAACATTTTGCAGTAACTGCACAGATCTCTCAGTAAAACAAAGGTAAAGTGCAGTAACTGTGTTTGAATTCGTCAGTTAGAACCAGTGGTGTAGTCTACATTTCTGCAGTGGGTATGCTGTGATGATTCCCGCCTCATATATACCTGCGTTAGTGTCGCTTAATAACATTTTTTGGGGTTGTGTTTTTTTTTGTGTATAGGGCATACATACATCATTTAGCCAAATGGGAGTAATCTAGTTTTAAGAATCAGAATCAGAAAAACTTTATTTTGCCCCAAGAGGCAATTAATTTGTAGCTTACCAGCCGTACATTCATCTTTCCATAATGACAAAAATTGAATAAATAAATCAAGGATACAAAGCCCTGTGCACTGAGATAAAAATGTGTATTAAAATATACCATGGAAAAAGAGCTTTAAATCCAAAGGTCTTCTGAGGAAAAAAAACTACAACACAAAGATCAACTAACAGCACTACACCAAGACCCAGGGCCAGTGGAACTATGGGTAAATGGTGGTTTAATACTAAACCATGCAGCATAGAGAAGTGCTAAAGCAGTCTACTTGGCCTGCTTTGCCTATGGTACAAGTAAAATAAAAATATATATTGTGGTTTATAGTTTATAACTATTATACTACACAAATCACCTTATTTTTGAATCAACTATAAAACTAATCACTGGACAGTGTTCTGGGACCACTCTGAGTCTCACAATAAAATGCCAAATGCATCGCGGTTACTTAAACTCCCAAAACCAGTCAAATAATCTTAATACATACAGTAGTCTAAATTAGGCCTCTGCAAATATCACAAAAATGACAAAGTCATATATGTGCTGCACAACACCTACAAATGCAAATAGGCTACTTTCAACAAAAACTGTCAAAACCTAGCCTACTGTTATGTTATGAGCCCTAAAATGTGGGTACAACAAGAGAAGAGAAGCAGTGCTCAGTAAAAATGCCGACCTTGTCCTGAGTCAGATTTACAGACTGTCACTGTTGATGTTGGGCTCCGTTAGCGTCTTCTGCTGTAGCTGTATTTGTCTTTAATACTGTACATTCTTTACTTCTACACCCAGCCTTAGCTTCTTCCCCTGTTACCTGACAAAATATTCAGTTTAATGAACAGCGTGAAAATGTTTGGTCAGTGACTTGTCTCAGTAGCTTAAGTTAAGATGCTAATTTGATGAATTAGCCTACTTACATTTTAGCTCAGTGTCTCTAACTCCTCTATAACCTCCTCTCCTGCTGTAGCTCATACTCCTCTGTTATCTGTGTCCAACGCCTGGTTTATTGTATTTTTATAAAGCTCTACAGCTGTGTTATCTGCTGATATCATTTGTTTTCTCTCTGAATTTTGCGCTGCTGAGGCGCATTCACAACACACGCGTTCATGAACAGGACACAACCAATGAGAGCGCGGGGGAGGCGGGACAAGCGTCAGAGGAGCCAATGAGAAAAGAGTTAGTCTTCCACAGAGCTTACTGCGCTGCTGCTGTGACAGGAACAGGAGGAGAGCGCAGAGCAGCGGCTGTGGAGAGAGGCTGAGGATGTAAAGAGTTAGTGCTGGTCTCAGTGAACAGAGAAAAAAGCACCGAGGAGGTAATGATTGTTACGCATCATTGCGCACTTTGAAGTGGTTATATGGAAATTCTGTAGCATTCTAGTGGGTATACGGCGTATACCTGCGTATCACGTAGACTACACTACTGGTTAGAACATACCAGGCTGCAGTTACTGCACTTTACCTTTGTTTTACTGTGAAATCTGTAGTTACTGCAAATTTAACAACAGGATTTCTATAAAATGGCACACATTTGAGCCATACAATTTTGTCCCTAAGTAAAACAGATGATATGAAGCCTGTTTTCACTCTTAACTCAATTTTAACAAAATATGCAGTCACTGCATTTTGCCTTTGTATGGCAGTACTTACACAACCTGTGCCATATGGGGTAGCAGTAGCTCAGTAGCTTGATAGAGACACTAACTGAAGGTTGGTGGTTTGATCGCTGCTACTGGCAATGCATACTGTCATTGTGTTCTTGGCCAAGACACTTCACCCACCTTGCATGTGTCAATGTGACTGTGGGATGGACTGAATTGTAAAGTGACTTTGAGTGTCTAGAAAATGTGTGTCTATTAATGCATTATTATTATCATAAAAAAGTGGCTATAAGATATAAGCACTTTATGGCTCAAGCATTTACCCCTGAATTAAATGATATCTTGTTTGAATCCAGGTCTGGGCACTATATGAATAAAAGTCAGATGTGTTTGAACAGCAAAAGGACAAATTCAATCAGCCGTTACTATAAAAGTATTCATTATGAGTATTTCATTTTATCGTGACCATATGCTGGTACAGACTGTTTCCTTTTACAATTACACTTCATTTTTATTTCCCCATTTAGTCAACACACCATTCATTACTCTTGACTGTAATATCAGCTTCCTGCCCCTTGTTTATTGCTTTTTACGGCCCTCAATAGGCATCTGCTGATCAGTTTCGACTCAATGACACGTAATAATGAGAAATGTGCTGCCTGTGACAACAATTGTGATAATGACTATAATTATGAACAGTGTGCTTTTTAAATTAAAGCCTGTTAACAACTTGCTGGGGTTTTATGCATACAGTATACACAGGCATAAGATTAACATGGGATTTACAACTTCACGTAGAACAACTGTCAGCTTAATTATGTAGAGTGCAACTTTTCCATTTTAATTAAGGAAAACTGTGAAAATAACAAGACAACAAGATGCCAGCAGATTTTACAGGTTTATAGATGAGTGGCATTAAATCATTCAATTTCTAAGTACTAAGGGGAACTCGCATTGGCTGGTTAGTCTACACATCTTGTCAACCAGGCCATTCAGACCCATTTACGTTCTTAAAATGAAGTGGGTCAGGATTCTGTCCCATTCAAACTTTTTTTCTCACCAAATGTGATCCTACCTGACCATAACTGACCATTTTAAATATTATATATTTAAATATTTAAATAATATAATTTTAAACATTTATTTATCTAAAATGACGAGGCTTTGTTTCTCTGACCAGTTGTATGTTGTTGTTTGTTTGTTTGTGTTTGTTTTTTGTTTGTTTGTTGTTGTTTTTTTGTTTTTTTGTTTTTTTTTGGGGGGGGGGTAAGCGGCTATATTTATATTATATATTTATTTATCTTTTTAAACCAATCTTGGTCACCTCTAGAACAGCATTTTGCATTTTACACCCTTTAATAACATGAGTAAAATAAAGCTTTTTCAATAATTACTTTACTACTGCTGTAAAGAACCAGCAGAGGGCAGCTCTGTTGCACTCTTTTGAACAAAACCATAGAAAAAGAGCTTTTAATTCATTGAAACTATTTTACAACAAACTGAAACATAGTTGTGAGGAAACAGTGGAAACAGAGCTATATATATATACACATATATACACACACACAAGGGACCACAATCAATATATCAATGTTATAAGCCTATTTACCAAATATTTAGTCTAAATAAAAAGCTATTGTGTATATAATATTATATTTATTTTATTACAATAAATGGATCATTCAAATAATTTTTTTATTATTTTTACAAGTGTTTATAACGTTTTAAATGGTTCAGATTCAATTAGAATAAAGTCAACATATAAAGAAATTGCTGGGAAATATATTCATGTTTATAAAGTTGTAAATTGTTCAGTTTTAGTCTTCGCTTTAATGAGGAAACTTACACAAAAGCTGCAGTTTGTCATCTGTAGCTAATGTCAACAGAAGCACATGCTTTAGACTCACTGGGGCATCTAATACAGGATTACTCAAACAGGCATGAATGAAACAAAACACAACTCCAGGTATGTTTTCTCAATTTGATATAATTAATATTGGCATATTTTTTCTAGCAGCTTATAAATACAATCAGTCAATTCCTCAGAGTCCATACAGTTAGTCAAATAATAAAGGTTAATACCTATAATCTCTTATTTAATTTCATCTGAAAATCCAAAAACCTTTCTCCTCTTTGAAATAGGCCAATGGGGACTAATTGCTCACAAAAAAGTGTAAAGATCCTTTAAGGACATAGTTTTTTCTAAAGGCATCAATGACATAATTTTTTCATGCCACATAAGGACACCTAGTGGTTCTTCATCCAGCCATTTTTTCAAGATAGTGGGGCAAGCTGTAAACAGTAAAATTCTATGTAGCACTGTATTGTTATCATTGATTACCATTGATTTACTAATGATTGGAGGTTCTAATGGTGCTGGTTTGGTTCCAAAGGCCCTGAGGTGGTTAGGAGCTGGGCTGTTGAGTTGTTACGTCGAAACAATTGCAGAGACCGATAAGTGACGGAGGGTTGTAGGGGGGGGGGGCCCACGCAGAGCCCACAAATAACGTCTTCTTTTGGAGTGTGAGGAGCTGAGTCGTCAACAGCGACCTACTTTCAGCCGCACTGACAAACTCTGGAGTGAGAGGGGAGATTAGGAGAGAGTGACTGGAGGAGGAGAGAGAATGGAGAAGAAGCAGCAGCAGCAGCAGGAGAAGATTAGAAGGAAAACTGAGCAGAGAATTCAACCCAGTTTCACAAACAACAGTGTGACTTATGGCTGTCACGACCTGGATTGTGAACTGGACATGGAGACACATTACATCATGAGCTAGATCACCAAGACTGAAAGCAAAGTGGCCGTTAGTTCTTGGCAAATTGTACCTTTCAGATAGCTCTACAGATCACTGCTTGTAAGAACAATACAACAAACTTATCATTAGCCAAAACAAGGCATAACAAAGGCTTCTGCAGGATTCTCCAAGCTGAATTTAAGACTTATTTATCATTGTTCAAGAAAATTAAGACCTATTTCATTATATTGCAGTTAGCTGAGTCGTAAAGAAGGCTATGCGGCTTAATTACGAGAACTTGTGACGGTGAGTGCCACAAAGTGTTTTGGTCTCCGTAAAAAAACATCTGAGCTCACAGTAATAAACCTTTGAGTATTTAAGCGGGCATTTTAGAATAAGCTACTGAATGCAAGACCTAATACTCCACATCTCAGCAAATTTAAGACTTTTTAAGGTCCTAAATTCAAATTTTTTATATTTAAAACTTTTTTTTAGACTTTTTAAGACCCCGTGGAATCCCTGTTATTATAGTATGCAAAACCTATGCATTATTAGGCCTTAGCAGGTCTGACCCTTCCTAGTCAAACCTAATTCATTCATCAATCTTCTTCCGCCTTTTCACGTTAGTGGTACTGTGTTGGAAATTCATTAATTCCTGTGTAATTCTGTTATTTGATTGTCTGAGCTGAGTGCTGTACAAGGACTAAGGCATGCGTAGCTGCTGTAAGGCCAAAGGATGTTGTGTCTCAACCCTAGAAGATCAGTAAATCCACCTGTGGAAAATGCATGGTGCAAATAAACATGATGATCTTTGGTAGTGGCCTGAATCCAAGCCTTGCCTTCATAACCACTTTTTTAAATTCTGCCAAATTGACACATGGGCTCGTCCATGTGTCAAAAGGGAGGATGTTAACAGCACTCAAGCAAAAGTGGTACACAAAAGGGTTGAAAGGTTATGCACAGAAATCTTGTCCATCATGTGTTATATGCATAGCACATAATGCAGGTAAAAGCACACACAACACCTGCAGCTGGGGTAAAGAATCTGCATTTACTGAGTGCTCTGCATATTTCTATAAGTTTAAAATAACTAATTTTGTAAGCAATGTTTTTTTTATTTCAAAGGTCTATTGAACTTGTTGCAACAAGAATTAGAAACTCTCCTCATCTAAAACAGTGGTGACCTTCTTGGGGCATGTGATCACAGACAGGATACATTCCTGGCCTCAGCAATAATGCAACAAAATATTTGGTTTAACATGACGTCATTCTTAAAAAAATGTGCACAAAAATTAAAGGGGAGTGATGACTGACTGATTTGGACTTGACCAGGTTTACTAACACTGTGTCTGTGTGAATGTGAATGTGTGAACTCTAACAACTCTTATGTGTTGTTATGATCCAAAATGTTCATATTTCTGAAAATAAACAGTTTTAACAGGTGATGAAAAAGATAATAAGGATCCAACAAACTGGATCCATATGGATCTGAACCCAATAAAAACAACTCTAGGAGAAGAGTTGTTGTGTGTATATATTGACATTTCTCTCCACAGACTGAACTATCACCAAAAAGCAATACAAATGGAACAAAAGACTGAGCTGATACAAACCCATATGAAACAATATGAAATATGGAACCAGCACACCTCAGGAAAGTGTGTAACATCCAAGGAACTAAGGAAAAGCCAAGGAAAATAATGGATGTGGTAACTATAACACCGTTGGTAAGTTATTTCAGATTGCCTTATCATATTTGATGCTTTTAGGTGCTAACTATGTGAGTCTAACTTATTTTGCCAAATACAAATTTACAAAAAATCCATGACTGATTGTAAATCAGAGAATTGAAATCAGAGATCAAACTATGGTCCAGACTCCAGACCGTCCTAACAAGGGATGGCATTGTTTTGTGTGCAACATGTTCCTCTGTTTTCTCTCAGCAGGTCCCAGGTAATATGTTTACCAAAAACATGTTTCCTAAATGAATGGAGACAGTGTAAATGCTGCTTCAAATTTCCGCACATGTTGGGTTTGATGTGAGGTATCACTGCTCCTATTACCTCCACTCTGGAAGGTACAGTGGGGCAAAAAAGTATTTAGTCAGCCACCAATTGTGCAAGTTCTCCCACTTAAAAAGATGAGAGAGATTGAATAACAAAATGGGAAAGTGCTGAGGGGAAAACAGACATGGCCCAAAGCTCTGCCTGTACATCTCAGCTGTTATGGTTTTTCTGGTCACTTGACCCACTGAGCCACCTGGACAACGCTGGCTCCTTTAAGAAAGGCTCCAATTCTACACAACAACCTCTGCTCCAACCTCTGGCTTCAACCACATCCACTTGGATCCATGCCAGCCACTGCAAAAGGTCCCCAAACCAGGGGACAACTTCTCATCAGTCGGAGACAACAACAACCTTCCACTCTGGACGTTGAGGACAACCAAACTGACCAAGAGGATCACCACTCACTGACTCACAGCAGTCAGGCTGCGTTGACCTGCACGGGCACAGGTGCGAGCCTAGCGCCGCCTGTGTTCGCTCCGGTGAATTCACAATACACACACATCTCACAACGAGCAGAGCACACACCTCACAGGTCGTTACTGCAACTGAAGAACAACAACCAGACTCATCTTGCGCATTTAACAAAAAGACTATGATATCTGAGCAAGACCTGACCCGGAGAGGGGCCAGGCGCGGGGGATAATGCAAATGGGCTTGGGGAAAGAGCCATACATGCAGCTGTCACCAAACAAGTGTTTGTGTATGAGGAATTGCATAAGGACTCTCTCCTATGTGATACTGACAAGTTTGACAACTCTGACTCTGACTTGGACGAGAATACTGTAGTGTAACCATGACTTCAGTTTTATTTTACTTTTTCTTTAATATGTGAATGAAATTTTCCTACACTTGCATTATAGCTCAAAGGTTTAATCCTACACAGTTTTAAATCTTACTTCTTGTACAAAAGGAATTGTTTTGCTTGTTTGGGTTTTTCTTAATGAGGTATCATTTTAAACTAGAGGTACTGATGAATGGGGTTTGACTATTTATTGATTAATATAAAAAGGGTTTTATTATAATCAAAAGGGAGGAAATGTCTTGGAAATTCATTAATTCCTGTGTTATTCTGTTATTTTATTGTCTGAGCTTAGTGCTGTACAAGGATTAAAGCATGCGTAGCAGCTGTAAGGCCAAAGGATGTTGTGTCTTTGTGCACACGAGGCTAGGACATGGCGTCTTCTTATAGATTAGAGCAAAAGTCTTAAGATATGCTTGTGACTCTGGGACACGTACTCTCTCCTGTGTAGGTTGGTATAAAACCTACCTTCTGCTAAGGGGCGGAGGACACTCTGCATCTCTCCTTTGTGCTGTGTTCTCCTTGTGCACAAGTAAAATAAAGACAACTTGCTGATTGATCCAGACACTGTCTTTTTGTCAAGTATCTCAATCTAAAATTTCCATAACAGTACACCCTGAAGGTTGATCTCATGACCTCTGTGCAGAGAGGCAAGAGCACTAACCCCTCTAAACCAGTATACTCTTGTGTGAACACACCAAGTTCATCCGTCCTCATTTAACCCAGAGTAAAGGCACGTATATCTGGTTTTAATTTTGATTTGTTTTGACAATGTAAAGGAACAATTACAAAGGGCACCCTGCGCACAAGATATGGAACTTTGAGTGAGAGGACATGTTTCTGTATTGATAAGTCAATGCAATTAGCCACATATCACATCACTTTGACATAACAATCCTTTATCAGCTTTTGGTTTTGTATTTTTATAGTCCCAATTTAGTGCTATGTTTGTTGTAGTTGTTATTTTCTTTTTATATTCAGAAATACTTCCCTAGTTTTCCCTTCGAATTAGGTCAAATGGAAGTAAGCCAATCATGACAAAAATAGATATTGTTTTGTACCTAAATATTTTCATTATGTTTTTTACACAATGGAACATAGACAGAAAAACTATGGATGCAAAATACCTCAAATGCACCATTTATGCACCGTCCTCATGAGGTTTGTGTGTAAATCGGAGGTGAGCGAGCGTCGATGGCTGTGAGCTGTGGATCAGATAGGACCATGCAAGAGCGCTCAGTGTTAATTGGGAATTGTGATGCGGCCGATGTTATCTGTGAAGCGAAGGGCTCTGGGCTGATCCTGGATCTGCCGTTTCCACCTTCGCACAAATCCACATCTGTCTGTCATTCAGAGAAACGCAACACACAGAGGAGACGCCAAGGAGAAAGCCAGGGAAAGGATAGAGGGAAGATACAGGAAAAACTTAGGACTGAATGTAGGTCTAAAGCCGGTTTACAACAGAAACTATAGCCAGGTTTATTGTATTGCTTTACTGGAAGGACTTGGAAAATGCAGACATTTGCCTGAACTTGAACCAGAAACTTTTACTTTTTTAAGTAACCAATCATCAAAAACATAACATCTGTCTTCCAAAAAGGTTCAGACCTGGCCCTGGACTTTCTAAGTTAACTAAGGGCTTTTTCACTCCTGAAAGTTCTTACCAATGTCTGCACTAGGAACTCCAAAATTGTTCTATTATGTTTGTTTGATTCACTAATTTTAATTTTCACACTACAATATTAAAATTAGGACTATCGAACTTTCCCTGAAGAATTCATTACCGTCGTCATGACAATGGGGACAGAGTTTAATGTGGTGAATTTTTACTGTTTAAAACAACAAATATGACGATCAGACTGATGGAGTAAAACAAACAAGAAGAAGATGATGCAGAAGAAGAAGAGAAAGAAGTGGAAGAAAAAGAGAAAGGAGGAAGAAGAAGGAAGAAGAAAAGAAAGAAGAAAAAGGAGGAAGAAGATGAAGAAAAAGAAAAAGAGGAGGAAGGAGAAGAAGAGGGAGGAGAAGAAGAAAGAAGAAAAGGTAGTGGTGAGACACTTCTGTAGCGTGGCTAGCAAGGTGGGTGAAGAGGGGATCAAACCGTCAACTGTTACTGCTACTGCCGCCCCACCATATACAGTATAAACATCTAAAGCTTATCTCATCTAAGCTTAAAGCAACAAAATCAGCGAGTCTATGTTTTAACAAAACTGAAACTTGTTTTAGTTTTTCACACTCACATTTATTTTGTCTTTGCATGTTTAAACATGTGTCACTTCAGAATTCGGTCCAAAAGTCTGAACTATTGCGCACGAACCAGACCTTGGTCAGGATCGAGACCATCTCTTTTTGCCCCCCCAAAGAGCAGCTGTTTAAAGCAAACCACGGGCCACGGGAGTTTTCACACTAGAGAATCAGATCCGAACCAAACGGAAAAGTTTGAAAGTCTGGGCCAAACAGCGCAGGTGTGAAAGCACCCCAAAACTAAAGGGTAACCTCCAACAACCCTAGGCAAAAAACAAAAAAACAAAAAAAATATTCGGTTTCTTAGAAAAATGGGCCTGTTTTCTGATGTCTGTGTTCTGTATGTTTGCATTCATCCATTTGTTCAATAGATCAAACTTGAATCATCAGAGACCAAACTTCCTTTGTGCAGAACACAAGAGGAAAGCCAGGCTATTTCCACCCTTTAACAAAAGCCAAAATTGCAGACTCATAACTTGAATTGGACTTTAATCCTCGTGTTGCGTATAATTTTGATACATATTAAATTCTATGGGTGGATAATAAAAAGGAGAAGACAAAGGACTAAAGCGGACTGGCAAGAATGTGGAAGAAGTGAAATCCATTGTTGAGTGATAAAGGTGGTCAGATTTATGGTTTGGAGCCGAGGTAATGAAGGGAGAAAGGAGAGGTAATGAACGGAGGTGTGGAGAGAGGACTGTGGATCAATCACTGTTTATGGGACGACCGGCTTCAGGATCCAGAGAGAGGAAGGAGAGACAGGGAGAGGACAGAGAAGGGAAGTGTCGGGCATAGACGAGGGTTTAAAGTAGCACAATCTAACTTCTGCTCTCTCAAGCTGATCAGACCCAGAAGGCCAATTTTGACAACCATACCAGCCGAAAAGATATTGTATGTTGCTACCTGCTCATCTGAGTTACATAGTGATGGAGGATGATAACGAGACGCGCTTAATTGCTTTTTAAAATTTTTTTCGAAACTATTTTTAAGGTCCAAATACTAGCTAGTGTTGGTTTGAATAGAAAAAAAGAGACATTTTCTATATCATAATAGGTTATACTTTCTTGACTGTGCTCGTACTGGTTTGAAAACAGTACTGCAGTCTAAAACAAAACTATGGTCTGTGTTGCTGTCTTTCTGCTTTTCTGATTGGATGAAAACAAAAAATTTAATCATAAACAACCTATATTATGTAAAATGTTTTAATTGTTGATAAATAAGCTGTACCATTGTTATCAGTAAAACTAATATTTGATTTGATGTTTACATCATATCTTGGGACGCATGGGTAAATTTTATGAATTATAAAAAATATATACTGCTCATAGCTACAATATGATGCATTACATCAAAGTGATTTTAAGAGCTAACCATAAACATTTTGCTCTAAAAAGGTTTGACAAGAAGGGCATCTGGACAATGTTTTTGGAGGATGTTTTTAGAATATGACTTTAGAATATGTTTTTAGGAGACGTTTTTAGAGGATGTTATTAGGAGACGTATTTAGAAGACATTTTTAGATATTTTTAGAAGCTGTTTTTAGAGGATGTATTTAGAAGACGTTTTTAGAAGTTGTTTTCAGAGGATGATTTTAGAAGATGTTTTTAGAGGATGTTTTTAGAAGCTGTTTTTAGGGCATGTTTTTAGAGGATGTATTTAGAAGACGTTTTTAGAAGACATTTTTAGAAGTTGTTTTCTTTAGAATATGTTTTTAGAAGATGTTTTTAGAGGATGCTAATAGGAGACGTATTTAGAAGACATTTTTAGAGGATGTTATTAGGAGACATATAAATACATTATTAGAGAATATTTTTAGAAACTGTTTTTAGAGGATGTATTTAGAAGAGGTTTTTAGAAGTTGTTTTCAGAGGATGATTTTAGAAGATGTTTTTAGAGGATGTTTTTAGAAGCTGTTTTTAGGGCATGTTTTTAGAGGATGTGTTTAGAAGACGTTTTTAGAAGTTGTTTTCTTTAGAAAATGTTTTTAGAAGATGTTTTTAGAGGATGCTAATAGGAGACGTATTTAGAAGACATTTTTAGAGGATATTTTTAAAAGCTGTTTTTAGAGGATGTTTTTAAAAACTGTTTTTAGAGGATGTTTTTAGAGGATGTATTTAGAAGACGTTTTTTAGAAGTTGTTTTCAGAGGATGATTTTTGAAGATGTTTTTAGAGGACATTTTTAGAGGATGTTATTAGGAGACATATTAAGACATTATTAGAGAATATTTTTAGAAGCTGTTTTTAGAGGATGTTTTTAGAAGCTGATTTTAGGAGATTTTTTTAGAGGATTTATTCAGAAGACGTTTTTAGAAGACATTTTTAGAAGTTGTTTTCAGATGATGATTTTAGAAGATGTTTTTAGAGGACATTTTTAGAGGATGTTTTTAGAAGCTGTTTTTAGAGGATTTTTTAGAAGATGTTTTAGAACACATTTTTAGAATTTGCTTTTAGGGGATGTTTTTAGAAGATGTTTTTAGAGGACATTTTTAGAGGATGTTTTTAGAAGCTGTTTTTAGAGGATTTTTTAGAAGATGTTTTAGAACACATTTTTAGAATTTGCTTTTAGGGGATGTTTTTGGAATGCATTTTTTTGATTATGTTTTTAGAAGACATTTTTTAAAAGACATTTTGTCCTCATCCAAGGGACTTTTTCAGTTGTGAGCAGACTGGTGTGTGAGGAGATCTGTATATACCTCACAGTGGGAGTGGTTAAATCTGATGAGACATGGGGCAATTAGCAGCTCAATGGCCTGGGCTTGAGGCAGAGGGAGGGTCGTTCCCCACCTGTGAGCCATCTGCATAAGCTGCCCTCTCTAATACAAATGTCACAGTGCTGTTAGGCTTTTAGCTTAGCTGTAAACAAAGGCAGATCTGTGATGTTCTATAACTCAGGTGGTAATGTGTTACAAAGTCTTGGACAATAAAGCAAAGGTCGCCCCACTGTTTGCATTTGTCCTGGGGACCTCTAGCAGGTGTTGGACTACAGACCACAGAACTCTGCTGAGTTTGTGTGCAATTAACAGTTCACAAGCCCTCCCCACCCACTGCATCCTAACAGACCTAAAATATGATACTGTAGATGAGCTAGCGGACTTTGGGGCTAGCTAGGGCTACTTTAACAGGCCGAGACACACGTATAGCCTGTATTCTTTCAGTGTGGTCTCCATAATGTTTCTTCTTCTTTTTTTCTCCCCTCAGCTGGGTTTTTTAGGAGTTTTGCCTTACCGAGAAGGAGGGTCTAAGGACAGGGGAAGTCCTGGGACTGTTTAGATTAGTCTAGTTGTTGTTTATGTTTGGTTGTGTGACTAATTATTTGTAATACCCTTTGAGGCACTGCTGCTGTGATATTGGACTATATAAATAAAACTCAATTGAACTGAACATAAATAAGAAGGTGCAAGTCCATTAGTGATATTAAAAACAAACATTAAACGTTTAAAATCAACTCTGAAGTTTACTGGGAGCCAGTGAAGGGAGTACACAATAGGAGTGGTGTGTTTGCTCAATAATAGCTATGATTCTTTGAAGATCTTTCCAGCATTTTTTATAAACATATAATAAAATACATAATACATACAGAACATCATGCAACTTTTAGAAAAATTCAGGTGAATAAAGTATGGAGATGTTAACACTGAAATTAAATTATTAAAACTATACATACTATATGCAAAATACATTCACTTTTTACTTTATTCTCTGATTTTTCTTCAATCTCTCTCTTTTTATCAGACTTTAATTACACACCGCTACTGCCTTTTACCATTTCAGTCTCAGGCTCGTCCCGTTCGCTTGTGCATTCTGAAGGTCATTACTTTCAGAACATTTAATCTCAGCGGGGGCTGTGTTTCAGAGCGGACCCCCCACTGTTCGGGGTCAACCCACTAAATGTCTGCAGTCGCTCCCTGTTCCGTACATGTCAGTTAAACCAATGCTATACCTCCCAAATGTGATGCAAAAAGTCTGTGTAATATTTTTAGAGATTTAGTTAAAATGTGTTTAAATTACACACACCTGCACATCACATTAAATCAAGTTCTAGCTGTGTCATGCAAAGACATCATATGAGAAACACCTCCGTCAAACTCATTTAAAATGGACTGAGGCAAAGTAGAAACCTGTTCTATGATCAGATGAACCAAAATCTGAAAAATACAAACTCGATTCACCCATAGAAGACAGGAGTGTTTATTTATCAGATTCACATGGAACTTCTTTTTTGCATAATACAGCTCGGAACAACAACTTCTGGAAAACGTTCCTGATCCATTAACAAAATTCCAGTCTAGAATCACATCTGTTTTTAATAAAGGGAAGCTTGAGGGCCCCAAAATTCTAAGCATACCATACATCTACTAATTTTGGCACCTGCTTTTTGAAAATTATGCTTTTATGCCCAGAAATATACTGAAGAGTTGCCAATTGACCAAATTAAAGTGGAACTTTTGCTTGTTTCTTTGCTGTTTTGTCTCATTTTCCTCTCTAGCTCCCCCTACATGTTGGAGTAAAGCACTATTGTAAATACTCACAAGTCCATTTGACTTCTAATGTGATCCCTTGCTCGGCTTTACTTTCGTTTTCCCTCCGCATAACTGTAAGTTGTTTTTTTTATTTGGCTCTGCCACGACAAAAAAATAAAAATAAATAAAGCCATGGCTAGCTTGTTGTTTTGCGAACCGTGAAGTGCTGCGTTCTCGTGAGGACTCAAGACTTCTGTGACACTGGGTCGACGGCGCTCACTGTTGCAGGTGTCACTTTCAGCCCCAGGACACCAGGGGGAGATGCCGGACACTTCATTTATCCCACAACCACTCATTTAACACATGAACCTCAAAAACTATTTATTTAAAGTAAACATTTCTTAAGTTCTGCTTTAATTGCAAATATAATTGCTTTAATTGCTGATATAAAGGTTTTTGTAATAGGGTCACCTGCTGCTGACTGCCTTTTCTTGCCACTGCCTAACTTTTTTGAGACATGTGCTGCTATCCAATGAAGCTATCATTTAGCATAAAATGATAAAATATCTTAGTTTCAATATCTGATTTTAAAGTTGCTGAAGTGACATCACATTTAACATATTCATAGTTTCCACAGTGATGTCAGGCAGGGTCCTGGCTGCTGTCAGTGCCTCAAACAGGGAAGCGGGGCCTCACATGGGTCACAAGTCCCCAATATTTGCAGTTTTAATCCACATCATATTATGTCCTAAGTTGTTAGGCCATCTAAATACTTATGTGGCTGCATCTCATCCTGTGGTGGTGGAACACAAATTTCACATGACTGAAAACTATGAATTAAAAGATTGAGTACAGGAGCCACACCCCTGTTGTCATGGTGATTAGACTAGCATAGTTTGTGTTCATGTTCTAGAATTTAATGATGTCCAAACCTCAGATGGAGGGCAGGAGCCTGTATAAATGTATTGGTGAGGTACCATTTTTTCAAAATATCCAAACAAAAAATTATAAGGTTTAATATTTGTGAATTTTTTTGTTAGCAACTGGGTCCACAACCACACCATAATAATCTAGTGGCTTTATGTGGAGTCTACTGACAGCAAACAAGCCGGTGTATTTGAATATCACCACTTTTTGTCACTATAGTGAAGAAATTCATTTTTCATTTTTCCTTACAAAGACTTTGTGCCAGTTTTTGTTTCATGTCAGTAATCCCAGTAATTGCAGCCATATTAGCCATCTGCATTTTGAATCTTTAGCAGCAGATTCTATCATAGAATTCTAATCTGCCCTTCATCTCAACTATAGAAGATATGCACTGACGTCAGGTTTCCTAGGGACACGCCCCATTCGTTCGGACTGAACGTACTGAACTGAACATAAAGAGTGAGAGAGCAGAGTAAAACTGATGAGTATTTACTTAAATAGGTCAGTTGGACTGGACAGTGATCCACACAACCTCACCAAGAACCAGTTATCCACAGACACTGATATGTGGCCAGGATTTCACCTTTTTAACATTTTTATGTAACTAAGACAGCTAAGGACATCATGGTTTATATTACTTTTATATTATTAACATTAGTTCACCTTGAGGGAGATGCCTACTTTAGTTAATACTTTTAATCAAGTAACAATTTTGTTGAGTAGTAAAGTAAGAAGTAAACAAACTAAGCAAAAATTCACAGGAAGCATTAGATGTAAATTTGTCTTTATCGGGCAGCTAACGCGGACCAGGAACACAAAGCTCACTGACAAACTGTTGTTTAGCTGTAAATATATTTAGTAGAAAATGTTTAAAAGTAGAACTCAGTTACCTGTCTCGTTTCTTCGCTGTTTTTGCTTTTTTTTTCCCTCTATGGAGCTCCCCCTATATTTGGGAGTAAAGCACTGCAGTTACTTCCGCATGCAGTGGCATCATCTGCATACCCTCTACAGACAGACCCTTTAAAATTCTATGGCATCACGTGAATGCAATCTATTGGAATTCACAACAGGACAGCATAATGGAATTGGAATGACATAATAAAGTTGTATAAAATGGAATTAGGAAGTTTTTGTTTGTCATTATTTACAGTATAGCCTTCGGTTAGGTGGGCTATATAAACATCTTTGAGCTTACGAGAACACATAACTATGCGGTTATATAAAAAATAAATCATAAAAGTGATTTGTTGTCATGGTAACTTGGATATACATTTCTATGTCTGCAGTTTCCAAGGTCACAGTGGGCTTTCTCTGCAGAATTATATGGTATGGACTGCTTTAGAACATAGAATTTTTTACTTTTTACTTTTCCCCATCAACCTTTCCCTTTATCTTGACTAACTAACTAAAGCAACTTCTGAAATGGTCTCCTGAAGCAAATGTTCTGGAAGCATCGGCCTAAAGGGGGTTCCGTAATGAGTAGTTAAGCCACAGGACAAGTCTAAAACCAGCCTCTCTTTAATAAGTAAGTGCAGTGTCAAGGATATTTTCGCCAACATAGCTTTGCTCCAACTCTGCTGCCATGACGACACCGAGGAGCCATAGAGACGAACAGGTTGGGAAGGGGAGGTCCATCTGAGCATACCCAGTGCGGCTCACCTGGCCCTATGCACATTTAGCATTATGTTAAAAGAGTGGCGGTCACAGCAAAAGCCTTCTGACAGGATGACAGACAGACACGTCCAAAAATCCACGGGCGTTAATAAGTCTGCGCACGTCACCTGCTGTCAAAGCCAGAAGAAACAAACACGCACACAAGCTGTAGCTATAAATACCCCTCTGCCACTCAAAGTGAATCAGTTGTCTATCCCCAAGCTGCTGTCCCACATAACCACTCAACTGAGTTCTGGAAGTCGCTCAGAAAAAAAAAAAAAAAAAAAAAAAGGAAAGGGGATTTGGATTTGGACTACCAAGTCTGGGAATTTGAGTTACTATTTTCTGCTTCTACAAGGGTATTTCCTTCCATGCAAATTCAAATATGCAGCGTGTATATTTGAAAATAAACCACCGTCTTTGTCAGATGTTTGAGTTGAAAGACCAATATCTGGTAATACAAATCTGCATTTTGTCTGGGGGGAAAAATACATAGAGAAAAAAAAAACTTTTAACACTTTAAACGTCAGGAAATATATGCTATTACTGCATAGTGCTACATAATCTGTCATAATGAGATTCTGATAGCACCTGAAGAGGCACCTGCCAAGGCATTATAACCCTGGGCATAGATGAAACAGGCAGTTGCCTAGGTCACTGAAAGACTGGGGGGCGCTAGCTGTTGCCCCATACACAATGCTGCAGAGGCTCACACTTTTTAGCAGGGCAGGGCGTAGTCATGTTGGATTTTCTAACTTGGGTTCGGTGATTGCTACCTGAACTCCCGATTAGCAATTCTGAGATCGGAGGGTGTTCCACTAGGTTGTGGTCACGTTCTAGAATTTGATATTGTCAAATCCTCAGATGGAGGGCAGAGGCCTACGCAAATGTGTAGGTGAGGCCCATTTGTAAAAAGAATTAAACATGTTCCACAAATATTGAACCTGCTTATTTTTGGTTAGAAATTGGATCTACAACCACACCATAATAATCTTGTGGCTTAATGCTGACTCTACTGACAGTAATCACACCTGTGTGTTTGAATAATGTGTGAATACAGTGAATACAGTGTGAACAGTTTTGTCCATACATGTGTTCTACACTTCTCAAGCTTCAAATCAGTTTTAGTCTGATGACAGTCTACCTCAGATTTGTGAAGATACAATCATAAATAGCTCATAGGTTGTCTTAATGTGATGTCTTTACATTCTAAAGGGCCTACAGGCTGATTCCAGATTGTAGAATGTGATTATGTCTCACTCTCAGATGGGGGCAGGAGCCACTGTTCCTGTAAAGGTTTAAGCTATTTTCATAAGAACTGTCTGAAAAGAAAATTCACAAATGTTGAACCTGAATATTTATATTAGTGACAAAGTCAATGGTCTTGTTGTATGTATCCAGCCCCACCAAAAAATCTGCATATTAATAATAATATGCCCCCATCTCATTTAAATACAACAGGCCTGTGGAATGTTGTGACGTCATCTGAAGATGGAGGTCAGGTCAGAATTCTATAGTATTTGCTGCTAAAGATTCAAAATGCTGATTTCTTGACTTGGTTTATAGCTAATATCTCAGTTATGACTGGGCCTTTCGACCTGAAACAAAAACTGGCACAAAGTTCAACCTCTGTCTGTCTGCAAAATTAAATCAGGTGACTTTTTTTTTTTTTTCACTCTATCAACAAAAAGTGGTGACAATATTCAAACACACAGGCGTGATTGTTGTCAGACAGAGCATTAAACCACAAGATCAGCACAGTGAGTTTGTGAAGCCAGCCCCTAACAAAAAATGATCAGGTTTAACATTTATTAATTTTATATTCAGTTATTTCTTTTAAAAACTGTGTCCAACATATTCATTTATACAGGCCCCTGCACTCCATCTCAGAATTTAACATCATCATATTCTAGAACATAAAGGCATCCTATGGAAATAATACATGCAGTTATACACTGCTCAAAAAAATAAAGGGAACACTTAAACAACACAATGTAACTCCAAGTCAGTCACACTTCTGTGAAATCAAACTGTGTCCACTTAGGAAGCAACACTGACTGACATCAGTTTTACTGCTGTTGTGCAAATGGAATAGACAACAGGTGGAAATTATAGGCAATTAGCAAGACACCCCCAATAAAGGAGTGGTTCTGCAGGAGGTGACCACAGACCACTTCTCAGTTCCTATGCTTTCTGGCTGATGTTTTGGTCACTTTTGAATGTTGGCGGTGCTTTCACTCTGTGGTAGCATGAGACGCAGTCTACAACCCACACAAGTGGCTCAGGTAGTGCAGCTCATCCAGGATGGCACATCAATGCGAGCTGTGGCAAGAAGGTTTGCTGTGTCTGTCAGCATAGTGTCCAGAGCATGGAGGCGCTACCAGGAGACAGGCCAGTACATCAGGAGACGGGGAGGCCGTAGGAGGGCAACAACCCTTTGTGCAAGGAGGAACTGGAGGAGCACTGCCAGAGCCCTGCAAAATGACCTCCAGCAGGCCACAAATGTGCATGTGTCTGCTCAAACGGTCAGAAACAGACTCCATGAGGGTGGTATGAGGGCCCGTCGTCCACAGGTGGGAGTTGTGCTTACAGCCCAACACTGTGCAGGACGTTTGGCATTTGCCAGAGAACACCAAGATTGGCAAATTCGCCACTGGTGCCCTGTGCTCTTCACAGATGAAAGCAGGTTCACACTGAGCACATGTGACAGACGTGACAGAGTCTGGAGACGCCGTGGAGAACGTTCTGCTGCCTGCAACATCCTCCAGCATGACCGGTTTGGCAGTGGGTCAGAAATGATGTGGGGTGGCATTTCTTTGGGGTGCCGCACAGCCCTCCATGTGCTCACCAGAGGTAGCCTGACTGCCATTAGGTACTGAGATGAGATCCTCAGAGCCTTGTGAGACCATATGCTGGTGCAGTTGGCCCTGGGTTCCTCCTAATGCAAGACAATGCTAGGCCTCATGTGGCTGGAGTGTGTCAGCAGTTCCTGCAAGACCAAGGCATTGATGCTATGGACTGGCCGCCCGTTCCCCAGACCTGAATCCAATTGAGCACATCTGGGACATCATGTCTTGCTCCATCCACCAACGCCACGTTGCACCACAGACTGTCCAGGAGTTGGTGGATGCTTTAGTCCAGGTCTGGGAGGAGATCCCTCAGGAGACCATCTGCCACCTCATCAGGAGCATGCCCAGGTGTTGTAGGGAGGTCATACAGGCACGAGGAGGCCACACACACTACTGAGCCTCATTTTGACTTGTTTTAAGGACATTACATCAAAGTTGGATCAGCCTGTAGTGGGTTTTTCCACTTTAGTTTTGAGTGTGACTCCAAATCCAGACCTCCATGGATTAATACATTTGATTTCCGTTGATCAATTTGTGTGATTTTGTTGTCAGCACATTCAACTATATAAAGAACAAAGTATTTAATAAGAATATTTAATTCATTCAGATCTAGGATGTGTTATTTTAGTGTTCCTTTTTTTTTTGAGCAGTGTAGATGATTCAATCTGAAGTGCATCACAAAGCAGGGGCGCAACATTTTTCTTATATCTTATAATATCTTAGCTGTATTATTAGAAAATCCACACAAAACATAAGTTTCTTGACACGTTTTTGTAGCCCAGTGTAATGAGACCGAAGGCTCAGAGACTGTGTGACTCTGTGCTGGAGCAAGGGCTGAACAAAGCATCCTCAGGGGCTGGGGCTAAAATGCACAAGAATACAGAAAGTCACGTTTTGTTTTTTGTTTGTTTTTTTATTTTCATGTATTCCTTTCCTTACACTGTTTGACTGGAGCTAGTGTCATGGTAGGAGGTAGGATTTGATCCAAGGTCTTCTGGACAAAGTACAGTTGATCTACCCACTATAGCTATACTGGTTATTGGTCTGTCAATTTGACAATATTCTTGCAATGGTCCAGGATCTTTTCAAAAATTCCTGGATCCAGATGTTGTGCCAAAATAATTTAAACTATTTTTATTTTTATTTTCCAAGACTTAAATTTCTTGGAAAAAATAATCAGGAAAGAAAGATTTATCAATAACAGAACTTGGGCTGTTTGTACTATATTTCTTTAGATAATGCCCTTGTATTGGCGGAGGTAATTATTTAGGGGTGCACCATGGCAGAGTGGTTAACGCCTTTGCCTGAATGCTGTCCAGTCTTTTTGCATACCCTCCTTCATGCATCTTTGGATGGTGGGAGGAAACCAGAGTACCAAAAGAAAGCCCACAGTAAAACTGGCAGCACATGAAAACTCCATTTAAGTGCTAACCACTCTGCCACAATGCACACCAATTTACTTATGAAAACACAACTATAGATTAATGGAATACATTTCTAACTAGCTTTGCACACTCGAAAAAACATAGAAAGTGTGTTAACCATGCTCTCATTTTCTGCCCTGGGCCAAACAGTAATGAGTAAATAAACACAGCGCCACCCTCAGGCCAATCAGAACCGCTTCAGGAACGCCAAAAGAAAGTCAGCACATGCGGAAAATACACTTTGGTGACGGTAATAAATGCACAAAATGGTTCTAATGGCTCAGAGTCTGACAGTGGCATCCCCGCAGGCCAGTCACTGCAAAGTTTGATATGTTTGAAATGAAAATAAAACTGAAGTGGAATAAGAATAAAAGAAAAGTGAGTTTTAAAGTGGATCCTAGAGCAGTACGCTCTGATGTAGCCAAGCAAATACAAACTAAGACCAAATCATGACAACAACTGGAGCATTATGAGCCCAACTTTAGTTAATGGTATATTCTTTTCAGTAAATAAGCAATTTTACACTCATTATGTTTTGATGTTTCTTTTTAAGCCAATCTTGGTTACCTCTAGAACAGCACTGCATGTTTTATAACCTTTAAAAACATTATGTGACTAAAAGAGAGCTTTTAAAATATATAATAACGGATAACTTGATGAATAAAATGAATTATTTCTGTCATATGTTTGTCTCTTTGTAATGTTTTATATAAATGCCAAATGGTAACATAGAAAAAGAGAATGAGAAAAATAAACTTTTTTTTAGGTGTTTTTACAATTCAATGGAATTTATTCTAACATATAAAAAGGGGTCAGTGGTTTTACCCCCAAAAAGGTAAATTTATTTTTGGTTTTGGAGTAGAATTGATGGTCCTACATGCAAACGTTACAAGGGTTGCCATTAACTTCCACAGAGTTTATTCCAAAGTTGAGTGCTGTACATTGTTGTTTGAAAAAATGAATAAGAGCAGACTGGATGTAGAGGGATTGTTGATTGGTCAGTGCATGCAGTGGGTGGGGGTTTGTGGAATCAAGCGTTCTGAGGCCTCAGAAATTCAGCACCAGAGAATACAGGCGTGAATGTAACAAAACACAACTTCAGGTATGTCTTTGATGAAGTATCATTATAGCACTGGTATTACTTAGTAGTGATAGATTTAGTAGTAGTAGTAGTGATAGATTTAGTAGTAGTAGTAGTAGTAGTAGTAGTAGTTGTAGTTGTAGTTGTAGTTGTAGTTGTAGTTGTTGTTGTTGTTGTTGTTGTTGTTGTTGTTGTTGTTGTTGTTGTTGTAAATGTGGCTGCAGCAGCAGTAGTAGATGGTGCTAGAAAAAAATGACAAAAAGTGATTTGTACATCTGAAATAAAATGCAACTTTTAAAACTTTTTTCCACTTTTACTTAATTTTGTGTTGCACCTTTATCAGTACTTGAGTAATATTATTTTGAAGTAAAAGTACTTTTACTTGAGTACAGCTTTTGAGTACTTCTTCCACCTCTGGTATTGTGTGTTGCATAGGTGCATTTGCAGTTAATTTGATGTAGTTCAGTGGTTACCAAAGTGGGGTCTGGGACCCCCTGGTGGGCCGCAAAGGTACTGCAGGTGGTAAGGTGGTTTAATGTACACAACCATTAAATACATAAAAAGAAATTGAGTTTGTAAACAAATTACAATTAAGTACATTTATATAGTTGTTTAAATTACTATTTTGAAGCTATTTTAGCAAACAGCCTGTTTTTTAGTAACACTTTAGAATAACTCACAACTGTGAAGCAGTATATGTATTGTCATATGTAATTAACAATAATTACAATAAATGAAGTCGTTTTTAGAATAGTTTTTAGATCCTGCATTACCATTGATGTTTTTAATTGTGCCATGATTGACATGAGCTGAAAGAATTAAACATTAATAACAACGTGTATGACTCAATGTTGCTTATAAATCTTGAAGCAATGTTTTGTATATATTCAGTTAACTGGTTACTAACTCTAAGCTAATACTTAAATAATGCTTATTTGTGTGAGTTATTCTAAAGTGTTACTTTTTTAAAACATTTTTATTAGAAATCTAAGAAAAACATGACAGGTTTTTGAAAACAGTGAAGTTTTATTGTTGGGGGTCCACATGGGATTTTCAGATTTTTGTGTGTGTTTTGACTTGTCTACTATAGTGTTTTCGAATTGACCACAAACTTCCTTCTAAACCAGTTCTATTTAGTTAGTTGTACTGTCCGTGAATGTGATCTGAAATTCAAAAATTCAGATCCATCCATCTGGACTTAGCCAATAATACTGATTTCCTTTCTAACCAAGACAGAAGTGGTAATTTTCCAAAATGAGATGTAATGAAACTTAATGAGGAACCTTAAAACTCAATTGTCTATGATTAAATCTGATACAGGCGGAGAGTTAGCAGAGGGCACTCTCGGGCAGTGATTCTTTTTTCTTTATCCCAGCACCTCTGACTGAAGTGGATCTCTGCACCTCTGACTGAAGTGGATCTCTGCACCTCTGACTGAAGTGGATCTCTGCACCTCTGACTGAAGTGGATCTCTGCACCTCTGTAGTGCAGTTAGTCACATGATATTAATGTTAGCTGAGGAACTGCAGCGCTAGCCCTTGGGCATGCTCTCTCCTCTCCGGCTGACATTTTGAAGAAGCAGAGGTGCAGCGTTGTTCATTCGTTACACTTCGGTTTTAGGTTTTCACCCAAATGCCCCCCCTCCAACCGGTTGCCATGGATACTGACCCACATCTGAGCCAAGATGGAGACTTTTCATTTACGTTCACCTCTATTCCGGAGTGGAGCTGGAAGAAGTATTTAAAATCTGTACTTAAGTGTTGTAGTTTTTGTAGTCATTGTTAGTTTTGTTGTAGTAGTTGTAGTTGTTGTTAGTGTTGTTGTAGTTGTAGTTGTATGTGTTGTAGTTGTTGTAGTTCTTGTTGTAGTCATCAGTGTTGTAGTAGTTATTGTAGTTGTTGTAGTCCTTGTAGTTGTAGTTGTTGTTAGTGTTGTAGTTCTTGTTGTAGTTGCTGTTAGTGTTGTTGTAGTTGTTGTAGTTGTAGTCATAATAGTTGTATTTGTAGTTGTTGTAGTTGTTGCTTATTTTATATTACAAAAAATTAAAAGTACACAGCGCAATTGATATTTGAGTAAAAGCAAAGTACTAAATGTAAAGTGTATTTAAGTACACAGTATTTTGAGAGATTATTATATTAGTAGTAAAAGTACTACTACTAGTACTACTACTTTACCCAAACCTGGCCTGAACCAATGATCGTCTAATTACAAGGCAAGTGTGCTTGCCACTGTGTCCAAAGCTACATTTACTATAAAACATAAAAATGTACTTCATGCACTTAAAATGTTAATGTGTTAATTTATGTGTTAAATCACAGTTTCTCTCTAAAATTTAACCTTTATTCTTATTATTTGAATGAACATTTTTCACAAAGTTTAAATAAATTACATTTTTAAGGCAGAAATAGTACTTACATTTTTAAATTATGCTACCAAATTACTTGTAAAAGTGAGTTTAAACATGATTTATAATTCAAAAACTCATAATAGTTAGTGGGAGTAAATGATAGAATGGAGTTACTACAACTTAATGGCTATATGACTTTTTACAGTGTATATTTGCATTTTGTGTAGTTTGTCAGATTTGTTGTTGTTTTTTTTTTGTTGTTTTTTTTAAGTGGTCCGTGACTTTGGGCTGGACTTAAGCATATACACAAGGTACATATAACCTCCAATAAAATACTTTTTTTTTTTTTTTTTGGCTGCTTCTTTCAGAGGTTCTCACAGTGAAACATTTAGTAGTTCTCTTATTTCGCCAAACCCAAAGTCACTAACACCCTATACCCACTATTGCAGGTGGGGGGCTTGAAAGACCATAAATTAGTCTTTCCGTGGGAGTTCGTTACATCACTTGGTGATGATTAAATTTGGAGTGAAATTCGTGGGATGTTCAGCCAGGACGAGTGGAGGCGTACTGGTGGCGACAATTTAGTTTTTTTTTTTTTTTTTTTTTTTTTTTTCAGATTTCAGATTACACCGATGAGAACAATGGATAAAATACATTACTTGGAGTAACATTAAAGAAAGCAACTGAATGTATCACACAAATGTTAAATGCAGGCTGTTGTAATGGAGCAGTAAGATGTGATTACTGCATTAGGAGCCTGCTAATTATTTCCACTCTGAGTTGTACTGCTGCCAATGCAACACAACGCTTATGTTCACTCAAAGCCGAGGCATGTTATTTAGTCATTGTCTCCGAAAAGTGGCCAATAACAGTGCATCTATGAGATTATCCTGTGTATATTATTTAGGTGCAGTTGTTGGGTGCTTTTCATTATTATTACTAGTATTTTATTATTTTGTATTTTGTCTTATGACTGTGGGATGTATTTATAACTTGTACAGCACTTTGGTCAACTAGGGTTGTTTTAAATGTGCTATATAAATAAAGTTTGACTTGACTTGAATTCAGATTATTAATCTTCTAGTATATTTCACTAGATTGGATTATTTACTTTCAATTTCAAGTTATTTCTTTCCCGTTTCAAGCTATTTTTTACTTATTTCAAGCTAAATTATCTGTCTTGGGGTAAGAAAATCCCACTTATCCCATGCACAGATAATTTTGCTTGAAATAAGTTAAAATACCTTAAAACAAGTCAAATATTCTAGTAATAAGTAACTTAATAAGTAAATAAAACCAATGTAGAGAAAACTGCTCAAATCAAGAATTATAATCTGAATTAAAATCATTTTGACTAATAGATATTGATTTTTTTATTTTTTGCAGTGTGGGGAATCTGGGTGAAGTGTCTTGCCCTAAGTCTAATATAGTGCTATTCTCAGTATTCAAAGTAGCTTTACAGTTTAGTGCATTACTCACTAACTCCTTGGTTCCACCTGGTGATGGTGAGCCTCTCCTACCACCACCACACACACAGTCACACTAACACACTACAGGCAACCGGGGGAAGTGCCCAACAACACAACAATAGTGTGAACAGGGAGGAGCAGGATTCACACTGGCAACCTTCCAGTTATAGGACAAGAGCTCTACCACCTGAGCCACTGTTGCCACTACTAGTGGTATGGATGTAGATTAATGATGTAGAGTCGGGTTAGGAACCTATAACTCAGCATTTCCAAACACCAAGGAAGGGCAGCTGAGAAATATATTTATTAAGAAATCAATAATTACTGTAGCCATAGTTAACCCTTTGCATTCATCTAGCATTAATAATTATACATTCAAATCTTAATAAAAAGTTTGTAAAAAAAAAAAAAAAAAAAAAAAAGCCCAGGGTGGACAAACTGAGCACTACTAGAAAAGAAGCGCACATATTCTTGCATGAATGATTTAGGCATTCACCAGCTGAGTAGTACTACTGTATACCATTTACAATTACATGAAATGGTGAAACATAAAAGTATGACCCATAAAGATTTTAGTAAAATCATTTATGGTGGAAAAAAAAGTTACTAAAAGTAACTATATGAATCACAATAAAATGATCAAGAATAAAATTGGGTTCGACCTGAAAACCAATACTGTAAAATGTTGATTTTTTTTTTTTTTTTTTACCTAAACCTAATATTTCAAATATTATTTTCTTTTTAATTTCCCTTTAACTTGGGCCTCATTTTTGCATTTTTGATGGCTTTTAATTTGAGACACACATCATTGCTACAGCTTTGTGTTAACAGAAAGTAACTTTTAAGAACTGCCTCTTGAACCTCTGTCGCCCCTAACAGTGGTATGAATGTAGATACATGTTTAAAGCATAAACATAAAGATTTTAGTAAAATAAATCTGAAAAAAGTAGTTAGAAAGTAACTATAGTTCTGTAAAAAGAGCTACAATGCAATGACTAGGAATAAAGACCACCTGCATACAGTGGTGGTTCTATATATTTGGGGGCCCTAAGCAAGGCAGGTTTGGGGGGGCAATGCTCTCAATTATTTTATACCGTAAGTGAAGATTAACACAGTATACCTTTATTATTTATGAATGCTTTTATTTTTTACTTGCAAACATTACTAACTCAACAAAAGGGGCCCCAAAAACAGTAAAACATCTTATTGGTATTAAGCCCCAGTTTCAGACAAACTCTTTTTTAAATAACAGAAAGTAGTAAGCATAAAAAAAAAACAAAAAAAACTAGGCAACAACAACAACAAAAATATATATATAGTTGCAAAATCAGTCAAATATGTAGACAATGCTGGGGAGGGGGGCTGCTGCTTACTGTTGCTTACTTTGCCTATAGTAAAGTGCATATTGATGAAAAAAAAATTTAACCAAAACCTAATGTTTCAATTTTTATTTTTATTTTTTAGCTTGGGCCTCACTTTTGCACTTTTGATAGCTTTTAGACATACATACATTATCAGTACAGCACTGTGTTAACAGAAAGTAACTCTTAAAAACTGAAACTTACATACTGTATTTCTTCACCTTGTGGCTTGATGTTCACACACATTGCCCCTTTTTTTCCTTCACACTTGCAAAATGCCCCAAAAAATTCATGTTGTAGCCTATTTACCTCCATCAAATAAACGCGAGTAAATGAAACGAGAAGCTGTTATCGCTGCACCAGCTGCAGCTCCCATTCACCGCACCATAGTGACGCTGAATGACGGCTAACGAGCAATACGTCGTTTACAGGCAGTTTCTTATGTGAGGAGAAGAAGTGAGGCTTAATGAGTGAATGGATGCTTTAGATGTGCCTTTTCCTGAAACGATTAAACACATAATACGTTCCAAATAGCAAGACTTAGCATACCAAAAGCACATTTTCAGACCGCTATGGGTGCCAGAATCTTCCCAAAATGACATCAAATTGACGATGAAATGATGTGATGGAAGACAGAAACAAAAAAGTCTAAATTATTGATGTACAGTTATAATGCTGAGACATTGAAATTGCACATAAATCAAATGTGTGCAGAATGGTCCATGGTGGCAGAGTGGTTACCGCCTTAGGAAAAAAAAAGGTTGTGGGTTCGAGCCCCAGGCAGGTCACTAATGATGTGCATGTCTTTCCTACACTGTTAAAAAAATGTTGCAAAAACTTAAGGCAACAGGATCCCACAAGAGTTATGAATTTTGGGTCCAACTCAAAATCTCACAACTAATATATTTTTTCACCTAATATGACACCGAAGTTTTACTCACTATCATATTTTTTTAGCTCATCTTACAGCCAACTTATTATCTAGTGTTCAGAAAAAGTAGTATTATTGACAATAAAAACTTATTCTACTAAATTTAACAAAAGAATTGCAATATAGTTGTTGTGCTCAGAAATATTTATTTTTAAATAAACAGCAGCAACAACAGATATTGAAACTCTGAATACATCTGTACCGTATTTTCTAGACTATAAGCTGCTACTTTTTTCCCACTTTTTTTCTCAAACTGGATATTGGCGGCTAATAGTCCGGCTTATATATGTACATTTTTATTTATTTTTTTAACTTAGTGGGTGCGGCTTATATTCAGGTGTGCTCTATAATCCGGAAAATACTGTTATAGAAATAAATAATTCACATGTGAAAACAATATGAATTGAGTTGGCTATAAGATGAGTAAAAAAAATAATGTCAAACTTCAAATTGTAAGTTTTTAGATATATGAATATCAAATTGGGTGAACAAAAAATATTGCCTTGAGTTTTTGGAAAAAAAAAAAAAATCTTTCTTTTTTACAGTGTATGTGTACTGTGGATTCTCTCCCAGTACTCCATCTAATAAAATGCATGTGTTGATGATGCCAAATTACATATAATAATTAGATTTGTACAAAGTTCTGTTGAAGAATTTAACACTCTCCTTTGGTTTGTACGGTAGAGAAAACTTTTATGTTGTGATATTTGATTTGAACATGCAGTACAATTTTGGAGGCATGTTTTAAGAACATCACACCATTAAACTTACCAGAGTCTTTCCCTTGAAACCTGAGGGAAGTAACTGCCAAGATGTGAATGATGCAAACGTGGGAAAGTCAAGAGGGGAGAGCTCCAAGATTTACCTGCTATAAAAGTTTATGTCAGATATAGTGAGAGACAAATGCTAGGTATAGGCTTCAGGCATGTTGGCCAACATAGCAGTGCAGTGTATTGACTTTATAAGAAAAAATGTGGTTATAACCTGCATTTCGGAATTCCATTCTTTGTTTTAGACTGTTTAAGCTGTAGGCTTTTGGCTCCAGATTTAAGTTTGAGTAATAAATATAGTAGCAAATACAGTATAGTAAGCAACTTGGTAAACTCACTGTGCAGTGACTAAAATACACTTGTCAGTTGTAGGATATATTGACTACAAAAGAGAAAGTGTGAATGCAATCTATTTAAAATTACAGTTTTGGAATTGTTATGGACAATTCAATCATTATTCAGCCACCTAAACCCGTTTAAAGCTATTTTTCTAAATCGTCCCCAAGCGTGTGCAGCAACCCTGTTTCACCCCATCACCACCACAGCTGTGGAACAACCCTTCACCACCCAATCACCACTACAGCAGAGGAACAACTCTGCTCCACTCCATCACCACCTCTGCAGTGGGACAACCCTTCTCTACCTCATCACCACCTCAGTTTAGGAACAACTCTGTTCCACCCTATCACCACTAACCCTACCACCCTATCACCACAGCAGCAGAAAAAAATCATTCTTTTCTCCACTCCATCACCACCTCAGCTGTGGAACAACCCTACTCCACACCATCACCACCTGGGCTGTAGAACAATGCTTCTCCACTCCATCACCACCACAGCAGTGGAACAACCCTTCTCTATCTCATCACCACCTCAGTTTAGGAACAACTCTGTTCCACCCTATCCCCACTAACCCTACCACCCTATCACCACAGCAGCAGAAAAAAATCATTCTTTTCTCCACTCCATCACCACCTCAGCTGTGGAACAACCCTACTCCACATCATCACCACCTGGGCTGTAGAACAATGCTTCTCCACCCCATCACCACCACAGCAGTGGAACAACCCTTCTCTATCTCATCACCACCTCAGTTTAGGAACAACTCTGTTCCACCCTATCACCACTAACCCTACCACCCTATCACCACAGCAGCAGAAAAAAATCATTCTTTTCTCCACTCCATCACCACCTTAGCTGTGGAACAACCCTACTCCACACCATCACCACCTGGGCTGTAGAACAATGCTTCTCCACCCCATCACCAACACAGCAGTGGAACAACCCTTCACCACCCCATCACCACCTTAGCTGTGAAACAACCTTCCTCCAGCCCATCACCATCTCGGCAGTGAAACAACTCTCGACCACCCCATTACCACATTAGCAGTGGAACAACTCTCCTCCATCCCATCACCACCTCAGCTCGGGAACAACTCTCCTCCACCCCATCACCGCCTCAGCTGGGGAACACACCTCCTCCATGCCACCATCACCACAGCAGTGGAACTACGCTTCTCCACCCTATCACCACCTCAGCTGTGGAACAACGCTTCTCCATCACCTCACTGTTCTTTATCTTTAGCATCAGTGGCTTTCCCTACCTCATCCCATCACCACCACCAGTGTCAAGGCCAAAATTTCAACACTTCTTTTCTCCAATAATCCACTGTGAAATGTTTCTCCAGCTGTGGTCTAAGTGCCAAAGTTTTACATTGAATAAAAACTATTCTAATATATTTATTTGTTTCTTTATTTCAGCCTCTCCGGATTGAAATATAAATATTCCTTTAAACAGAGCTGGAAATCGTTACATAAACTATATTTTAGCATCTGAAAAAAAATCACTAGTGTATCTGCCTCGGACACCCATTGATTGTCTGTGTGTCGTGTTGTCTTGGCTGTGCGCCCGGGGAAGCCAACTGTGGTCAAACAAAGGTAATTAAAAAGAGCAACGGCTAAAATACAAGTCACACCCACCTCATTTCTAGGCTGGTTTCGATTGTACATCGGCGAATACACACTCGACACATCTCCGACCGGCAGATACAGCTCATTGATTTGCATTGTCTTGTCCATCCATCTTTCTGACAGCCTCCCCCTCCCTCCCCTCACAACACTCCCCCTCATGTGTGTACATTTGTATAGCGCTGGCGTCCCGTTTGTTCAGTGCTGTCTCCACACCGAAGGGTTTGAGCTGCTTTGTGACAGTTGACAGTCTGACAGACAGGCAGCCATTTTGAACAACATCTTCTCTGTATAAAACTCAGATTAAATATCAAGGCAATTCAAAGGGATTAACTACTTAAAATTGGTAGCCTACTCACCTAATTAAGTACTGAAAGCAAAATTTACTTCAGTACTTAGTGGCTTAGTGGCTTTAAAAAATGTTTGCAATTGCACAGCAACATCTACTACTACTACATCTACTACTTTAATTATCTCTAGTATTATTGCTTCTGCCAGTACTATTACTACAGCTAGTAGTGCCATTACTAAAAACTGCAATTGCCACTTTTGTTTGCTAGTACTGCTGCAATTGTTACTCTTACTGCTGCAGCTACTACTGCCACACCTACTACTTTTATTAATACTGCTACTGCCACTACTACCACTGCTACAACAACTACTACAAATGCTATTATTGCTACTTCTACTGTTGTACTACTCAACTCCAGTGTGTGCACATGTGTATAGTACTGGCATCCTGTTTGTTCAGTGCTGTCTCCACACCGAAGGGTTTGAGCTGCTTTGTGACGGTTGACAGTCTGACAGACAGGCGGCCATTTTGAACAACATCTTCTCTGTATTAAAACTCAGATTAAATATAAGGTAATGTATTGGGATCAACTCAAGTACTCAAAATTGGTCCTGACCTAAAAGTAAGAAGTAATGAATGTAAAGTTTACTTCAGTCCTTTAGATAGTACCTCTAAAAGTACATTGTTACATTTGCACAGTAAAATCTACAATTACTACTGCAACTGCTTTTACAACCTTTACTACTCTTGTAATTACTAGTCTTACTGCTTCTGCCTGTACTACTCCTATTGTTACTGCAGTGCTACTGCAACTACTACTACTTTTACTGCAACTACTAATAGTGTACTACTACTGGTCTTACTGCTTCTGCTGCTTTTTCTGCCAATAGTATTACTACTGCTATTGCTACTGCGGTGCTACTGCAATTACTACTACTACTACAACTATTACTGCAACTACTATGACTACTACAACTATTACTGCAACTACTATGACTACTACTACTATTACTGCAACTACTACTACTGTACTATTACTGGTCTTACTGCTTCTGCTGCTGTTTCTGCCAATACTACTACTACTACTATTGCTACTGTGGTGGTACTGCAACTACTACAACTACTATTACTGCAATTACTACTGCATTTACTACTACTATTGTTACAACTACTACTACTACAACTACTACTACTTCTGGTACAACTACTACTATTATTATTGCAACTACTACTGCAACTACTACTACTAGTCTTGCTTTTTCTGCTGGTGTTTCTGCCATTTCTTTTACTACTACTGTTACTGGAGTGCTACTGCAACTACTACTTTATACTAATACTACTACTTCTACTACTACTACTACTACTACTACTATTATTACTGCAACTACTACTACTATTGCTACAACTATTACTACAACTCACCCCCCCAGTGTGTGCACATGTGTATAGTACTGTCATCCCGCTTGTTCAGTGCTGTCTGAACTGATGGGTTTGAGCTGCTTTGTGACGGTTGACAGTCTGACAGACAGGCGGCCATTTTGAACAACATTTTCTCTGTATTAAAACCCGGGCATTGTTATGGGATAAACTCTGATCAGAGGCAGGAGAAGTACAATACTATATTATACTATTTAACCCTTTGGGTGCCAGATTTTTTTCTCTAAAATAATTTTTTTTGACATCCAAAATTCAAAAGGCTGTGGCTTAAAAATAATTAGAGATAGAGTCTAACTGTAAATGAGAAAAATGCCAGTTATGAACCAAAGTTTATGAATGTAGTAATTATAGGCATCTAATCTGCATATATTTTGCATATTGTGACGTCATTTCCAGGCGGACATGCTGAATTATTTATGTCTTTATTATGTCTATTATTTTTGTCTTTTTCTGCAATTAATAAATGAGTAGAAACCAGGTAAACTCTAAACCAACATTAGTAAACTATAACTATAACCTCTAATGTCCCATAACTAGTAAAATGTGAGAAAAGCAAAATTCTGCATTTGCATCTGCAAGTTTGTCATGGCCTGGCAGCAGGTTCATCAAACTGCTGTATCCACTCCTGATAAACTTCCTCCTGTCTCAGGTGATCCCAGCCTCATCAGTGCTGTTGCTAGTCCTGTTTATACTCGCAACGCTGCTCCCACTGCGCCCTCGGCAACACCTGCCTCTCCCCACGCCTTCCTCTTCTCCCACCTCTGCCTCTTCTGCGGGAAAAGTGTGTGAATGAACGGGGAGTGCTTGGTGTACATTTATTTCACTCAAAACCACACTGTTCCCGAGTTCACTCTCGGTACTGCGGCTGCGGAGACTGCTGCCCCGCCTCCGCAGGAGAAAGTCGCGGGACGAACTACAGCCTCGCGCGCACATCTCCCTCTCAAAACTGCATTATTCCCGACCTCACGTTCACTCTCGGGGTCAGAGTAACTAAGTGCACGCCTGCCTCTGTCACCTACAGTGGGCAGAGTGACGGGGAAACGCCGTGTGCAGTGACTGTGAGCATAGCTCGCGCGCCGCCACCAGGAAACCACTCCTCGCTCGCACTTTCACTTTCGCGGCTCTCTTCACTCTCCCTCGGTTCAAAAAGTAGATGTTCTCCCTCAGACTCAGAGTCAGCAGTTATCAAAGCTACTGCTTCATCAGTGCTGCACATTTTATTAGCTACTTTCGCCTTTTCCTCTCTCAAAACTGTAGAGGAATCTCCTCCACGGAGGCGCTCCGACGCGCCACTCCCCGTGAGACTCGCTCACCTTTGAGCACGTCTTTTTCAAAGATTTTGAACGACAACATATGATTCTATTGGGCTAGAAACTAAGTCCTTGGTGTCTGACACCTAGAGGAAGGGAGTAAAAACAAGATTTAACATTTTAATAGGACATAGGGGCTGTTGTCCCAGGTTCTTTGAGGTTTATATAGAACTACTGCTACCGCTATTGCTACTCCAAATACTACAATCTTTACTGCAACTATTACTACTACTACTGCAGCTATTATTAGTGCTAGCCTACTTATTGCTGTGACTATTACCACTGGTACTACTAGTAATACACTGCTGCTACTATTACTTGAGTAAAAGTATTCAAAATAATGCATTGGATTTATAGAGCAACAACATATTCATACAAGCAAGGTGGGTGAAGTGTCTTGCCCAAGGACACAACGGCAGTATACAATGCCAGTAACATAGACCAGTGGGCGAACGTCTCTACCAACTGAGCTACTGCCGCTCCATAAATGTAAACTTTACTTATTCAAACAGTACTTTTGAGACTGTTCTACTGTAAGTACACAGTGAAATTGACTGCTATTGTACAACAACTACTACTAACACTAGTACTGCTACCAATACCTCTACTATTATTATTATTACTACTACTACTACTATTCCTGCTGTGTTACTACTGCTGCTACTACTAATATAGCTACAACTGCAACTACTACTACTGTTATCATCACCTCTACTGTGATATTGCTACATTTACTACTACTACTACTACACATCAACACCTCTTTGTGCTGCTTTGTAACCGTTGACAGTTTGATGGACAGGCGGCCATTTTGAACCGCATAGTTTCTGTATTATTGCTCCAACAAAATCTGGTTAAATGGGTCTGTAATGGGGGAAAAAACTCACAGGGGTGGTTAATTCTGGATCTAATCAATACTTTCTTTTATATAAACGATCCATCAACAGACTGTGCACTTTTAATCCGCTTAGATAACTACATAAGTTTGGTGCCAAAGTTTCTCTCTTGAATTATTATCGTTCAAGTTGCGCCTCTTATCAAGTTAATTTTTTCTTTTTTTTTTAACTTTGGGGGCCATTGTTGAAGTAATACATCCATCATCTACTATACAGCAAATTTGTGGGTCTGTAACTATGTTAAAGTTAAAAAAGAGAAAACAAGTACGGCTCACAAGTGAAGTGAATACAGCACTCAGGTCTGGCTGATTGGATTTTTGGATTTTTTGTGTATGAAAATAGTAGTTGTCTTGGGGCCATTTTTGAGCGCAAACTGTGAGTACAAGACAATAAATTCATTATCTATTTGTTTATTGTTACAAAGGGTTGACGCCGGCAGGTGATGTGGGTGTGAGGGAGCTGGCTAACCTGAAATGTTTACAATTGTTAACTTTGACAGACACTGACAAACATCTATGCACTATAATACTGATTTACTATGGGAGAAATTTATATGCACCAATTCACTTTTACAGGCAGAAGAAGTCGGACCAAATCCAATTATTATTATTATTTTTATTTTATTTTATTTTATTTTTTCAGAAATGATGGTGGATTTAACCAAAAATCCTTTGAAATCCATAAAATTTTCTGTCATGTAATTCAAAGTACATAAGGCAATGGCATAAGGTTTGAATATGATGGCAATTTATTAAAATAATGACATGGTTAATACATTTTGTGACAAAATGTGTTTTTAGTTTCCTATGCTTTTCTCTTGGTTATAATGGGGACTACTGGGACAAGGAAGCTAAATCTGGGATTGTCCCCATTAAATAAGGACATATAGTCACATGAAGCACAGAATTTATTATTATTTATTTATTCATGCATCTTCTTCCATGTATTCCTGCTAGTACTGGAGCAGCAACTATGGGCCGTGGGCAGGTTACACTCTGGACAGTGGCCAGTTAGTCACAGGGCTGACACATAGAGACACACACACACAGACAACCATTCTCTCTTACATTCATTCACTATGGGCAATTTTGGAGACACCAGTTCACCTAACACATGCAGAGATTAGGTAACAGACAGCCCAAGAATCGATCTCCCCTGCTGGGAAAATCTACAAGTATGTGGAAAGTGCAAAGCATATTGTTTTGTGACATCTGGTGGAGAAAATGTAGACCACATTTCTTCAGCTTGCTTTTCTAGTCCAGTACAGTGCAGAAATGTGTGTGCACAAACTCAGAAGCAACAGGTTGAATGATGAAAATGATGATATATGAATCATTTCATTTTGGCATGAAAGCCAAAAGACCTTTTGTGACACAGAAACATAAATGCCCTCCTTTTCCAGCACTGCATTTGTCCCCCTTTGCAAGTTGTAGGAACAGGACGTAACATAACTTCCAATGGGCATTACCAGTACATTACCAGTTTTTATTTATTTATTTTTTTTTACCATGGATATATAAGGTACCAACACTTTCCCCTGCCCCTGCCGTATTGCAGCGGAAAAATCTCATGCAGCCCAGAAAGGATTTTTCCCACAGAGCGCAGTGTATGAAACAGCTGGTGTCTGGCTGACAGGACACCTACAACTGAGAAAATGGTTGGATTTTTGTAGTGTCTATTACCTATTTTATGGACTTTTTTTATTATCTGTAACATCACTGCTCTAGCCTACCAGCCCGCCAATTGGTCAGAACTGATCACGCTGTACATGAAACAACAATGCTCAAGGGCTGTAGTGTTTCAGCTCTATGGACCAAAACAAGGCAAAGTAACCTTGAAGACAAAGGACTTTTTTTTGCATCATGCACCAATAAACACAGCTACAGTGCCTGTATCATTGTTCACTTTGGCTCATCTAAGCTTATAGACCTCCACACAGGGGACAGTACTTTCAGAAAACTTCCAGAAGATGTATATCCATCAAAATGTTCAGAGAATAATAATAATGCATCAGTTTTATATAGTGCTTTTTTGGACACTCAAAGTCACTTTACATTCCATCCCCCAACCATTGGCGGACATTGAGGGATGGCATTACCCCCCCCCCCCCCCCCCCTAGAGCTTCAAATATGTTACTACATTAAGAAAAATGCTCCAATATGGCCAAAAATGCTATAAAGTAATACAAGAAAAACAATTGCAAGAAGTGAATCTAAATCATATATCCACCCCATACCTACATTTCCTGTATATATTAGTTTTCTTTGCATTTCACTAATCAAGTACTAATTACAGTAGCTATTGTATGTCAGAATCTGATTTCTAGCACTGTGTTGTCTTGCTTTGGCTCAAGCGTGGTACTTTTGCTTGTCTTTTAACAGGTTCTGAATCTGCTAGACTTTTATTTTGCCGGTCAGTTTGGCCGGCAGAGTTAAAAAATTCAGACCAGTAACAAGATCTACTGGCCATATATTTCAATAGAAAAGCAATTGTGTCAAAAACACATGATTGAAACATAATGTGCATTAGTGAAAAAATGTTGAAACATAGCAAGGGACACGCTGAATACGCCAAAAAGAAGGCTCAACCTGAGGGTGCTTCGCTGTGGCCTGTAGAGCCAGGCTTTGGAACTTTCAGAGCAGGTCAGGGCACAGAGAAACTCCCCAGAGACGCACTCTGAAGACTGTTTTGGTTTGACTTAACTCATGTGATTTACAGATTAAATGGAGCTCTGATAATATTCCTCATTCATTCTTATGATGGTAGGAATGTGCCAGCTAACTGGACCCCTGGTCTGTAAGTCTGCAGAAGACAATATACATTATATTTCCAAAAGTATTAGCTCACCTGCCTTTACATGCATATGAACTTAAGTGCAATTCCATTCACAATCTATCGGGCCACGCTTTACATCTATAACAGCTTCAACTCTTCTGGGAAGGCTTTCCACAAGGTTTAGGAGTGTTTATGGAAATTTCTGACCATTCTTCCAGGAGCGCATTTGTGAGGTCAGACACTGATGTCGGACAAGAAGGCCTGGCTCACAGTCTTCGCTCTAATTCACCCTAAAGACGTTCTATCGGGTTGAGGTCAGAGCTCAAATTCTTCCACACCAAACGTGCGATACATGTCTTTATGGACCGTGCTTTGTGCACTGGTGCAGTCATGTTGGAACAGGAAGTGGCCATCCCCAAACTGTTCCCACATTGTTGGAAGCATGGGATCCTTACTAAAGCATTCAGAGTTCCTTTCACTGGAATTAAAGGCCAAGCCCAGCTCCTGAAAAACAACCCCACACCATAATCCAATTTCAGTTATTTGGTGGGTGAGTGAATACTTTTGGAAATATAGTGTATTCAGTAAACTATGCCATTCATTCACAGATGAACTGTAGTTGGTGTGTAGGTAAAAAAAATAAAAAATAAAAAATCTGCCCCTCCTCAAGCAAATGTCAAACTACGCCTATGCCCCCAACCTTTGTCAGAGCTACTGCCGCCTCAGTTGTACTGTCTAAAACATGTCAATTGCATTTTTAGATTTAGGCAGGGTCAGTTGGTCTCAGCGCTGCCATTTTCTTCAAGTAACATCCACTAAACATGAGAAACTCGCAAAGCCTCGACTGTGTAACACTTATCCACACAGCTCCAGGGAGCCAACTCAAACTACCAGCAATATACTTTATCTACCTCTCAGCTGTTTACAACCTCAGCCCTAAAATGTTTTGCTCATTTTTATAGTTCATCTGAATGTGCCGCAGTAACTTCCCTCTGCTCCCCCACTTCTTCTTTTATTGTCATTTTGTCGATTGAGTTTTTTTCCCGGTTTGATGAGCTGCTTGGTATTCAGTGTCTGTATACTCTATCCTAACTCTGCTGTCTGTCAATCCATTTTGACACAGATCTTTGGCAGAAGCTAGACTTTTTACAGTCACTTCCTCATCTCTTCAAGCTCTCATTAGCAGCAGAAGGCCGGTTCGATTGGCTGGGTGTAAATGTCAGCTGGTTTTTCATCAGGAGGATGGACAAGACCATGGATTGGAATCAAATAGGACTTCTCTGAGTAAAAATAATATTGTTTAAAAGATAAAAAGGATGAAACAATAAGCATTAACTATTTTGGTTTGTGTGACTACATAAAACAACATTACATCAACATAAAATTGTAACTGGACTATACTAACTCTTCGTCAATATGCTCTAATGTAAGGGTGCATGGTGGCAGAGTGGTTAGCCTCTCTGCAAAAGGGGCTCTGAGTCTACAAGCTCTCAGAGTGGAGGATGCAGGATAATTAGTATTTATAATAAAATAAGTATAAAATGTCTTTGTACTAATAAAGACAGATATATTTTATGACCAGCAACATCATGAGTGAAGGGGTACTCATGGTATCCCAAGAAAAAAAAATCCCAAGAGGTAGTTAAGTAGAATGTTTTCATCTAAAATTCAAGTCAGTTTTTGCAAATGTACAGAAGTAGCTAGTATATTTTCAGTACAACCCCAATTCCAGAAATGTTGGGAGTTTTTTTTATTTTTTATTATTTGAATAAAATGAAAACTAAAAGACACAACAATTGTTTACACTGTGAAATATTACACTTTTATGAACTCATTTCAAAGATCTCAAAATAGTTGGGCAGGGCCATGTTTACCATTGTGTAGCATCTCCTTTTACAAACAGTATATGGCTTCCTTTTTGCATGATAGAGCTTTAGTTGGCCTCTGCAGATGGCGGTGGATTGTGTTTCTTGCCCCAACAGTGGTTTCTAGAAGTATTCCTGGGCCCATTTAGTAATGTCATTGACACAGTCATGCTGATGAGTGATGCAGTGTTGTCTGAGGGCCTCAAGACCACGGGCTCCAATAAAGGTCTTTGGCCTTGTCCCTTACACAAAGATTTCTCCAGTTTCTCTTAATCTTTTGAGGATGTTATGCTCTGTAGATGATGAGATTTGCAAAGTCTTTGCAATTTGATGTTGAGGAACATTGTTTTTAAAGTATTCCACAATCTTTTTACACACTCTTTACTTCTGAGAGACACTCAGAAGTAAAGAGTGTGTAAAGAGTGCCTCTCTAAGACATCGCTTTTATAGCTAATCATGTTACAGACATGATATCAGTTAACTTAATTAGTTGCTAGATGCTGTCCCAGCTTAATTGTTTTAAAATTCCTTTCTTTTTCAGCCATTTTTTGCCCCTGTCCCAACTATTTTGAGACCTGTAGCAGGCATCACATTTGAAAGGAGCTCATTCTGTGCATAAAAATGTAAAATTTCTCAGTGTAAACATTTGTTTTGTTATCTATGTTCTATTGTAAATAAAATATTGGCTCATGTGATTTGAAAGGTTTTTAGTTTTAATTTTCAGTGTTTTAAAAACGTCCCAACATTTCCAGAATTCGGGTTGTAAATTTTGTTATCAACACAGGAAGCAACGCCATATTTTTAATCTGGAAAGAGTTTTGGGGAACAGCCAATCCTAACTTATCACTACTGAACAGAGCTGACAGTATTCAGGCTCACCCCACTTAACTTACTTTTCTTGAATCAAAGTTACTCACATGTTTCCCGGCGTCATTTTGAGAGCTCTGACCTTTGACCTTGACCCGTTGGCTGTTGTCGCCCTGAGTTTCGGCTTCAGACACACACACACGCACGCACACACACAGACTTCAGCCTTATCTCCACTGTGAGCGAAAAGCAGCAGAAAAGGGAACATTGCGACCCATGGCTCGAATCACTCTGTGGGCACTTACTGACAACTGCAAGGGATTATGGGAAATTGGGCCATTTTATTGTTTCTGCCTCAATTGTCCCTTTATCTGCACGCGTTTCTCCTGCTGGTCCTTTAAACCTCTCACCTTCCGGCTTAACCGTCTTTTCCTCAATCCATCTTTATTTTTTCTTTTTTTCTTTTTCACTGTGCCATGCCCTTTTCATTTTTAGTGTTGTCTTCAAGTAAAAATAGAATTACAGTCAACAAAATTCATATTTAAGTAAAATCTAAAAGTACTGAATGTAACTGTTACTTATGTATACATACAGCTATTGCCACTACTACTACTACTACTACTACTACTACTACTACTACTACTACCCCTGCTATTACAATTCCTACTAATACTACTTGAACTGCAACTACTACCACTACCACTTTGTATTTGGGATTGTGAGTAAAAGTAGTACTAATGGATGGGAGGTGCACTGTGGCAGGGTAGTTAACCTTTGAAGCAAAAAGATATAGTATAAGTATCAGTAGAGCCATTTGCCCACTAACCTGAAGGTTGGCGGTTCGATCCTCACTACCAGCACTGCATGCTGCTGTTGTGACCTTGGACAAGATGTTTAAGTGTGTTTAGTGGTGGTCGGAGAGGCTGTAGGCACATAATGCCAGCCACGTCTGTTTCTGTCTGCCCCAGGGCAGGGCAGAACTAGGTGACTGAGGAGTGAGAAGCTTGTAAAGCGTAGTATAAATATAATCTAGTAGTAGTGGTAATAGTAGTAGTAGTAGAGTTCTCTGCACAGGCTTCTCTTTCTGTGTCGCGTTTGCATATCCTTTTTGTCACATCTATTTCTTCCCATCTTTACAGTGCATGCCATCTATTTAATTCAATTTAATTTAATTTTATGTATACAGTATAGCTCGATATCACAACAACAGTAGCCTCAAAGGACTTTACAGGAATAGACACAAACAAATAAAACAAACAACAAATAGACTGTCCCAGGACTTCCCCATTCTTAGACCCTTCTTCTTGGTAAGGAAAAACTCTTAAAAAAAACAGCAATGGGAAAATCATCCTTCAGGGAGAACATCAAAGAGAGATCTGCTCCCAGGACGGACAGGGAGGGTCCACAGCTGATGGATAGAGTCAGTCCTGGACTTGATTAGTCCAGACGCAAGATGGATGGATACTCAAAATTTGTACTTAGTAAAAGTACTGTTACTCAGGTAGAATCAGCAAAATAGTTATTTAGATAAAAGAAATTCAAAAGTGTAAAGTTTGCTTAAGTAGAAAGTACTTATTGCTAATACCACTCCTACCATTCTATTAGTACTACTACTACTATTACTACTAATGCTGCTATTACTACTACTGTTAATGTGAGTACTGCTATTAATATTGCTATCACTGCTACCAGACCTGTCAACAGGTTAGCTGGGGCCCGGGGCAAGAGGGCTACCCATGGGCCCATTATAATAAAAAAATATAAGAAGACGGACCATTTTGGACCCTGAGGCCCGGGACAACAGACCCCTTTGTTACTACAACTGTTTGCGCTTTGCAATTTGCAGTGCCAGTCCTGAACATTTGAGGGCCCCAAGCAAAGCATCTCAGTCATTTTTTATTTTTTATTTTTAATTTTCTTTGAAACACTGACTGACTATTTTTCTATGATGATGGATGTTTTGAGACATTTTTTTAATTTGCAAAGTTGGCAAGGGTGGCCCAGATAAAAGAAGTAAAACAAATGAATATATACAGACTCCACTGGCCCCCACTTTCAGACAAACCCTCTCAGAAATGACTGGCAATAGCAGGTAGAATGTTATAACCAGAATATTCATCGAATGGAGTTACCAAATTAATCAAATCAGCAAATAACAGATAAACTTGGGGGCTCTCTAATGTCTGTGGGGCCTTATGCAGCTGCTTAGTTTGCCTATAGGAAAGGCCGGCCCTGGCTATTTGTATGTAGAAAGATGGCTCCTGAAATGTTGATGGAAAAAACAAATCTTTCCATATGTCGAACCTTTTCTTTCCTGTTAAATATATACTGTAGAGTGTGACTGTAGAGTGAAATAAGAATGAAATGGTGTAAAACACTGTATAAACTAATTTTTTTAAATTATTTTTTAATATACTTGGATCTTTTTAAGTATTGCCAAATAAATTTACATAGTATTACAAGAACTTCAGCTAAACCTTGCCATGCTTGTCCGGTTGTTTATAGACCTGGCTAAATCTTGCCCGGTTGCTTGCATGTCTTCGAATGAACACATTTTTTTTTCCTTCGGTCCACTCTTGAGAGTTTTGTGGAGCGTATGATTTTGTGTTTGCAGTGTGAACGAAAGCAGAGGTTGATTAAGCACCTGTTTGTATTGTCGTAATTGGATTTTGGGGGATTATGGGATTGCCCTTAAAAGACCCTTGCGGTGTTTCGGGCCAGCGCCTTCTACATTAACCTGAGCTGAACTCTGAGGGACTGCATGGATCGCTGCAGACACCAGCATTCACCCCGGCATTAGCATAATTACCTTCTTTTCCAGTCAAAGTAACCGACAGGCTTTAATACAAAAGACTATAAAAATAATGGACCAGTGGAAGAAGGGATGATGGGAAATAAAGTTTGGATTTCTCAAAAAACAACCTCTGTTGATGCCAGTAGGTTGTAGCCCATGGAAGTCCAGAGTAACATTGCTTTGATCTAGATTTAAATAATCTTTACTATTAAATGTTTACCTTCAGTTGAGTTTTGGAGTCAGTGAGATGGCTAAATGAGTTGTTGCGGGTTGAAGAAAGCCCCCTGCAGTGCCCCATGGTGTATCTTGGTGAAAAACTTGCAAGAATGGGAGAACCAACCCAGTGTCCCTGAAGTCTTGGGTCTCGCAAGAAAGCAACATGTCCTGGTTAGCCATAACAAGATATCAATGACTTTATTTCTTAGATTTTTGCCATGGCAGAGTGGACAAAAGGCAGAGGAAACCTTTGTATGGATACAAAGAGGAGAAAACAAGAGTCAACTGAACTTTAGAGTTTTTACCATATCATTTACTTACTAGAAATGTAGGGAAAGCAAAAAACACCAAAACAGCGACGAAACAAGCAATTTTACCTTTTTAAAGCAGTGATTCTCAGCTGGTTGGTTGGGTAACAAAAAAACACTAACAAATGCAAAAAAACCTCAGTGATAAGATAGTTAGCACACTTCTGCCACAACTATAATTCCCAAGACAGAAACCAGGTATCGGTGCTGCAGTAACAGTAGTAATATGAGTGGTAATTGTAGTAGTATACATAGCCTGTCCGTCATGGGAGAGCAGGGTTTCTCCTAAGTCTTAAAAAAATCTAAATATAATCTGAATTTAAGGCCTTAAAAAGTCTAAAATTTGCAGAGATGCAGAGTATGAGGTCTTAACCTATAAAAACCCAGACCCCTTTTTCTTTCAAGGAAAAATATGGGGGACATAACACAAACTAAATAGACCTCAAATAAAAGATTTCTGACTATTAATTTTTTATTTTTCCTACCGTCAGAGAGCTGAAATGTTAAATATATGTCACATCGGGTGTTAAGCATCCAAAAAATTATAATAAGCATTTGCCATTTGATTTATTTCCTACAAAATACTGTTACCTACTGTCAAAAAAATAAATAAAAAAGAATTAAATAATAATAATAATAACAATCACACATTTAGGCAGTGTCATTTTATTTACATTTCCACAGACTTGTTACTTTTCCTCTTGAGTGTAACAAGTCCAGGCCTCAGATTAGCTTTACTGCACCAAAATGTGCTGATTAAATCAAAACAATTAAGATTGCCTCATATTAAAGAGCTTCTTACTGCAGCTGTAGAAAAGAGACATTGGGGGAATTGTGTTGAATGGTCTTTGTATCATGGCAAAATAAAATAGAAATACTATTAAAGTGTCTGCATATAGTAGGTCTTAATTTTCTTCAACAGTGTAGAAACCCTGGAGGATCTCTCTTTCAGTGTGAGCTTTATTAGGTTTCTTCTTTTTTTTTTTTCTTTTTTTTTGCCCCCACAGCTGTTTTTTTTAGGAGTTTTTCCTAATCGAGAAGGAGAGTCTCTAGGGCAGGAGACATCCTGGGGCTGTTCAGTTTAGTGTAGTTATTGTTTATGTTGGATAATGTGACTAATTGTTTATAAAGCCATTTGAAACAGCTGCTAAATAGCTGCTATTTAGCTGCAAAATAAAATCAGTACTTTTTGGATGTCAACAGTAAACAAAATAATGCATAAGTCAACTCTTTGTAAAATGTCTATGATGCACATCCACACTTTGCACACTTCTGATCTGTAAGCCTTTGGCAGACAGCAGCAGCACAAATCAAGTCGGAATAAAGCTTTATAAAATATTGATGTCAACAGAGAGTGTGAGGTTAAAACAGTAAAAAAAAAAAATCCACAACTCTCCTGTTTCTGTCCCTGAGGAGATAGTACAGGAGAGACATGGTCAAAAGACAAGACATAATACCAGGAAAAGGGCATGAACAACAACGAAGATAGAGCTAGAGATATAAGAAGTAAAAGAAAGGACAGAGGGAGAGTTTGGACAATATATGCTCTGAGGACTGCAGCTGAACTTACATCATCAAATAGCTAAAAAAAAAAGAAAAAAAAAAGCTCAATCTAGAAAAAGGTCACTGCCAAAGCCGGTGTATTTTGGGATTTGCTGTTGGACACTGATGTACTATTGACCAGGAGAGTATACATGAGTAAATACTTTGGCATTTGGCACAAGTTGTTTACCTTTAAAACTGCTCTTTATGGAGAATGTGAGGTGTGGTATAGGGCAGTGTTTCCCAACCAGGGGTACAGGGACCCCTAGGGGTACACTAGCACTTTGTGGGGGATACTTAATACATTATTTATTTCCAAGATGATAAGAAAGTCTTTTTATATTGAACTATTGAAACATATGCAAGCAAACCTTAAGTTTCTCAATGACAAATAAAAATATGAAATTGCTAAAGATTATTTGATTAATATATATTTTAGGTTTATTAAGATTATTATTTTTTGGACATAAAATATATAATTTATATTTAATTTAAAGGCAGACAGATTATTTTTAGTTATTTTGTGGTTTATTTTCTAGTTTAGTTTAAAATGCAGAAGAATTAGCATGTACAACATGTTTTTAATGAACATTTTAACCAAGAGGGTACTCATGGTATGTCTAAAAAAGCAAGGGGGTACACAAGAAAAAAAAACACTGGTATAGGGTATAGATACAGTAGCCCTGCAGGGTGACATGACATGACTTGACCTACCCTAATTATAAAATATCCCACATGGGTCTTTTTAAGAATAATTAAAAAAAAAAAAATCAAGAATAAATCTATACATTAGTGCTAACACAAACATTTTTTATTCCCAGTAAAACAAATGTTGACAAATGTACCCAAATAAACAAATGTACAGCTTGGAGTTTTCATTCATGCATTGCACTTAGTCCCTTTAGCGGTGGCTGGCTTCTATCCCAGCAACTATGGGCCTGGAAAGGGGTACATCCTGGACGATTTACTTTAAAATTTCATTCAACAACTGTATATGCTACCAAATTTTCACAGTACTTACATTTTGGTTAATAGGAATTGCAGAATTTATTTATTTTTTTTCTACACAATGCACTGTAATGAAACAGTTTTGCATGCGCCTTGAATACCAACTGTCTTCTGCCAATTAAACCCTTCACACTGACACATTTGGAGCCTGAATGGATGTGGCGCATGCTTTTGTATTCTCTGTTGTATCGAGTTTGAAACGCTGCTGTTGCCCGCTGCCAGTCAAACCCTATTGAAAAACCTGACATAGAGACTGTAACGTCAAATCTGACATTTTGTTTTCCTCTTGTCTGCCTCGTGTCCGTCTCTCACTCTCTCTGCGATCTCCCGCCGTTCCCTGGCATGGAGACGGTTACTGGTTGATCAGGAGCCAGAGGAGAGACGTCCGGAGTTTGATGGACAATAATTTTTCAGATTTAACACCCTTTTTCCATTGTCCACACTGATAGAGGTGAGGATTTGCAGGGTCTGTAACAACCAATAATATAATAATGGCCAATAATGTAATACCTGCCAATAATAAAATAATTTTGGCAATTTTAAATATAATAAAGCCAATAATGTAATACATCTTTTGAGCCAATAACCATCCAACAGAGACACTGACAAAACATAAAAAAGTCTCTTGGATAAGAGACAAAACATCTAAAACTCTAAAAACTAAGTCTGATTTATTTTTAAAAGTTTTTTGGTTGTTATATAGACAGCTTGGATAACTAACAGGCTTCACAGACAAACCTAAGAAAATTAGTAACATTCTAAATAGAACATTTTGTACAAGAAAAAATTATAAAACTGGCTCTTACAATTATAATTATCTGTGCCATCCACTAAAGCTATTTCTGACAAGCAAACTACACAAAACTGTAAAAATAAATAAATAAATAAATAAATAAATAAATAATATTTAATTTTATTTTAATTGTTTTATTTTTATTTTTGCTAGACCAATAATGTGATAACTTATTATATTATTGCCAAAATGTCATTATGTTAGTGGCTCAAAAAACGGTATTACATTATTGGCAAGTTATTACGTTATTGGCTTTATTACATTTAAACTTGCCAAAATTATTATGTTATGGCTGCTTCAAGTGGCTTCAGGGCCATTAATTAACTATGAAAAACTATTAAAAATGGCACTACACAAATAATGGATGATGTTTTACTTGCAGGGTATGTAGAAGTTTCCATAAAGAAAAATGTCTATCAAGCAAAAAGGACCAGAATGCTAACTCTGGTGCATTTGTAGAAATGTTGATGAATGTATATTGTCCACATTGCCGGTTCTATATATTTGGGGGCCAAGTTTCTCAATAATTTTGTATAAAGTAAAGATTAACACAGTATACCATGCTTTTTATGCGTGCTTTCATTTGTTACTACCTTTATACTGCTTTAATAATTACTAACTCAACAAGAGGGGCCCCAGGTAAATAGTAAAACACCTTATTGGCATTGGTCTCCAGTTTCAGATTAACTCTATCAAAAATTACAGGAAGTAGCAACTAAAAAATTACAGACTCAGGCAACCAAAAAGAAAAAGAAAAAAAAATCAAATATAGTTGCAGAATCAGTAAAATACTGTAAGTTAACAATGCTAAATTATGGGAGGCCCTCTAATGCCTGTGGGGCCCTATGCAGTTGCTTACTTTGCCTATAGGACGGGCCGGCCCTGATTGTCCATGTAAAAATAAACTAATAAATAAAAGAAATAAATGCTCTTTGCCATTTGTCATTTTTGTCATTCAAGTCATTTGATTATTTATTTTTTTTCTTTTTTAAGTTTACTTAGTTTCAGTATACCAACAACAAAAGAATCCCTCATGAAATATTGCCCAAAAGGATTAGGATGAAGTACAAACTTAGCAGTACCTACCCCTTTTTCTCCATATAATCACCAACAACATCATGATTTTACATATACACAATAATCCCAAAGATAGACACATGCACGCACACACCCATGCATACAAGACGTGTGCATGTGTGTATGAATACGGCAAAACTCTAGTATTTCTTAGACTACCTGAGTCCCATACAACTGAAGAGTTTAGTGACTAGCGCTGCCTGCTGTTGTAAATAGTTATTACGTCTTGCACATGTGCCGAACTAACGTGCTGCTCTGTCATATCCTGCGGCAAGTACTTTACTGATGTTAAGATGAAAGTATATTTTATTGTTCTTGTATGGATGTTTTTCTACAATTGTCCCTTGTATTCGCTGAGCAGTGCCCGAGGACCTTTCTCCAAATCTTGGTCAGGAGTACCTATGTGGAGGATTAGCCTATTGTGCATGCTTAAGGTTGATGGGAAAAGCAAAGTAGCCAGAAGAAACAAGGGGACAACATGCCGCCCACCTGGTCTGAGCGATTGTGCTAACCACTCTGCCACCGAGCCGCTGTACTGTTCTTCTAACCTTAGTGCCTATAGAGCGAACGTGTTACTTTTATATTCACTTTGCTATGGTCTAAAAGGCACAGACCTCTAATCCTTAAGACCCTGAGTTTTAGAAAGTTTATGATAAGTATTAGCCACACTTCTGAAAAAGTCAAACCCCAGGCAGGATTTTCTACTAAGGTCCAGATCTTAAATACAGTCTGTAATAAGATGTAAAATATACCGTGGCTCGACTATGATATTAATGATAACTATTTTAAATGAGGTCAAAAAACTTCATAACCTTCTGGTAGTTTGGCTCACTAACTGTCTGAAAACCAAAATAAAAAGGTCAGCTTCCAGACTGCAAGTGCAATGGAGGACATTATGCTCTATTAGTGCAGTCCATTTACTGTCAGTGAGTTTAAACCATAGCACACTTTATTGTTTAGAGCACTGAGGTAATTTGGACCAAGTGATTATCTTAATTTTCTTCTTCCAATACGTTCATCATTATGCAAATCAATAGCCCATACCCACTGATGCCTCTGTGCGAAAGTGGGAAGTGAGTGTTTCAAAGACTTAGGGCCCGAGGTGGAAGACGTACTCTAAATCTGAACTTCAAGTGGCCCCGGGTGTAAATTTCTGGTCATATCTTGCTTTCTCGCAGTCTGATTTATCATGACTTTGGTAGTCCCTATAGTTGTTTTGGGTTTCTAATATATTTGAGTTTTTTTTTGTTTTTTGTTTTTTTATAAACAAAAATCTATCAGTCAAAGGACCTACAGTATTTTTCTTCATGTATTTCATTTTTAAAGTTTTTTTAACTTTAAATTTTAGTTTTACAAGACAGCCATATTTGATGTATCAGGCACTAAAGAGAAGTTAGTGACACACTGTCATTTTAAAGTTTGTCCTGGTTTACAATTGCACAGCATATACCACAACTAATTATTATATAATAGTACTTCAATTATTATAGCTATTTTTTTTTTTTTACTATATACCACTACAACTATTTCTACTACTGGTGATGTTGGTACATGAATACCTGCTAATATTACCATTCCTACAAATACTACTTTTAATACTTGCTATCATTACTACTGTTACTATGCTAGAGTCAAAAATACTTTCTCATTTAGAGGTTCTAAAATGTATTTGAGTAAAAGTAAAGTGTGTCATCCCAAATGTATTTTTTTTTACAATATTTACTATAATGCTGCTACTACACCTGCCTCGGTATTGTGGGTCTGAGTTTGGACTCGGACAGTTTGCCGAATGTCTCTTCCCGCGTTCTCCCCAAGCTTCTATTACTCTGTCTTGTCAATGAAACTGAAAAATAGCCAGAAAAATATATAAAAAAAAGAAGTGTACTCAAGTAAAAGCATGTTGTAGAAAAAGTACCTTTTTTTTGCCAAAATTCTGCCTAGGTAACATCCTTGTCATATTTATTCAGGGTACATAAACATATGCATTGAAATCCAGCCACACAGAGGTTACAAGTTAGTGTACTCCTTGTGCTGGTCCCAGTGCAGATAAATGGAGAGGATTATGCCAGGAATCCGGCAACACCAGAAGGGAAATAAGAAGAAGCTGTCTCCAGGTTTGAAGTAACAGACTCGGGTTGTTTCACAGTCCAGTTCACTGTTAAACTCTCAAAGAAGGACTCAGCGGGACGACGACGAGGAGAAATTAGGCAGAAAATACAGCAAGCGCTTCAAGCTGAGATTTAGGGCCAGTGCTGCTCAGAGGCTCAATGGACTGGTGTGGGGTAAACAGTCAGGAGCTACACTTCCACTGAGTAATACAGGAGACAATGGGCCAGCGTTCTTTCCTATAATGCTATCTAATGTACAGGCAGTGCCGGTTCTGAACATTTGGAAGCCCGAAGCAGGATAGCTTAGGGGGCCATGGCTTTCAGCCATTTTTGAGACCATATAAAACATTTTAATTTCTTTAAAACACTTTTCTATAGGGATGAATGCTTTGAGATTTTTTTTTTTTATTTGCAAACTTAGCAAGGGGGCCCTAAATAAACAGGAAGTAACACATTAATGTAAATAGATTACATTGGCCCCCACTTTCAGATAGGCCCCCTTAAAAAATGAGCAGATTATTATAACCAGAATACTCATTAAATGGAGTTAACAAATTAATCAAATCAGAAAAGAACAAATAAACCTGGGGGCCCTCTAATGTCTGTGGGGCCCTATGCAGCTGCTTAATTTACAAATTGGAAGGGCCGGAACTGTGTACGGGCAGTCATTTTTGGACACACTTATAGTTCCACCTTAGTATAATTGAGATACTGATGAGTACAAATTTCGTATTATGTGCCTAGATGAAGGATAATATATTGTAACAACCAACTAATTTGGAAAATCTACATAAGTGTCTTTAACAGCAGATTTAGTGCTTAACTATTCACCTATCCCAGCAACTATGGGCCTTAGGCAGTGTATATCTGGGATAATGAACAATTAGTCCACCACTGATCTAGAGCCAGGGTCTTTAGTGCATGACTGTATATACCATAAAAAGTAAATTTAAAAGTATAAAATCTGACCATTATTTTTTGAGTTACTGTATGTTGTTCAGAGACGAACACTGACAAAAACTCAACCTATTTAGTAATAAAAAAACAACACAGTGAATAATATTGAATAAAACCAAAGATTCTTGTTGAAAACTAAACTAAACTCTCCGGAGGCAAATTCATGCAGAGAACCAGTCAGTACCTCTGCAGATATTACCAATATAGCAGAGCAAAACTGTGCAAAAAAAAACCTTAACTGGCCTGAATCCTTGGTTTAGCTCTGCTCCCACTGTTTCTAAGTCTGGAGGCTACAGTGTCCTCAGTGTGGCAGGGCTTTCCTCTCCAAACATTAAACGGAGGAGTAAATCCAGAGAGACAGATAAAAAAAAGACTATACTATCTGCAGTAATACAAGCATCGACTTAGGCTTTGAGAACCACTTCACAGGTTCAATGAGGAAGTGTCTAAACATCTTAGCCTATTTAACCCTTATTCTGAGTTGGGACACTGTGACATATAGTGGTGGAACATGATAAAAAAAAATCTAATTAAGGCCTCTGAATAAGGTTTTGTAATATAATAATATTCATCACATTTTTATCATTTCTATAAAGATTTATATATGAGAAATACAATATTGGAGCTTATGTGTATGTTCTTGTATAGTTTTATTCTGCAAATTTACTTTTTTGAGCTTCCCTCATCAAAAACATACCTGGAGCAGTGTTTTCTTTCCTGTAGTCTCTGGCATGGCCATTCTGAGTTCTCAGAATGCTCGGTTTCACAAGCCCCCGCCTACTCCAGGAAGCACTGACCAATCAACAAGCCCTTTACATCCACCCTGCTTTCATTCATTCATCCAAAAAATAGTGTACAGCTCTGTTTCCACTGATTCCTCACAGCTTTTTTTCATTTTCTTGTACAATGGCATCAAACAAAAAGTTTAAGGAAATGAGGTGCTCTTTTTTTAATATTATTATTTGTACAAAAGACACCAACACTCTATGCTGTGCTGCCAAGTCAAGTCAATAAAGGAATAAGCAGATGACTATAAAACAACCTGCACCTGCATCATCCTGTCAGTTTAAAATAAAATGTTCAGAATAATGTCATGTTTTTAATGCAGTATCACTTGAGGACCTGAAGATGAGGAGCTTCCAGTACATCCGATACTCAGCCTTTCTAAAATGCTCCTTATACCAAAACATTTTACTTTAAGTGTTGCCAGTAAACATAATTAGATACAATTCAGCTGTTTTTTTAAAATAAAACTCCCTTTTCCAGACTTCTCTTGAGACATGTTGCCGTTATCAGATGAAAAATGTACTATTATTTGCCATGCATTTGTTCTATTGAGAATAAATTATGTTTTTATCACATTTGCAAACCATTAGATTTTATTTTTATTTACATTTTGCACAGCATCCCATATTTTTATTGAGAACTGGGATTTGTAAATGTGTTACCGTTCAAACCATGAGGTTTGTGAGCGTGCACCTGCGGGCTACATGCTAATAACATGCACGGCTGAAGCTAACTCACGCTGAGATAAACCAGCCCCACATAGGCCCGAGTCCATGCTGTGGCCTAGATTACACCACGCTCTGCATCTATCCACAGCCATTTGCTCATCTGCCCATTACCACAAGACACCACACATATATACCACATTTACACTTAACTGCCCAGCGTCCCATAGAGATGTAAAGTGTCCCATGGGTCACTGGTTCAGTCTCCCACCAAGCTTTTAAAAAATATTTAATGCAGTCACTGGATGCTTTTTTTTTTAAACTCTATTGAAAGTCTTTTTATATGATTTCTGGTATTCTTTCATTTATCCAATCATCTATGGTGGCAAAAAAAGTCCCAGGTTTGATTCCCAGACCGGGCAGACAGGGCCTTTCTGTGTGGAGTCTACAATGTTTCTCGGTGGGTTTCCTCTGGGTGCTCCAGTTTCCCCCATCAATCTAAAACATGCACAATAGTCTAATCCTCCAGCTATGTGCTCCTGACCAGGATCCTGGCTCAAGATCTGGAGAAGGGTCCCCAGAAGATGCACTGTGGTCACCCACTGCTCCTGACAGGTTGCCTCCCAATGGCACTGAAGGAAGGGTCAAATCAGAGGGCAAATTTCCCAACAGAATGATAAAGTGTATCGACCTACCTACCTCTTTGAAAACATATGAATTGATCATTTATTTCCTTGCATGTAAAGTACACAGCGTTGCAATGTGGCAGAGTGGTTAGTGCTCCTGCAACAAGGAGGTTATAGGTTTGATTCTTGGGTAGGGTGTAACAGATGTCCCTATTTAATGGTGATAGTCCCAGTTCTAGGCTCCTTGTCCCATGTCCTAACACTTACTTATAAAAACACTCACATGTCCCAGTTTTCAACAGAAAATGTCCTAGTTGTCTCCACTTGAGCCAATAGAAAATGTATCTTAAAAATCAATCATTTAAAGGCTTTTCTCACATTTTTTTTTTTTTTTTTACAATGTCATTTTTGTCATTAAATTGCCGTCATATTCAAAACTTAAGGCCTAGAGTCATATACTTCAAATTACCAGACATGAAATTATATGGATTTTAGAACTTTTTGGTAACTTTTCTGACAAAAATATGTTTTTGGATCTAGAAATGTGATCTCACTATTATTGGGCCAATCAACAGCAATCTCAGCGGAGAGCCTGCATGTCCTCCTTGTGCTACTGTATTAGCACAAAAAAAAAAAAAAAAAAAAAAAAAAAGGGAAAGTAAAGTAAAACATAAAAATATTAGCTGTGGATTTATGCGATGACTTGCCCCCACTTTTCACCAACTCATCAGTGGCGTGGCACTACACAGTCATGTCACCCGCAAATAAACGGCTATCTGTTTTATTCAATCTGACAACTTACATTGAAAGCAGCCCAGGAAAAGATGACATGTTTACCATTAAACTCAGTCAGTTAGAAGTTTAAGGTGATGTCTAATTTGATGTAAAGTTAAGTACAAAATTACACAGTAAGTACTGGAAGGTTGGTATGTTACTGTGGCAAAACGAGTGAGAGAATGGGTTTAAAATTACTGCAGATTTAGCCACTTCTAATGGACATTTACTGGCTCCACTTACAACAGTACATGGTTTAGTTCATATGCCGTTGCTCCTGTCTGCTTCTCCAAACTCTGCTGCTGAATCTACTCTACGCAACAATTTACCTATCTCTTAACCAGATTTACAAAATACCATGACCTCAATTGTTTCTTCTGTTAAAAGCAAAATATATGAAGTCTAATGCAGCTGTTCTCAAACCTTTCACTCCAAGTACCTCCAAAGAAAATATTTGGCTTTCGAAGTACCATCTTTAACTGATTAAAACAGGACTAAATCAGGTTTAAACTACAGCTAAAGCTCCAACTAATGCAGGACTAAAAAGAAACAAAACTGATAAAAATCCTATAAATAAGGACTTGAACTGCAAAAGACTCCTAAGTACCACCAGAAGAAGCCTACATACCTCAGTTTTAAAACCAATGGTCTAGTGTATGCTGTAAAAACAAATGTGGTAAAAACTCAAAATCTCAAGGCATCCCTCCCACAGGATCCCTCGAGATTATTTTGTTTTAGGGCCTACTCAAAATCTCACATTTTCAACAACTAATAATTTTTGTTCATCTAACGCTCATATCTCTAAATACTTTCAATTTTAGGTTTTACTCGCTGTTACCCTGAGTTTTTGCAGTTTTTTTACAGTGTATCCATTGTTGATAGATGTCTCTTCAGTTATTATTATTAGATGCTCATAATGCCATGCTTGTTGTGGAATTGGGAAAGTATATTCCCAGAGTATCCCCTGTCTAACGGCTGGATCCATACCGTCTGTGTCCTTGATTGGCTTCATTAAACTAACCTCTCAATACTGTGTTGGGCTGTTCTTCGTCCTGTGGGCGGCTGCTCCATCTCAAAGGCTGCCTCTTTAAGAATTAAAAATCCCTGGCCTGTAAATGCACATAGGTTTATGTAAAATTCAATAGCAGTATTGATTATGAATAAAAGTGTGCCTGGAGGGACGTTTTGATGATGCACCAGCTTGTATCTGCCTCGCTGCTGCTCGGTGGCATTGGTCGGTCCGGTGAAGGCTGCTTATTGGTCCGTGGGTAAATAATTCACTCCGATCCTTCAGGGAGCTGTCACTCAGCCCTGTTTCCTATACTTCTGCCCTGTCGACCCATCTGTCTCTGCCTCTTCCCTCAGTGTTTACAGTCAGGATCGTACACTCAGCTTTTGTAACTGCTGTACCTGTTAACCTTGTGTCAACACTTTACGAAGAAGACAAGGAGGGATGTGGAAAAACAGAGAACGTTTGCTTATCTTTGGTACGGTGAAGTATAGGAGGACAGGTCAAATGCAGAAATGAAAAAAAGCTGTCAAAATATGTACTCAACTAAAAGTACAGTCACTTTAGGCTATCATATTATTCAAGTAGAAGTAAAGATACTCAGCAAAATTAGTACTTGAGTAAAAGTAAAAAGGTATTTAATGTAAATGTAAAGGAAAATGCAAGCACAGTACAGTAAACTAATTTTTGAACCCAGGAAGGCCAGCATACTGCCCACTTTGCCACCAAGGCGAAGTGGAGTTTCATCTTCTCCCTGTGTCTGGGTGGGTTTCCTCTGGGTGCTACGGTTTCCCCCAGGTGAATTAAGGTTCTAGGTTTCCCTACCTAGGTACTTCTGACCAGGATCCTGGCTCAAGATCTGGAGAAGGGTCCCTGGGCTCTGCACTACAGTCACCCACTGCTCCTGACAGGTTGCCCCAGTGGCACTGAAGGATGCAGAGGACAATTGAGTATAGCTTACCTCAAGAAAAATAAAATTACCTGAGTACTCAGAAAAGGCATTTTCCTTAATTACTTGTAAAAAAAAAAAAAAATCTAGTTACTTTCCACCACTAAATAGAGTACAGCACTGAAGCCTGTTTCTAATTTGTTTTAAGCAAAAAGCAAACATGATCATGTTATAAAGGACAATGTTTCTATTGAGTTCTCCTGTACAGTGAGGTTCAGGTCAGTGTGGTACTGTCATGGCTGACATGGCTAACTTCTGTGGAGGCTTATATTTTCACTGACATCATACAAGTGTCACACAAGTTGTGCTTCTATTGGCATTTACATACATTTCTTCCTTTCCCTTTTTAATGTTATGGACTATGCTTTTAAATGCAGTTTAGTCAATGGATGCAGTGATTTCATTTCACTAAGCAATGACTGCAAGACACCAACTTTACAATCATCTAAAACCAGAAACAGCTGTTTCACCAGATTTGTTTTGACAATTATGTTCCAACACTGTTACTTCTTAGAATACGAAGATGTCTTACAAGAAAAAGACAAGAAAAACTATCAGTTGAGACAAAAACATTGCCATTTGCTCTCTCGTTTGAACCTGAGTAAAGATTGGCTTTTTGACAATTAACAGATGTCTTGGTATAAGATCACATTTTAGTCACTACATTTGCATGCAGGTGGAGAAAAAAATGATTGGTGCCTTTGTCCGATTATAAAAACAGGACTCTAATCGGCGGGTAGTTATTTGAATTTAACTTAATCGGACTGACATGCCTGGTTAATACGATTCATTGTCGGACTACTACTGCATGTCTGCAGCTTACTCCAACAAAAACTAGGAGAGGCATTCACTCATGCTCAGTACCAAACAGGTAGAACAGCATTGACCAGAGTTTAGAGACATACTCACAGTTTTACACCAACAAAGACAAATATGTGGGTCCCTCTGCCACTGGAAGAGCTCGCTTGTTTTTTATTGGTTTTGGCCTTTTGTGATGTAAAAGTGAAAGCATGATACATTTATGTAGTGAGGAATACGTTTTTTTTTTTTACTTCTTCAGAGTCATAGAATCGAAGTGCTGCTGCTGATATTTATTAGTAAATTTATAATTAGCCACATTTTTATTATTTTTTATTTTTTTGCATTTAGCACAACAAAATTTTTGTGCTCCAAGTAAATCCTCTGACCATCACTTCAGTCTCTCACAGCGCTGTGGGTTCAGTAGTTCAGCTCTCTGCTCTGCATATAATGAAACAACAGTGCTTTGACCAGTTCTCTGGAGAAATCGGACTAAAGACGAACTATGACTAACACACTATTAAAAGTCTGAAATCAAAGTATTGTACCAGTAATTTAATATATGTTGTACCCCTTTTTGACAATGGTTACTGCCCCACAATAATCCTATACCATCCTGTGTTACCCTGGTGTCCTTTAGTCAGTGATTCTCAACTGGTTGGTCAGGACCCAAAAGTGGGTCGTGGAACCATTTGCAGTGGGTCGCGGGCCTTTGCCAAGGCAAAAAAATATATATTTTAAATTTAAAAGGTGGCAGTATGGGACATAAGGTGTATAGAAGGAAGCAAAAGAGGAAGAAGAAGCAAAAAATCTAATTCTGTAATGTCAGTGTTACACCTCTAAGGTTGAAGTGAGGTTAAAAAGGCTGAAGTTACTGACGTGAGGAGTTAAGGTTTTGAATTAAAATGCCGCTAAGCAAATGTAGAAGGGAACAGTTCCCTCTCTGGCATCACCACTTGCTTGGTTTATCTTTAAATAAGTTTTTTGGCATACTGTGATATTCTGATATTACACCATATTTCAGGTTCAAACCGCACAATGTGTTTATTCAATACATCTGATCAGTTGAAAACGCTCTTTTTTGGGTCGTGACTTGTCATTATCGAGTATTGTTGGGTCCCGAAGCCAGACCAGTCGAGAACAACTGCTTTAGGTTTTCTTGCATTGCTAAGAAAACCTTACATTCAGCACACTGAGTTAGAGCGCACTTAGATTGTAGTGTAATGCATCACTGGTTAAACTTTTTAAATGGTGAAGTGTGCTGTAGTCTGAGTGGTTCATTTAAATGGATGGACTTGGTGGGAGCGGGTCATTACTGCTGCTCTCAATTCTGTAAAACTCTGCAGAAGAGGTTCTCAGTGACTGTGGAGCTTGAGGTCTAACGCACAACAGATTAGTCTAACATTTGTACTTAGAGGAAAAAGAGTTAAGGGGGGTGAAAAAAGGAAAATTGAGTTAGTCAAAGGCCAAAATCAGATCTTTTACAAGCCGCAGTGAGAAGATTGTTTGTGTGTGCCTCGGCTGCAAAGAAGCACATGCAGTGGATTTGTTTTTTAGCTCTTGCATACTCACCAGGCTACAGTATACTGATAACTAGCTATAGTGGTATAATATTTAGAGAAGAGTTGAAAAATCACAACTATATTGCATTGGTAAAAAATCCTTTAAAACAGTTGATTCTCAAACTTTTCACTCTGTGTACCTCAACATGAAATATGTCACTTTCCAAGAACCATCTTTAATAAACTAAACTAAAACTAAAATGTCACGAATCCAGGACTAAGCCAGGACAAATCCAGAACGAAAGCAGAGCTAATCCAGGACTAAACCACAACAAATCTAGGACAAACCAAGCCTAGCCATCTGGTACCCATTTGCTTGACTTTACTCTTGGTAAAATGGCTACAAGATGAAGAAAAATATCCCCCAAAAGGATTGAACAACAACGTGGACTTCAGAGGAATCAACAGGTGACAAAGGAAAGCAATAAATGCAATCAGAGATGAGAGAAGTTATGTTCACTTGGTATAAGCTGAAGCCATCATGGTTAGTTCTGATAAGAGATTATCTGTTATTTTCAGTTGTGATGCTGAAATTCTAACATTCATTTATTAGTGAACATCTTTGTCAAATATCATCACTCTAGCATAAGAAATGCCAAAATGAGAGTAAAAAATACATTTGGAAAGTCCTAAAAAGGAGTCAGGAGGAAGAACCTGTGTACCACAGTTTGAGAAACACTGCTTTTAAATATTACCAAAAACAAATCATTTCTTTCTTGGCTGATTACTGACCTTTTCCACACATATACATTGTTTTAAGTTATAAAACATGAACTACTAATGCAAAGGTGTCCAAAACTATTTCAAAAAGCCTGAAAAAGCATAATATACCTATAGTTAGAAGTTAGAAGACCAAACTGTTTTATTTTGGAAACTGGGAATTGCCTTAAAATGCTACCTAATATGACAACAAATAACAATAACTAACCCATTGGATAATAAGGGACATTGTTAAAAGAAGTTATTTATACATCCGCAGCAATACCTTTCCTAACTTTTGACCCCTGTGATTTATTTTCCAGGCAGGCTCCTAGAGAAACAGTTTATTGCTTCACGTTTCATTTTGCTGAGCAGACTGGGATCTAGCCGCAGCTAATTTGGCCAAAAACATCTGAGCTTGTTGTTTCACTCTGTAAGTTTTCTGTCACACGGTAAATTTCAATAATCACTCATCTCTCTCCTCTCGTTTCTAATACGGCATCGGCTGAGGTCTTTAGTTTTTATGGGCCATACGTCTCCATAAATACTGCAGACGTCCACTCATGACTCAGCGCTCTCCGATTAACTCGCAGGCGGCCACTTCACTCAAAATATATATAATTACTCTTACTCAATAAAAGACTGCGTATTAAAATTGTTTTCGGCTTATTTATCATTGTATTCAAATGTTGCTTGTAAAAGAGCTAAGTTTGCAATTTACTGGATTAATGTTTCACTGGAACAGTTGTGTACTTTTAGGGCTGGTCCCAAGCCCAGATAAATGGAGAGTTTTGCATCAGGAAGGATTTTATGCTCAATACTTTTGTACTTTGACAGAAGTACAATTTTTGTTGGGTACTTGAGTAATATTATTTTTGAAGTAACAGCACTTTTACTTGAGTACAGCTAGTACACAGAGTACTTTGTCCACCACTGACTAGAAGCAACTGGAGAGAACTGACCTCTGCCAATGCACTGATCCTATTTCGCAATGGTGAAGATACAGTATAGTGCCCAGACTTAGAGTCAAAACTAGGATCAGGGGGTAAATGCTTTATCCATTAAGCCAGCTATTCCAAAGTCAAGAGAGTTGCGGCTCCCTTCAATTTCCAAAAATCCCATGCAGACCCCCCCCAACTATAACACTTCCCTCTATTTAAAAGAATATTATTATTATATTAAGTCATATTACTCTCCATATAGTTCTATAAAAACTCTACAAAAAACACTGACTGTTGGCTAGAAATTGTTTTAAAGTAATATTTTTAAACTGTACTTCATTTCAAACTTATTTTTTTCTTATGTACTTAATATAGACCAGCCATTACCAAAGTCAAGACTGTTGTGGCCCCCTTAAATTTCAGAAAATCCCAAGTGGACCCCCAACAATAGGACATCCCTCACTTCAAAACACTTTGTCATGTTTTTCTCCATATATCTTTATAAAAGCATTACAAGTATGTAAATGTCATTCGTCTCTATTTTCATTGACTTGTTGTCTTTTTATATATTTTTTTAATGTTTTATTTGTTGTTATGAACCAAAACCATTGAACTGAAACATAAACAGCCTCTGGGGGCCTCCTTGCAGTACCTTCATGGACCCCCAGAGTGCCGCAGACCCCACTTTTGGAACCTCTGAATAAAGCCATAAAGGCTTTATTTCTCACAGTGGTCAGTGGTATACTGACCCCTTGTGACTGGAGTTAGTATCTTTCAGGCAGTGACAGAAGCACAGTAGGCTGCACTTAAGAAAAATGAAACATTTATTTAATATTTGATAAAGTACATGGCTCATTTAATATTATTAAAATATTGAATAGTAATAATATTATGTATACCTCATTTTTAATAATAAAAATAGACAGAGACGATGTGCACAGGAAAGTTAATTACCTCTGCCTGTGTCAACGCCATGCTTACTCCATTCTCAAAAATCTTGCCCTTAGTTTCTTGCGATACAGATATTGCAATGCTGTCCACAGTCTACAACAGGGATTTGGGAATTGTAAATAGCCTTTAACTCAAAATTCATCACAACAAATATTAGGGCTGTGCCAAAATTAGAATTTTCTGTTGAATCTGTTCTGTGCTCTACAAAAATTAGCAGTCCATAGGGTTTTTTTTCTTTTTTTCTGTGCAATTACTTCAAATGACCAACAGGCAAAAAATCATGATTATATTTTTTGCCATATCATCCAGTCCTAATAAATATATTGCTTACACTTACAAAAGGGCTTACCTTGCAGAATATCCATATTTTTTGGTGAAGTTACCTAATGCTTTCCCACAGTACTGCCCCATATTGGACCCTGTCTATTTTTCATTCCAATAAACAGACTGTTGCTGTGTGTGGTTGTAATATTAAACCAGCATTTCTGATTCTATTACACTGTTGGGTCTGAGGGCTGGAGTTTTTTTAGATGCCGCAGGATCACTGCTCCGGGGCAAAAGACAACCTGCTCAAACTGCAAAAACTCTCCAATATTTGACTGAAAATTACTGATATCAAGTGGAAATTTATGCAGAAGTCAACACACAGGCCAATATTTTCGGCAGCGTACCATACACTATTAAAATGGTAGATACTAATAGCCGCAATGTTTGTTAATGATGAAGTAGTATGACATGCACGTGCACTTTTTACATATTAAAAGTGTAGGATCATAATAGTATTAATTAACGTATATACCTGCATTTTAGTAAAATGTAAAGAAAAATATTGTGCCAGGTATAAGTAATTTAAATTTACTAAACATTTAATTTGGATAATACATAATTCAGTTAAGTACAAATTTATTGATTTATTTACAAATGTATTTATATATTTGTTTATTTATTTACTGATTTATACTTCTAAATACCTAAGGTGCAGAACTTAAAACTTATTTTACTTGACTAAAAGTGTTAAATCACATAAATGCGTATTGTTACAGAAATGATCCATGCCCCAAAGATGAAAGATTTGAACAAAAACGGATATTGAACATGTGATGCCAGACCAATCACATACAATATGGATAGGCTCCCATTTGAACAAAGGGCAACAAACTGCTCAGCAATTTACAACACTTTGTGGCACTAAAACCAGCAGTTGCAATGACTTCTTTAAACCAAATGCTTATGTTTCAGTTTTTATTTTCTTTGTTGCACTAAAATAACGCAGTAGTAGTAGTAGTAGTAGTCGTTGGTTATGTTTACTTACTCATACTAAGAGATTTCATGTCTTGCAAATAATAAAAACACTCAAACAGAGAAGAGCACAGGGAGGGGGAACAGTGTACTCCTTGTGCCAGTCCCAAGCTTGGATAAATTGAGAAGACTGTGTCAGGAAGGGCATCCGGTGTAAAACCTCACACCTCACATTGTATATGCAAACTGTATGCATGCTGGGACACACAAAATTTGTGTAAAGTACTTGAATACCTACTTCCCTACTGTGCACATAAGTTATTTTTTTATAAACTGTACATTTAAGTTGTTAAATGGTCAGTATTAGTCATGTGATTTGTCTTAAGCGGGGTATACACCAAGGCGACGATCGCCCATCTGAAGCCGTCTTAACGGTTCTTCTACGTCGCTCATTTCCGTCCTTTTGATATGTATGCGCCGTCGCCCCCCATCGCTCCAGGACGGAGGCCGTCTGACTAGTTTCCTGCTGATTAGCCTTGTTGAATCGGCGTCTTTGGTCTTTGGCACGAAGCGCTCTGATAGGCCTAGCACTACAGCTGCCGCGCCAATCAGCTCACGGGAATTTTAGCGGAAGTGACAGAGTGACGAGAGTGAAAACCACTGTGGCAGCGTACCGTCACCATTTTTGCATTCTTCGCAATTCCGTGCGGAAAGTTATCTTCTTCAAGTAACAGAGCAGCGGCACCTAATCCACACAAAACAATGTCCAAACCGGCCATTATCACGCTTCTCAAATGTTCAAACAAGCTGAGAACAGTGGCAGACCAAGGCGCGCTACATGCATATGTCTTCCGCAAACATTGTGTCACTTCCGTTGATCTTTGTTCACTGGCTAGCGCCATCTGTCGCTTTGGGGGGTAATTACACGGTCTTTAGGACGGTTGTCGCTTTGGTGTATGAAGAGGGAAAAAGGTCATGCGACGTGAGGAAACAGGAGGGAACGAGAGGAGACAAACTGTCGCTCCGTCTTATCGGTGGCAGTCTGGGAGTCGCCTTGGTGTATCTAGGCCTTTAATGTTATAATATTGAGTGAAAAAAATTCAACCATAAGAAACGACCAACATCGGTATTAATCAAATTTCCCCAAAAAAGTCATCAGTATGGTATTGAATCTTAAAAGTGTGGTATCCCCCATCATTACCCAGAAGGCCAAAAGTGAAGAAATGAAAAGAGTGGCAAAATTTGGAAAAGCAGGTCCTTGTTATTGTCAAGTTTTGGCTTAAAAATCACTCTACTCTCCCTTTCTACACTATAAGCATTTAAAAAATATGTGCGCTACTTAAAACACAAGACCACCAAGTTCAAAGCCATATTTTTCATGGGGTGAATTTAATTTGTGAATGAGCGCCCACGCGACCCCGCTGTCAAGACCTGCATGCTTCAGCGTATCTGGCCGTGTCCGCGCTGCCAGTTAGCCACTCCGCTGATTATTAGCCCTCTATCGCCGGGCGTCCTGAGTCAAAGGAGCTGAGTGACCATTTGGAACTGATTCAATTACTGTCAGCCATTGATTCATCCCGGACTGGCTCTGGTTGAGACGGGCCGTGCACTGCTTAACCCATAAAAAAAAAAAAAAAAAAAAAAAAAAAAAAACTTACACTCAGAGCCTTTACCAAAAGTGCTTACCTCTTTAAAAGTATAATTAAAATATATATATATATATGTGTGTGTTTTTTTCCTTTAAGTGCCATTTCCCCACTGTAAACCACTATCAGAAAAACACACAAAAAAAAAAAAAAAAAAAAAAAAACATAACATATTAAGTGCTATGTGAAAATTTGAAAAAAATATATTATTATGGTCTCGGACATGTCATTGATTGACACCAATATTGATTTTGATGAATTTTTATTTTTTGTATGGAAGCCATTTTTTGTAAAAATGCGACACTTTTTGCCTTTTAGTACTTATTGATAATATTTTTTCTACTTTCAATCACTCAAATATTTTACTCAACTTGAGTTCTGACTATAACAATTACATTTTTAATATTTCACACATCAGTGTTTGTGTGAGAGCCTCTAAAAGTGTGTAAGTATGATTTTGAGTGAAGGACTCAAGACAGAGGTGTTAGGGAGTGAGAGACACGTGATAACTGAGAACAGTTTTTGTCTCCCTTCACACACACCCTTCACTTCCCCCCACCCCCCCAACCCATAAACCCACATATACCCACACCCCTCCCCTTCACCCTCAGACCATTTTTATTGGAGTCATTTAAGTCTTTGCCCTGCAGTTGTTGAAAATGCAAGCAAAACCAACAGAACTGAAACAGTATATAATAGAGCCCTTAGGCATATAGTCATTTTTAACGTATCTGATGAATAATCATGAAAAAAATGTTTATTTCAGACGCAAAACTTATATTAAAGATATTAGGGAGGGTTTTTTTCGACTGCTGAGAAACCAGCGACTGTTTGTCCTTTTTTGAATAACGCGCATGCGTCAGGCCCCGCCCTTCACTGTTCCTTTCCAAGGAACTCCTCCACAGCGACGTGCACGAGCGTTGGAACACGAGTGTTTGTTTACAGCCGGCATCAGCAGAGATTCGCCTAAACCTAGACCTGCACTGTTTGTTTGCGCGACCTTTGACCTAGTTCCCCACACAGACCCAGTCACATGCACAGTCCCTAAATGTGAGCAAAAATATATACTCCTGCTATTGGTAGCATTAGCAAACTGACAGTTGCTGTACAGTTGAAACGGTTCAACAGATAAAGAAAAAAGGCATTTTTTTCAAACGATAAGATAAACGTACCTGTCCAGCAGAAACTTGGCGACCAGTGCATCGTCTGAAGCCCTTTCTGTTCCTACAGCGCACGCCGTCCTTTGAAGGAATCCCAATAACTCCACAGGTTTTATTCTGCTCTTCTACAGTTTTTCTCCTCCTCCTCTGGTTCACTTCAGTTCACAACAGTTTTCCTTTTGTGACCGCCTGGATCACGGTTTTCCTCAGCCATTGTGCTCTTTGAAGTCAGGCTGTCCCCGCTACAATGTTAACACCGCTAACGCGGCGCTAATGCCAGACTACATAAACATAGTGTATACACATGCGCAGGCACAAGAACGCGCACTATCGCTGAAACCAGGAAGATGAACGAATGAATGGCGAGTCTGTGGAACAATGGTTAACGTACTCATGACAAAAACGATTGGATGAGGTTTTTTAAGTCCCACAGAGTCCACAGTTTATTAATATTATTATTATATTTTCTAATACACCAATTTATAAGCCTTATAGAGGGGAATGAAGGTAGTTTTAATAAATATTGCAAAAAATGAATTTATAAAGATCCTCCCTAATACCTTTAAAATAGTAATTACCTGTAAAGTAGAACTGTATTGTACCACTATAATTCAATCAACAAATTAAGTTTTAATAGAAGTCAATGGTACCAAAATGGTGCTAAAGACTATGGGCCAGATTTATCAAAGGTTTGCGTGCAGGCTAACTGAATAATATGCGCTAAAATTGGAGCAAACCCAGACGCAGTTGAGATTTGCGTGTCTTACAGGAGCAGAGCGAACGCAATGCAGATTTTGCTCCTATGACCTAATGAATCTGTAAACTGAGGCGTTCTTCCCAGAGTGCACAAAATGGAAGGCGGAGAAAATGCAAATTCATTCATTTACCGCCCGCTATATTATTTATCATCATGACTTTGCGTGCGAAAATAGCGTATAAATTTAGCACGTTGGAGAAGGACGTGCTAATCTTTTGCACAGATATGGCTGCTGTGATTCGTGTGAGACGAAGAAGAAGAAATGAACAAATACGTAGGGTTAGAGTGTTTGCCATGCGTGCAGATCTATTTGCCATGACGGAGGAAAAAATTATTCACCAGCACGTTCAGCTCTTCTTGGTTAAATTTTTGCTTCCATTTGTGTTCCACTTCCGCACCTTCCATGACGCAAAACAATACACGCAATGATTCTGTTTAAATAGTTCCGCCCCATCTGTTTGCACTGTCACCGGCCACGCAGTTTGTTTTAGTAATTCACGCGCAACACGCCCATTAATAGCGGCCGCATATTTTCTCACTGCACTTGCAGTTTAGCACCCGTCTTAGTAAATATGGCCCTATGAGTGTAAGCATTGTTTGTACACAGTGCATTATAGACCTGAAATGACAAACAAGACTAACATTTTAAATGTTCCATAAAAACAGTAACCCTGACCCAATTTGGTAAATTTTGAATTAACACAGACAAAATTATTCAACATTTTCAAAGACAAAGTACCAAAAATGTACTAAAGACAGCAGCACAAACATGACACTTCTCACTAAGAAAGTAAAGAGTTTTATCCTTATGTTGTAAAAAAGGCTTTGATTAATACCAGAGTTTATTGAGATGAATAAAGGACCAAGAGTATGCATTGATCCTATGGAACAATTATAACATTCAAAATGGTGTAAAAATTAAAAATACTACAACTAAACTTCCCCATTATCTACAAGTACATTGAAATGCGGCAGTAGCTCAGTAGGTAGAGCAGTTCGCCCACTAGATGGCAGGTTGGCCATCTAGTGGGCGAACTGCCATGTGTTCGGGTGACTGTGTTTTGTGGTGATCAGAGGGGCCGTAGGCTCATAATAGGAGCCATATCTCCGTCAGTCTGTCCCAGGGCAGCTGGGGCAAAAGAAGTAGCTCACCACCTCCGAGTGTGACTGAGGAGTGAATGAATAATGAATAATCAATTGAATAGCAACTTAGGAAAGCACTATATAATATAAGACTGATGCATTTTTATTGCATCATTCTTAAAATGCCTTGACACTCTGGTGTTGGCAATCTTGGGCTTGTAAGCCAGTTTATTGCCAATTTTAAATCTTCTAGGGTGTCCCCATCTCTCCCTCCTGATTTGTGTGCTGTCTTTGTCTTTGCCATTAATAAACAAACACAAGGACTAACCTAGGTATAAACTGAGACTAAGCCATTCTCATAAATCGTCAGTAAAAGTAAGTACTTACACAGATATCACTGACAGTTATTGACTAAATATGAACATATGAGGCATAAAAGCCTCAGTTTGTGCTTGCAGGTCAGCTGACATACAATCAGCAGACAGGCAATCACTGTTTAGATTTGGACTATTGCATCCTCATTTTCAGCGAGGAGTCATTTTTCCAGTTTACACGAGAGCGCAGCGGCTCCAAGAGGCTCCGAGTGGCAAGATCTAAACACACCTCCTCCAGAGTTTTCAAAAGATCGCAAATTCGGATAATGGAAACCCTGTCCTTGCGTAAATAAAAGTCAAAGTGCTATGAAAACATTCAGTTTTCTGCAAAACACATTGTTGTCTAAACAGCCCCTGAACCAGAACTAAACCAGGACTGATGAGAACAAATCTCCATAAAATGTATTCTAAATAGGAACTGACTTCTGAGAGCTGTACCACAGTTTGAAAACCACTGTATTAAAAGTATGCCAAAAAGTAAGTTACACCATGCAACTAGAAAAAATGTAAGTGCTTTTATCAGTCAGGTCCTAAACTATTTCTCTCATCCACTTCTTATTCTTAACTGACAGCTTTCACAGAGAAAGGTCCCTTACAGCATTCATTAAACATACTTTTTTGCGTATCAGAACTCTAGGCAGTTCTTAAAACACATGTTGACTCTAACTTCTTACAACTACTTTTCTACAGATGGCCATATTTCTTGTTTTCACCTACCCCATGTATTATTCAGGCATTTTAGGACCATCTGTTGTTTGAAAATGTTGAAGTTGCAGTTAGACCCACATTTAGCCAAAGCAATTTTCGCAGATAGTTCGAATTATGAGGGTGCCAAAGTTTGCCTGATGGAGAGCCATTGTGCTGGTGCAAAGCCCAGATAAATCTGGAGGGTTGAGTCAGGAAGGGCATCTGGTGTGAAAACCTACGCCAGACTAAATAAACGGATTTGCTGGAACAAAATTATTGTTTGTTGAAATGTTGAGATTATTGAGTTGGCCCCAAAACTCAAAAATCTTGAGGGATCCAGTTGCCTTGAGTTTTTGCAGCATTTTGTTTTTTTTACTGTTTATGAATGAACGTTAATGGGGCACTGAATGAAAAGGAGTTAGTAATATTAAAATCCAAGCAAGAATTCAAGTAAAGATTCAGGAACTTTGGACTTTTGTAAATGCAGGTTTTTCTGTCAGGCATATATAAATGTAGAGCATTGAGGTAATATAAAATCAATAACAGCTTGTGACTAAAGAACTCCAGCAGCAGTACATAATAGCTCCAATAAAAGGCATTGCGTTGATAAAAGCAGATGGACAAATGTTCTTTTTATGATGACCTGGTCACAGACTGGGCTCTCACCCAAGAACCTCACAACTTCAGCACTTTATCTATGGCTTCAGCTTCGATGTACTGCAAACCTTTACTTTTAGAGGAAAAATATTTTACATGGAGGACCTAAACTTTCAAAGCAATCAATCAATCACGAAGGCCTGTAACTATTCCCTTTCAGTATTTACTTCTACATATATTCATTGATACAAATGATCACTGCGTGGACTATGTACAGATTATCTGTTGCCAGTGCCGAACTTAAACATTTGGGGGCCCTAAGCAGGATAGCTTTGGGGGCCAAGCCTCTCAGTCATTTTTGAGAACAATTACTGACTATTTTTCTATGAGGATGAATGCTTTGGGACAATTTTTTAATTTGCAAACTTAGCAAGGGGGCCCCAGGTAAACAGGAAGTAAAAAACATTAATGTGTATAGACTGCATTGGCCCCCACTTTCAGATAGACCCTCTCAGGAATGACTGGCAATAGCAAGCAGAATGTCATAACCAGAATATTCATCAAATAGAGTTATCAAATCAACAAATAACAGATAAAACTGGGGGCACTCTAATGTTTGTGGGGCCCTATGCAGCTGCTTAGTTTGCCTAAATGTAGGAATAAATACAGAAAGGGAATAATTATAGACTTTTATTTTTTTATTTTTTTTTATTTTCACCAAAACTGACATAATAAATAAATAAATAAAAAGTTTATTTTGGGATTTCTTATCCTGTTTAAATTATTATTTGTCAGTAACAGCATATATTTATCAATTTATTATTTATTGATTTGGCAGTTTTGGTCTTCCATACTAAAGATGGGTAAATGAGTAAAACTATCTAATGACCTCAATGGGAACTCCAACTAATAGGAGTAGTAATCATGCGACTAGTGTTAGCAGCAGTCAGTGCTTTAGAACAGTGTTTCCCAACCAGGGGTACAGGGACCCCTAGGGGTACATGAGTACTTTGCAGGGGGTACTTGGAATTATTTCATAATTTATTTCCAAAATTATAGGAATATATTTGCCTTTTTTTTTTTTTTTCATTTTGAACTATTTAAATGTATGATTGATGAAAAGAAGGTAAAACCGCTTAAGTATATTTTTTGAATATTACATTTTTTAGGTTTAATAGCTTGTTTGAAAAAATAGTTATTCAAATAATTAAAATTTTAGGTTTTTCTTTTTTTTTTCTTTTAAAAGATTATTTTATACATAAAATATGTCATAAATAATAGAAAATAAAGCTAAATAACTTAATGTAGCAGGAGTTTATATTGTTTATATTTGAGTGTAAAAGAAAAAATGCCGGAGAATTTGCATTTAAAATAAAGTATATATTTTTTGTTTTATTTAATTTAATTGAATTTGTTTGTTTTGTTTTTTGTTTGTTTGTTTGTTTTTTGCTTGTTTCTTTTTAGACAACATATATGGGTGAGGTGGTACTCATGGTGTAACAAAAAGCCCAGGGGTTGGGAGCCACTACATTAGAATTTACACTTAGTACTTTTGGTGAGTCATTTTACTTAAGTACCTTTGTAAATTTTGAAAGTCTTTGCAGTAACTTTCCAGCAGCTCTGACTCCAAAGTTATTGCATTTACTCAAAGCTTCTAGCCACAAAATGTCAGAAACTTTCTCCGTGTACAATTATCACTGCACCAGTTTGAGACAATCACAAAACCTTTCCCTCCACTTTTTTCTGTGCTTTTTATTTAATTACTTTTCTCCCAGAATGCCTTTCAGCTGTTTCACATAAAAAGAGACGACCTCGCCGCTTTTCACCACTGGATTTTAACTGTAGATGGAGAGCATGATATAAACACTGCAGAGAAAGTGCAGGGGAAAAAAAAGAAAGAAAAAAAGAAAAAAGATGAAGTGACCTTGAGTCAAAGCTGCAATGCATTATGGTCTACATAGGCCCTGACCTTCACTCCCTCACATTCCCTTTGAAAAGCCTCTCTCTGTTGTAATTACAGATGTACTCAAAACATGTACTCAAGCAAAAGTACTGTTATTTCAAAATACTATTATCTCTCAAGCAGAAGTAACAGTACTTTAGATTATTACTTGAGTAAAAAAGTAGTTAACATGTATTTTTGAAAGTATTTTGCTGTTAGACAACCTTATACAACCAAAATCCTACTACTATGACTGTTACTCCTACTACTACTACTACTACCCACTTTACCACATAGGTTATAAAAACTAATTTGTAGTAAAAGTGTAGAGTAATAGTCAAATTGAGTATAAAAATGTATTTAAAAAGTACATATAATTGTAAGTTAAGTTAGTTTAACTCAACTTCTTTATTTTCCAAAGCCGCAATGAATTATGGTCTACGTAGGCCCTGACCCTCACATTTCCTTTCACACGCCTCACACTGTTACTTGAGTCAAAGTTTTAAATAGTATTGGGGGTAAGGTTTACAGGTATTTTTGAAAGTATTTTGCTATTAGACACCTTTATACAGCCAAAATATACTACTGTGACTGCTACTACTACTACTACTACTACTACTACTACTACTACTACCCACTTTACCACATACTTTGAAGTAAAATATTAGAGTGGTAAATGTGTGTGTAGAAAATGTACTCAGAAAGTATGCGTACTTGTAAATGACTTAAGTGAAAGTATAGTAACTTTCCACCTCTGGCAACACCAGGCTTTTTTATTTTATTTTATTTTGTTCTTTCTTTTCATTCTTTTCATTTCTTTTCATTTTCATTTCTTTTTCATTCTTTTTTTTTATTTATTTTTTTTATTCAAAGCTGCAATCCATAGGACCTGACCCTCACATTCCCTTTCACAAGACCTTTTTTAAAAGTTTAAAAAAGAATTGCGGGTTAAGGTGTTATTTTTGAAAGTATTTTGCTCTTGGACAACCTTATACAACCAAAATACACTATGACTTTCCAAAGCCACAATGCATTATGGTCTTCGTAGGCCATGACCCTCTCACTTTCGCATTTCCTTTAAGAATCCATGGTCTGTTGTGATTACAGCAATTCACAGAGAGATGAGACTGACAGATATTTATGGATGGCTGCTGCCGCTGTTAATGAGAGATTCTAAAAAAAAAAAAAACTAAAAAAATTGCTAAACGCGTATTGCAGAACACGTTCCCTGGTTTGTCAGAACATGTTTCCATCACTTTACATGGATCTGCTCCTCAGAGACTGGCACCCAAATGAACGAGTTTCCCTCAGTTCACTTGTGAGTTCAAGAACAAATGTGTACAAGTGGGGAAAAGATTTAGCGACAACCATGATGTTACAATGGGTATATAGCATTTGGAATACAGTTTGTTTTTCAGGTGTATACTCTATATTGTTCTCAGTTATGTGTCGATGCTGCTTTCTTACCATTAACATATTTTATTTCAACTTTCTCGTGGATTATTTACTTTGTGTGCAAAGGGGTTGTTTGTGGAGGTGGGCATTTCCTTGCTGTCTCCAAAAGAAAAACTCCAGATGCCTTATTTTAAACCCTTCAGTACAAGGGCGTAACTTTGGGTGTAATATTAAAAAATTTTTTTTTACACATTGAATCATGTACTTTTGTAAAAGGAGTATGCTAATTTAGAGTTTCTGTATTAGAAATGCATTATGATAATTTTACTGTGATTTACTTAGCTTCAGCTATGTGCTAGGCAAGTGTCAGTGTCAGAGTTAGCACAACAGCAAGGCTGATTAGTAAATAATGCCATCTCCCCACTCACTTAAATTAGCATTCAGTGGTAAATTGACATTAGTCCTGCACACAGCACATATTCTGTGGCAGCCTCCTTAGCTTTACCTCACACTGGCAATTTAGTCAAATCATCAGCTAACTTGACAATACGACTGTTTACCTCCTCTTAGGCAGTACTTTTTTTTCTTTTTCATTGGGGGTTAGGGTTAGCTAACCCTTGGTTCGACCTGATTTTCCTTTTTTTTTTTAGGGGGGGGGGGTCATAATCCCCCTAACCTCCCGCAAAATTACCTGCTTCAGTATATGGATGACTGAGAATCATCTCTATTTGAGTTCATTTCACGTTTTCAATCATAATCAGGTTGTAAGTAAGCAAGCAACAGACAAAACTGAGAGAATACACCAAAAAGTGAATTAAACCCAACAGGCTGTTTTTTTTTTTTTTTTTTTTTTTTTTTGTTTGTTTGTTAGTTTTTTTGTTTGTTTTTTTCAGCTGATCTAAAGTATTAGACCATAGCCTAAAAAATCTAAAATCAGAACTGAAAGAGTCAAAAACAAAAACAGAAAACTAAAAATGTTTAGACATGGTTAATATGAGTGTGGCTGCTGGAAAGGTTGGTCTGGATCTGACTGAAGAGATTTTTGGTTCTTTAAACCCTTCTCTGTCTGATTCACATTCATTTGCTTATTCCTCTTAAGGGTTGCCGGTACTGGAGCCTATCCCAGTAACCTTTGGGCCTTAGGTGGCGTACACCCTGGACAGTGGTTAGCTAAACGCAGGGTTGACACAGAGACATACACAGAGGGACAACTATTCACTCTCACATTCATTCACTAGGGGCAATAAAGAATTCTCCTAACATATGCATGTCTTTGGAAGGTGGGAAGAAGCTGGAGAGAAGCGGGAAGGACATGCAAGCCCCAACCAGAGAGGTCATGTGTTGTCCAGCCCAAGGATCGAACCCATGCTGTCCTGGCTGGGAGGGGAGAGCACTAACCGCTCTGTCACTGTGCCTCTGTTGCCTTTTTGTAAGAAGAAGAATAACACTCATATATTGCTTTTCAAAAATGCTTTACAGTTCAAAGAAGACAGACGATACTCAAAGTCATTTAAAGACACTTGTGAAGAGGTGCGTTTTCAGGGCTTTTTAAAAAAATGGTAAGTGAGGAGGACTCTCTGATGTGTTTGGGAAGGGAGAGGGTAGGAGCAGCAGCAGAAAAGCCTCTGTCTCTCCAGGTTTTGGGTTTAGTCCTGGTGGAGGGGACAAAGGAGGATGGCATCGGCCGATCTGAGGGTGCGGGGGCCAGGCTATGGAGGGACTTGTACACTATAGTGAGGAGTTTAAAGGTGATGCTGAGGGATGGGGAGCCAGTGGAGTTCTTTGAGGACACAGATGAGGAGGTGGATTTTCATTGGGGTCTAGAACTTGTCTTTTTTGCCCCATAACAGGACCTTTTCATAACTTCTGAAATGGCTAAAATGACTCAAATAATTACATGTGTCCAACCTCTGCAGTGATGTGAGAGCCCTGCTAAACAGTCCTTGTTGCCTCATTCAAAGACTGAAAGCCTTTTTTGTTTTTGCCACCAGGAGGTCATCAGACTGTGAATGCCTGACAGAAAATTACTTAGAAACCAGATTTTTGCAAAGAATTGGACTTTTTAAGGCTACGGTCTTAAACTTTAGATCAGCTGATGAACAGTCTGTTTATTTTAAAGCAGTTTTCAATAAATTGCCAATAAATCTTTGTCTCTTGCTCTTGTTTTGTTTTTTGTTTTGTTTTTTTACTTTTTGCATTCTGAAGCTTGTAACCTGATTATGATCCAAAAGCGCAAAACTTGAATACTTTTTTCTCCAGTCTTAAGATTTTGTTCTGCACTGTACATTATATGTGTAAGTCTATGGCTATAATGCAAGTTAGTGAAAGCATTTTAATTGGAATAATCAAAAACTACTTTTCTGATTGACTCAATTAGGCTGGCACATGGCAATAATGGACGCTGTTGAATTAGAAAAAAGAAGTTGAACGTATAGAGAAGATAATGTATGTATTTTAGAGCAGGATATGTCTCTTTACACAGAGAAAAATGTGACAAGAAAAAGGAGAAGTATATGTGAAAAGTCGATAAATATTGCCAGGGCAAGTTGTGTAACGAGGCGGAGATAATTGCTGGATCACGTCGCTCTAAAGCTAAACTCGGCTCCAGAAGTTCAGCTCAGCGGGTCAGCTCCAAACTTCCATTTCATGTCATATATAATTTTTTCAGCGGCAAATTGGTCTAGTTTTAGATTTCTACATTAATATAAAGGCAGAAAGGGTAGATGTTAATGTGGGAGTAATGTTGAAGAAACACCAGGTGAGATGACATAAAAAGGGAAAAAAATTGTGTTATGTCGCTTTAAGAATAAAAGTATAAATTCCATATCTTGTCCAGTTCATGGCAGCTTTTTCGTCATTATCTGAAGAATGTAGGAGCCTTTAACTTTTGAGATGTCACACAAATGTTATTCGAAAAGTTTGAGTTTAAAACTACTATTACATGTATGGCCTTGACGTTCCCAGCGCAACTCAAGGTCTATTACTCCGAGTATTTAATATTTTACTACCTTTAAAAGTTCAACTATACCTTGTAACTTCTCAAATGATTGTGAATGTGATCAAAGTACAGCACTACATTTAAAAGTACTACTACTTCTATTACTTCTGCCTTTAACTGCTGCTGCTATTACTACTTCAATTACTACTAGACCTACTGCTGCTGCTACCCCAACTACCGCAATTACTACTACCAACTTTTACAATGTGTGCATATCAATGTTCTCCGGATTCTATTGGACCGCCACATTTGTGAAGGTACATATGTTCTCTGGTAACCTATGTTCCCCGGTCCATAGAAATGTGGGAATATTGCTACCGACCCATTGTAACATGGGTTGTAGTAACTGTGGTTGAAGTAGTGGCAGCAGTAGCAGTAGAACTAGTAACAGTTGAAGTAGTGATAGCTATGGACGTCCCGATCCAATCATTTAATGTTTAGTTTTGGCCAATCCAAGTACCAATACCAGTCTTTTTTATTATTATTTATTGCATTTTGTATTAACATATTGATAGCTTATTTTTTATGGTAAATTCTTGTACAAAACAGCAACAAAGCAGCAGCAGTGTGCATTACTCTCACAGTGACATCAGTGAAGACAATAAATTTGATCACAACAAAAATATTATGACGACACTGACAGAGGCAGCAACACGCCGCTCGTCTTCCAGTGGAGCAGAAATGCACCGCGCGAGCGTAGAAGACGACACATTTCCGTTTCCATCCATCAGGCGCGTTCCAGATGAGCCAGACCTGCACAGTTTGGATCAGTGTCGGTCTGTGCACAGTGCTCAGGTTAGATTTGTGTCCGACTTGTTCCTGACTTGCTCTGATGCCACAAGTGCGACGGTCACCGTGAGATCCAAACGAGACCAGCGCCTGAGCCGCCGCAGTTCATCAGGAGCAACTGCGGAGGCTGCAAGGCTCAGTGCATGATGGGAAAACGCACACCTGTCAGCGGTGAATGGACAGGTGATTGGATCTGAGTTTAGTGCTGATCAGAAACGTAACACACGACACTTCACTGCCCTCCTCTCCTCCTCCCCTGCCACTTTTTTTTTTTTATTTTAAGTACAGACTAAAGTTAAAGTTTTGACCTGGATAAACTTTGTGCCCTGCTGCTCAGTGAAGTAGCAAATTATTAAAAAGATTGTGCACAATATCTGCTGTTATAGAAGGCTTTTTAACTTTTATAATGTGTAAATTTAGACATTAAAGCTAAGAACCACTGCTGAATGTGCCTCATGTTGTGAGCTCCTGAGGAGCGCCTCATTAACACAGACTGTGGTACAGCACAGGACAGAAAAGTTCTTACAAATCAGTTTAATACATTTATTTTCAAAATCATATCCAACACACGCGAGAAGTGGATTTGGGGCCTGATGGTGCATGATCTGAGCCACAAACTGTCCGACTTCAGTACAGGTGTATTTCCCCTCCTCTCATTGCAGCCGTGCACTCTCGTTCACAATCCAGGCGAGGCGCAGTTCATCTGGAACGAGCCTAATGCCACAAGTGAACGAGCTAAAGCAACATGAGTGACCAAAAAGACACATTGCTAAATGGACAATTCTGCTTCAAATCGTCACCAGACAGCAATATAGACAAAACAAAAGTTATGTGCAATCTATGCAAGGATGAGTTCAATTTACACTGTTGTGAATCACAACAATTGTTATTAATTGAAGAATTAAACTTATTTTTGTTAAAGTTCTAAAAGAGATTACACATGCTTTTTTAGGTAAGTTTTGTGTATTTGTTGGTTGTACCTTATTTAGGCAAACTTTGTCTGAGTTACAGCTCTCAAAGAGACCATTTATTTTCTTTGCAAGTTTTGTTTGCATTGCACAAGTTTACAGTAAAGTATGTGAAGGTTAATTCAAAATAAACTTTCAAAATTTACAATTTTGTGTTTGTAAGTGAATTCATAATGCGATTAATCGCGATTAATAACTACCAGTAATTAATTACTACTAGTAATTAGTCAATTTTTTTAATCGATTCCCGGACCTAATTAATTAATTAATATATATATATATATATATATATATATATATATATATATATATATATATATATATATATATATAAATATCTTATACTGTGAAAATCACAAATCACACTGCACTGTTTGTCTTTGCCAAACTGCTGCCAAATCTAAATGGAAGCATTACAAAGGTAAAATGTCTTCTTTCTCTGCCATTATTATTGTTTTTAGCATCTGCAGAGTCTCTACAATCATTATTTAAGCTACTCAAAGTGCGAGCAGTAGCATTAGCCACAACATCATAAAGAGCTACAACTCTTGGAGGACACTATTTCCATCAAAATTCATTATACAATAAAGACTCTTGACCTTGTCTACAATGTCGGTTTGTGTTTTGGTTTGCAGCAGATATAAAACTAGGGTGACTAGATGTCCCTGTTTAACGGGGACAGTGCCAGTTTTGGGCTCCTTGTCCCATGTCCCAATAAATATCTGTAAAAACTCTAATATGTCCCAGTTTTCAACAAATTATGTCCCAGCTGTCCCCATTTTAACCAATAGAAAAGCTCAGGAAACTAAAAACATTTTTTTCTAAAGACTTCTGTCTCTAAATTTATTATTTTAACTTTAAATTGTATGGATTTCTGAATCTTTTTTGCCACTATGTAAGTTTAAATCTACCATGATTTGTGCAAAAATATATGTAACCCAGTTTTTGGGTGTAGAAATCTGGGCACCCTTTATAAAACACAAGATCGGCCTGAGCACATGACTTAATCCAATCCAGTCCGATTGTTTAAAAATTCCTTCATCTGTGCCAGATACTGAGCTCTTGATAGGGACTAGTAATAGCAGCGGTAGATAAGTACTGGAGAATGTACAGGGTAACATATCGCTGACCCTCTTTACAACTAAAATCAAAATAACTTTTATATATTTAGTGACTTTAAAAACAGATTTCGTTTAAGTAACATCCTCATCTGAAATATGTACTCAAGTTAATGTATGCTTTAGAATATGTATTTAGAAAGCACAATTTCATTTATTGTGTGATATGTAAATGTGTTTAGCAGCATTTTCTTTTTACTTTTCCATGAATAAAATGTGGTGGTGTTGTAGTTTTGAACCTTTCCCACAATTACAAAAACACAGCTCTCTAGTATGCTCTATAGTTAAGTGCTTTGCCGTTGGAGCAGTGTGTAGTGTTTTGATTCTGGTCCATCCCTGGTCTGGCTGTGAGTGGATGAACCGGAGCATGTTTGACAGCTGTGGGATCTGAGTGGACCTGGTGTGGGAGTTAGACTGATCTCAGGTCAGCGCTCGGCCTCAATACAGCTGCTCTCTGGGCTCAGTGGAAACGCTTCACTGTATTATCAAGTAGTGAGGAAAAAGGGGGGAAAAAATGAAGAGGCCTAAAATGAGACTAAATTATTCTATTCTGGAGGTGGAGTGGTTAGTGCTCCTGGCTTTACCATCAAGGAGGTTGTGGGATAGATCCTCAGGCCCATGGCCATACACACCACAGAGGTCACAGAGATCCAGACATCGTTTTTTTTTTCTATTGCTAGACTAAACCAGATCTAAATCTGGCAAAAAAAAAGGACTAAACCAGGTCTAAATCAGGTCTTATTCAGGTCTAAACCAGGATTAAGCCAGGTCTAAATCAGGACTAAACCAGGTCTAAACCACGTCTAAATCAGGACTAAACCAGGTCTAAATCAGGACTAAACCAGGTCTAAACCATGTCTAAATCAGGACTAAACCAGGTCTAAACCACGTCTAAATCAGGACTAAACCAGGTCTAAACCACGTCTAAATCAGGACTAAACCAGGTCTAAATCAGGACTAAACCAGGTCTAAACCACGTCTAAATCAGGACTAAACCAGGTCTAAATCAGGACTAAACCAGGTCTAAATCAGGACTAAACCAGGTCTAAATCAGGTCTTATTCAGGTCTAAACCAGGATTAAGCCAGGTCTAAATCAGGACTAAACCAGGTCTAAACCACGTCTAAATCAGGACTAAACCAGGTCTAAATCAGGACTAAACCAGGTCTAAATCAGGACTAAACCAGGTCTAAACCACGTCTAAATCAGGACTAAACCAGGTCTAAATTAGGACTAAACCAGGTCTAAACCACGTCTAAATCAGGACTAAACCAGGTCTAAATCAGGACTAAACCAGGTCTAAACCACGTCTAAATCAGGACTAAACCAGGTCTAAATCAGGACTAAACCAGGTCTAAACCACGTCTAAATCAGGACTAAACCAGGTCTAAATCAGGACTAAACCAGGTCTAAATCAGGTCTTATTCAGGTCTAAACCAGGATTAAGCCAGGTCTAAATCAGGTCTAAACCAGGTCTAAACCACGTCTAAATCAAGACTAAACCAGGACTAAACCAGGTCTAAACCACGTCTAAATCAGGACTAAACCAGGTCTAAATTAGGACTAAACCAGGTCTAAACCACGTCTAAATCAGGACTAAACCAGGTCTAAATCAGGACTAAACCAGGTCTAAACCACGTCTAAATCAGGACTAAACCAGGTCTAAATCAGGACTAAACCAGGTCTAAACCACGTCTAAATCAGGACTAAACCAGGTCTAAATCAGGACTAAACCAGGTCTAAATCAGGACTAAACCAGGTCTAAATCAGGTCTTATTCAGGTCTAAACCAGGATTAAGCCAGGTCTAAATCAGGTCTAAACCAGGTCTAAACCACGTCTAAATCAAGACTAAACCAGGTCTAAATCAGGACTAAACCAGGTCTTAATCAGGTCTTATTCAGGTCTAAACCAGGATTAAGCCAGGTCTAAATCAGGTCTAAATCGGGTTTAAACCAGTACTAAACCAGGACTAAACTAGGACTAAACTGATGGACCTCAGTATTTCTAAAATCCTGTGTATGGCCCCGCTCAGGCCGGCTGTAAAAAAATAAAAAATAAAATAAAATAAAATATACTCTGGAGTCACACAAAGCCTGCTTGAGTGGGGGATATATACATTTGATCTATTTGTTACAAATTTGATACAACTTTTTCTGAATTCTAAGACATTTTTTTTCCATTTTAAAATTTCAAAAGTTGTTCTGTACCAATCATCTAATGTCATTTTTAGTATAGAATAAAAAAGAACTCATCTGACTGGCCACCATTATCAAATCTAGGCTAAATCAGGACTGAAATAGGACTAATGTAGGGTTTAATATAGTCATATTGTTAACAACCTGAATCCATATTTTTGGCTAGACTTTCTTATTGATTTTAAGGCTAGACTGGATAGAGTAGTACTGTATAATCTGAGCTGTTCTGAGCCCAGTCCAAGTCTCCCGGCTGCAACTATTGCATTAAAACAAACTCATTGTCATTCATCGACTCTCAGCATCTTATTCTTGTTCATTAAAGCAGTTCATTACTGAGGCTGCATGTAATTAGTCGCTGTGTGGAGTCCCATGTGCGCTCCTGCAGAACTGGGAGATGTTCCACAAATCTGGAGCTCATTCTTTAGGCGTATTTGGGGTCAGGAGGCAGTCATGGAATAGAGGGGTACAGAAATATGCCATAGACCAGTGATTACATGTTTTTCTATTAAATTATATTGTTTTTTTTTCAGTTTATTCCTGTTAGGGTTGCAGGTGGCTGGAGTCTATCTGGCTTTAGGGAGGGTACGCCCTGGACAACGACCGGTTTGTCGCTACAGTCAGGGATTCACTCTCACATTCCTTTAACAGGGGCACTTAATTAGAAATCACCAACGCATGCATGAACTGTATTATTTTTTTTTTTTTAAGTTGCAAAACCTCAAGGTCACATGATCCCTCAACATTTTTGAGTTTTGAGGCCAACTCAAAATCTCAATATTCAACAACTAAAATTTTTTGTTCTCCTATTTTTAAGTTCATATGTCTGAAAACTTTCAATTTAAACTTACTTTATCATTATTTTTTCTTACTATCCATTAATCGGGGGGGGGGGGGGGAAGTATTATTGAGAACAATAAAAGCTAAATATATTAAATTTAACAAAAGAATAATACTTTTTTTTCTGAACAATGTATAGTAAATTGGCTGTAAGAGTTAAAATAAAATAATGGTAGAGAGGAAAATTTTGATTTGGAGTTGGCCCGAAAGAGTTTTCGCAAAAATTTTTTACAGTGTGGGAGGAAGCTAGAAAGGAGTCCACACAGAGATAGGAGTCGTCCGGCCCAAGGATCACACCCGTGACTGCCTTGATGACAGAGTAGTAGGAGAGCTAACGACTCTGCCACCCTGCACTCCAAAATTAACCAAACCTAAAGTCATATACGTAAAACGCCATTCTTCTTACTCAAAAACAGAGCAACCTGCCTGTTTTTTTTTCAAGCATTGTAACTGTAAGTAATATGTTAGACATACTGTACACATACAAATAATATATTGATTTTACTGAACTGCAGCTTAAGCCGTCATTGTCATTTTACAATTTTAAAGAGAATGTTATGCAAAATTGACTTTTCTGAGCTTTCTCCCATGCTATAACGTTCTCATAACATACCTGGAGTTGTGTTTTGTTTTATTCACGTCTGAGCAAGTAATAGAATAGAATGAAATAGTAATTTGTTGTCTCCCTTTTGCAACAAAAGGCAGAAATTTGCTTGCATCATACACATTTCATTAAAAAGTTAATGTAATACGTTAAATAAGTTAAGCAGCAAGACAATAGAGACAAGTTAGACAAAAATGCTGAGTGCCGAGCAACAGATCAGGATTTAGGCTTTGACTGATTCAGCGTTTTCAGGGCAAAATGAATAAAAGAATGTTTGTAGATGTTTTTCTTGGCACAGGGAAGTCTGTAGTCTGAAGTCTTTGTCCGGATGGAAGAAGCTGTAAAAGATGGGAAAGAGGATGACGATCGTCCTGTATAATTTAGTTTTCTGAGACAATGACCTGCTTTACTGTAGCACTGGGACATGTGAGTCTGTGTATGGCCTGGGAGTTTACAACTTGTTTTTACAGTCCTGGAAAGTTTGGATTTGTTTGAGACTGCATCTCTGTCAAAGACTGATAAACCCTGGTTAAAATATGATCACTAACTTCAAACTTTCTCAAGTAAAGCTGTATCCTTTGGCATGGATGCTCTGAAGCCTCAAAACGTCTCTAAATCTCTCTATATCCAGTCTGCTCTCATTCCTTTATCAAAAAAGGAAAAAGTGTACAGCTTTGTTTCCACTGATTCCTCACAGGTATCTTTCATTTTGTAGTGAAATGGCATCATACAAAAAGTGTAAGGAAGTAAACTGCTCTTTTTCTATGTTTATGTTCAAATGACGGCAACACTCTGCTGCCCTCTGCTGGTCTCCTTACCTGTTTCTTTATGGCACCAGTAGAGTACTTATTAAAAACGTTTTCTTTCAGTCAGATCATGTTTTTAAAGATTGTAAACGTGCTGCTCTCCTAGAGGTTAAGATTGGTTAAAAATTACTCCTTTCAAACATAAACAAGGCCTTTTTTTTTTCTTTTTTTTTTACAGATTATTTTTAAAATATGCTAGGATATGTTGCTCATTCCCTTCTTCCAATACTAGGCTATTTATACTACTATTTGTACAGCTAATAGAAGCTTTTTTTTTTTTCACAATGTAACAAAGACTGAGAGTGCACAAAAGGCCCAAGCTGAATGGAAGAAAACGACTGGTACTTGTTTTTTTGTAAGTGTTGTTATAGTTACATGACCAAAGAGAAAATACAATTTGTTGTTGCTGCTATATTTACTCAACTGCTGCTATATTTAACAGCAGTCAACAGCACATCATTTGGAAATGTGGGTTACCAAAAAAAGCAAAAAAGCAAAAAGAAAACTGTAAACAACGTCCTTACGCAAGCCACAGGTGTATTTGACTGTTACCATTACCATTACATAAAGTATCAACTATGGGGTAGTAGAGAAGTACCTACTAAATACTATTACTTGTAATTGACTTTAAGGCTCCCTATTCAGCTAAATCACATTTTTGGAGGTTTTTATTATGTTATAAATCCACACAGTGCCATGTCACTAATAGCCATGCTAGTTCTTTATTCTTTTTTTATTCTTTATTCAGGATCCCCATTGGTTATTACCACAGCAATAACTATTCTTTCTGGGGTCCACATAAAACAACAAACAATGACAATAACATCCATAATGAATAAAACATTTAAAATGTTAATTCTAGTTAGCCATTTTAGGCTCTGTCCATCCCCCACCGTTTCCAGCAGGGGGTGACATTCAGCATTCTCTGCAAAGTCAAAGTAACAGCTCCCCAAAAGAAGACGTTTTTCATACATATACCTTATTTTAAGTTACAAAACTTGAAATACTTCAAATATTTATATTTCAACAAGCCTGAAAAAAACATAATATAGGACATTTAATTTAAGGTTTTTTTGATTTTTATTTTTTATTTTTTTATTTTTTTTTGTACATTTTCTAAAGCATACTTTTACTTGAGTAATATTTGGAGTACAGAATGTGACTTTACTTTATATTTGGAGTACAGAATGTGACTTTACTTTATATTTGGAGTACAGAATGTGACTTTACTTTAGGGTAGCAGTGGTAGAAATAATTACACTTGAGTACTACTAAACTAATATTTCTCTTAAGGAAGCAAAGTAATCATTTTAATAGAAAGTTTTATATATATTTCAGGAAATGATTTTGAAGTAGCAGTACTTTTTAGTACTTCTTCTATCTCTGCATGCCTGTGACTTTACATACAGTATTGTAAAATATCTGGCTAAGCAGCAGTAAAGGAGCAGCTTTTAAAATATATCTTTGTTGCATCTATCAATAATAACATAACCACATGTTGTATTTTACTTTTTTTTAAGGTACATTTCAAAATAAGTAATCCAGGTAACATAAAAACAATGAAAGTAGGATTGTAATGTAACTATCGCAACGCAGTAATGCATAATTTATTTGATTTTTACTCAATGTGTGCTAAACTTGGATTGAATCTATCATTTCCATGAAAATCTTCACAGTTACCAATTCATCCCTGCAATTCAACCTTCAGGTTTAATGAGATGGTACAACTCTGAACGTATAAAATGTGTGCTTTTAAGCGATGTAACATGTTCGTAGCATAGAGACAGAGTGAAAACATGAAGACCTATTGAAACGACTCCGAGGCCAAAACTACATCACCATCTTTACAGTATTTTATGGTAAACGATTATGTAACACTACGCTATGAATGCATTTTTAAATGGTTGAAGGCTGTCCCTGAATTTCAGTTAAACAGGTTATGCAATTAATGAACTAAGCAGCTTTGGATGCACAGTAAAAGCGAGTGAAGCAAATCTTTCCATATACAATAGTTTTAATGATCACCCAGGTTGATTAAGTGGTGAGTATGCCCAGGATTTGATTCCCAGAGGGCCAAAACATTAGTACAAGGTTGGGTTTGTGCAGGTCCCAAGCCTGGATAAATTCATAAGATTGCATCTGATGAAAAAAACTAATCCAAACTAAATATTCAAACAACCATACCACACTTTTTAGATTTAATAAGATACTGATTACTGTTGGGGGGAATTTTGTTGATACCGATCCCGATACTCATGATTTCTTATGGATGTAATTTTTCATTAAAAAAAAAAAAAAAAAAAAAATGTTACCCTTGATGACAAATCCTATGACTAATACTGGCCATTTGACAATTTTAATGTACACAAGTATAAAATAAATACGTTAAGTGTGCACAGTAGTGAAAACTGCTAAATTCCTGTCACATGACATGGATGGACCAGACCAAAATGCTGTTGTCTGGGGGAGTTTTGGCACAAAATACTGGAGTAAGTTACCCCCATGTGATTATTTCAGATGCATTAATTAGTATCAATGCTTTATTCAAGTATACCCAAATGAGTATTGTGTGAGTATCAATATATTGATACCACAGTACTGATACTCACATCACTAATCAGTAGTTCCCAACCTTTTTTCCATGAAGCTCCCCTCTGTTTGTGCCCAAGACAAACGGGGCCCCACAGCCCTGTATCCCCTGCCTGCACAAATGTATCAAAAGCATAAAGTGATTAATTACAGGCGTTTATTTTTTTTTATATTAATCAGCAGCAGTAGTAGATTTTTGTTCCCATTTCATTTGTTTTTCAATTGACTGTGGAATTTTTAGAATTTTATTTGCACAAATATTATGATAACCTCAAACTCAAAACAGAGAAAGCTCTGTGGACCCCCTGAAATGTCTGGCACCCCCACCCCTAGGGGGTCTCAGGCCCCAGGTTGGGAACCACTGCACTAAATAATTTTCTGTGGTGACTACTAAAGGGTCCAAGAGAAATTGTTCATTTTATTGAACAAAAGATTTTAAAACATATAATAATAACAACAAACATATAACAGATATACAATTATTTTTATTTTTTTTAGAGCAGATTAACAGAGCCACTGTAAATTGTAAATAGTTTAAAACACCTGACACAATCTAATATAGTCTTAGTGAAAATTGAAAATGCAGATGAAGCCAAATATTTAAGTATCATTCATTCAACTTCTCTTATTTCCAGAAGGTGGCCTTTAGGTGGAGCCTATCCAACCAAAACATGGCTCAGGGGCCAAATGTGGCCCGTGGACAAATTTTTATTGGCCACAGGTAGTAATTTTTTCAGCAAAGTTGGAAGCGCAGGTATAAAAAGTCTAATATTGCTATGACATGGACCTGGCATTAAGGAAGAAAAGTGGAAATTAAAGGCTGGTGGCTCCAAAAAAGCTATGTGCCCGTTCCAAGCCCAAATAAATGAAGGATTGTCAGAGTTAAACCTCTGCCAAAGTACATCTGAAGTAAAGGGAGCAGCCAATTCTATGCATATTGTTTGACTTTTCAGGTAAAAAAAAATGCATGTCTGTAACAAAAAGAATTGGGGAATTGATGAAGAAATTCTGATTCTGGTACTTATGATGAGGCATAATAGTAATAGGCATATGTAAAAGGAAAAATACAGCTCCTCCTCTGAGTGGCCCTCCTTCATATGTATTTTTCCAGTATGTGGACCTCAATAAAAAAAGTCTGGACACCCCTGCATTTGAGGCATATGAATGTGTTTGGACAATGCAAGAAACCCACAGTAACCTGGGAAGGACCAGCAAACTCTTTGAATTGATTGCTCACCACTCTCACCACCATGCTCCCTTTATTAATTACCACTCTAACTGATCTCATGCAACCCCATTATACAACAACATACAGCATTCAACCTCTTAGCAGCCATTAAATGTCTTTCCATGTACTCTGACTTCTTTTCTAATTCTAATATTCTGAACAACCAATTCTTTCCCAATTACTACCTGCTTCTTTGTGCTGTGAGCAAAACAGTAAACAGTCAAATTAAATGCAAGCAAACAGCTCCTGCGCTAACTATTCTCAGAATAGCTTTTCACATTAGAACAAGCAGGAGATACGTGCCGATGTGAGGCAGCGGAGAACATCAAATTCAATAAACTGTTTTTATATTGCTGCACTCTGGGACTTCCCTTCGATGAGCTTAGGGCTAGAAAAAGGTATTTCACACTACGGTTGATGTGATGTTAAAGATTTTGCTGCTGATAATGTACAGTAGGACTACACAAAAATACACAGATCAAACAAAACATTACGACCACTGACAGGTGACAAGCGAATAACACAGTGTCTCTTCAATATGCGACCTGTTAGTGGGTGGGATTTATCAGGCTGCAAGTGAATATTTGTCCTCAAAGTTGATGTGTTCAAGCAGGGAAAAATGGGCAAGCATAAGGATTTGAGTGAGTTTGACAAGGGCCAAAATGTGAAGGTCAGAGCATCTCCAAAACTGCAGCTCTTGTGTGCTCTTCCCAGTCTGCAGTGGTCAGAATCCTGAATCAAAAGTGGTCCAAAGAAGGAACAGTTAACATAACACATTACATCAGGACAGGTGGTCATAATGTTATGCCTCATGTGTGTATTACTTGTTTAACACAGACGATTAAACTCTACTTTCTGATGGAGAATCAGTGATGATGTCTAACGCTTATTGAATTTTAAGCGTGGTAGGGTTTTTTGGCTGCAGTGCTCGGCCCCCCGCTGACAACCAAATGTGATATTTTGGTTATTTAAAGGAGCAGCCATGTTGGTTCAGACTGAAACCACGTAGACCTTGCAGTAGATACAGTCCTCGTGCAATCTTTATTAGCTTTTAGATTACCATTTCTACATACATATGACAGAAATAGTAATTCAAGGCCCCAAATCTGTTTAATAAGAAATCCCTCCTGCTCTTTCCAACCAACATCATATTTATTTTAATTAAGAAAATGTGTGTTTTATATACTTTATGTACTGTGGTTCCAATAAGCAGCAGTGGTTCTCAAACTGTGGTACAGGTACCACTTGGGGTACATGGACTTCATCTGGTGATATTTAGGATTCATTTGCATTTTAATTCGTTGGGGCTAATTCTGTTTTAGACCTGGTTTATAGTTCTGCTTTAGACCTGGTTCATAGTTCTGCTTTAGACCTGGTTCATAGTTCTGCTTTAGACCTGGTTCATAGTTCTGCTTTAGACCTGGTTTATAGTTCTGCTTGAGGCCTGGCTCATAGTTCTGCTTTAGACCTGGTTTATAGTTCTGCTTTAGACCTGGTTTATAGTTCTGCTTGAGGCCTGGCTCATAGTTCTGCTTTAGACCTGGTTTATAGTTCTGCTTTAGACCTGGTTCATAGTTCTGCTTTAGACCTGGTTTATAGTTCTGCTTGAGGCCTGGCTCATAGTTCTGCTTTAGACCTGGTTTATAGTTCTGCTTTAGACCTGGTTTATAGTTCTGCTTTAGACCTGGCTCATAGTTCTGCTTTAGACCTGGTTTATAGTTCTGCTTTAGACCTGGTTCATAGTTCTGCTTTAGACCTGGTTTATAGTTCTGCTTGAGGCCTGGCTCATAGTTCTGCTTTAGACCTGGTTTATAGTTCTGCTTTAGACCTGGTTCATAGTTCTGCTTTAGACCTGGCTCATAGTTCTGCTTTAGACCTGGTTTATAGTTCTGCTTTAGACCTGGTTTATAGTTCTGCTTTAGACCTGGTTTACAGTTCTGCTTTAGACCTGGTTCATAGTTCTGCTTTAGACCTGGTTCATAGTTCTGCTTTAGACCTGGTTGATAGTTCTGCTTTAGACCTGGCTCATAGTTCTGCTTTAGACCTGGTTTATAGTTCTGCTTTAGACCTGGCTCATAGTTCTGCTTTAGACCTGGTTTATAGTTCTGCTTTAGACCTGGTTCATAGTTCTGCTTTAGACCTGGCTCATAGTTCTGCTTTAGACCTGGCTCATAGTTCTGCTTTAGACCTGGTTTATAGTTCTGCTTTAGACCTGGTTCATAGTTCTGCTTTAGACCTGGTTTATAGTTCTGCTTTAGACCTGGTTTATAGTTCTGCTTTAGACCTGGCTCATAGTTCTGCTTTAGACCTGGTTTATAGTTCTGCTTTAGACCTGGCTCATAGTTCTGCTTTAGACCTGGTTTATAGTTCTGCTTTAGACCTGGTTTATAGTTCTGCTTTAGACCTGGTTCATAGTTCTGCTTTAGACCTGGTTTATAGTTCTGCTTTAGACCTGGTTTATAGTTCTGCTTTAGACCTGGCTCATAGTTCTGCTTTAGACCTGGTTTATAGTTCTGCTTTAGACCTGGTTCATAGTTCTGCTTTAGACCTGGCTCATAGTTCTGCTTTAGACCTGGTTTATAGTTTTGCTTTAGACCTGGTTCATAGTTCTGCTTTAGACCTGGTTCATAGTTCTGCTTTAGACCTGGCTCATAGTTCTGCTTTAGACCTGGTTTATAGTTCTGCTTTAGACCTGGTTTATAGTTCTGCTTTAGACCTGGTTTACAGTTCTGCTTTAGACCTGGTTCATAGTTCTGCTTTAGACCTGGTTGATAGTTCTGCTTTAGACCTGGCTCATAGTTCTGCTTTAGACCTGGTTTATAGTTCTGCTTTAGACCTGGCTCATAGTTCTGCTTTAGACCTGGTTTATAGTTCTGCTTTAGACCTGGTTCATAGTTCTGCTTTAGACCTGGCTCATAGTTCTGCTTTAGACCTGGCTCATAGTTCTGCTTTAGACCTGGTTTATAATTCTGCTTTAGACCTGGTTTATAGTTCTGCTTTAGACCTGGCTCATAGTTCTGCTTTAGACCTGGTTTATAGTTTGAATAAAAATAAATATTCATCTTTTATAAATTTTAAATAAAGTTACAACAAAAAATAAATTTCAATTGATATTATTTAAGCAGTGAGGCACTTGAGCTTGTCTTTCATAAGTTCTATCAATCGTGTTGAAAAGAAATTATCAAACAATTCCAAGTACCCCCTGTAAAATGCATGCATACACCTGGTTGGGAAACACTGGCTTACAAGACTTGTCAACACTGAATTTAAGGTTACTATATATTGATGTTTTGCAGTGACAATAAAATATAATTACTGCAAATGGAGATGGACTGTTGTTTGGAAGAACAGAAAAAGCTAATTTTGCTGAGCTTGATGCTGCCATTCTTCACTGTTTAAAACAATAGTGTGTTGAAGTTCATTTTTTCTACTGAGAGTGGCAATGGAAGTACTGATTTTGTGAGCAATATACAGAATTTTCTTAATGGAAGCAGTTTATTTCCTCTCTGAACATTTAATACTCCGGAATATGCTGAGACATTTTTACACTGTTGACAAGTAAATATAGTACGCACTGAGGCTGTTGAGATTTGGCTCCTTTCACATTTCATCCACTTAGCGCTGGCCTTATCTGCTGAGTCTGGAGGAGAGGGAGGCAGGATCGGGTCACATGACAAGCAGCTGGGAGGAGGTCCACAGCACAGGGGGCTGATGGGATACGTCAACACTGTTACAGCGAGTGTTTTTTAACCAAGTACCACTTTGAAGTTCCTATACAGTAGCCTCATACTTCATACTCCCACAACAGCACTGCTACATTACCAACACTAATACTGAGGTCTATCATGTTGATGGCCAGTTTAGTCCTGGTTTAGTCCTTGTTTAGACCTCCTTTAGTCCTTGTTTAGTCCTTGTTTAGACCTCCTTTAGTCCTCCTTTAGTCCTTGCTTAGATCTTCTTTAGTCCTCCTTTAGTCCTTGTTTAGATCTTCTTTAGTCCTCCTTTAGTCCTTGTTTAGATCTTCTTTAGTCCTCCTTTAGTCCTTGTTTAGATCTTCTTTAGTCCTCCTTTAGTCCTTGTTTAGCCCTCCTTTAGTCCTTGTTTAGTCCTTATTTAGACCTCCTTTAGTCCTCCTTTAGTCCTTGTTTAGACCTCCTTTAGTCCTCCTTTAGACCTCCTTTAGCCCTCCTTTAGTCCTTGTTTAGTCCTTGTTTAGACCTCCTTTAGTCCTCCTTTAGTCCTTGTTTAGACCTCCTTTAGTCCTCCTTTAGTCCTCCTTTAGTCCTCCTTTAGTCCTTGTTTAGCCCTCCTTTAGTCCTCCTTTAGTCCTTGTTTAGACCTCCTTTAGTCCTTGTTTAGTCCTTGTTTAGACCTCCTTTAGTCCTCCTTTAGTCCTTGTTTAGACCTCCTTTAGTCCTCCTTTAGTCCTCCTTTAGACCTCCTTTAGTCCTCCTTTAGTCCTTGTTTAGACCTCCTTTAGTCCTTGTTTAGTCCTTGTTTAGACCTCCTTTAGTCCTCCTTTAGTCCTTGTTTAGACCTCCTTTAGTCCTCCTTTAGTCCTCCTTTAGACCTCCTTTAGTCCTCCTTTAGTCCTTGTTTAGACCTCCTTTAGTCCTTGTTTAGTCCTTGTTTAGACCTCCTTTAGTCCTCCTTTAGTCCTCCTTTAGACCTCCTTTAGTCCTCCTTTAGTCCTTGTTTAGACCTCCTTTAGTCCTCCTTTAGTCCTCCTTTAGACCTCCTTTAGTCCTCCTTTAGTCCTTGTTTAGACCTCCTTTAGTCCTTGTTTAGTCCTTGTTTAGACCTCCTTTAGTCCTCCTTTAGTCCTTGTTTAGACCTCCTTTAGTCCTCCTTTAGTCCTTGTTTAGACCTCCTTTAGTCCTCCTTTAGTCCTCCTTTAGTCCTCGTTTAGACCTCCTTTAGACCTCCTTTAGTCCTCCTTTAGTCCTCGTTTAGACCTCCTTTAGTCCTTGTTTAGACCTCCTTTAGTCCTTGTTTAGTCCTTGTTTAGTCCTTGTTTAGTCCTTGTTTAGTCCTTGTTTAGATATGGTTTGGTCCTTATTCAGGCCTGGTTTGGTCTTGGTTTAGTCATGTCTTTTTCCTAATAAAGTCCTTGTTTATAGTCCTCGTTTAGTCTTGGTTTAGTCCTTGTTTTGTTCTGGTTAAGTCTTGGTTTAGTCCTGGTTTAGTCCTGTCTTTTTCCTAAGTCAGTCCTAGTTTAGAATATTTTTAATCCTGGTTTAGACGTGGTTTAGTCCTTTGTTTAGCCATGGTTTAGTCTTGGTTAAGTCTTGGTTTAGTCCTGTCTTTTTCCGAAATAAGCCATGGTGTAGATTATTTTTAGTTCTGGTTTAGTCCTGGTTTAGTTCTGTCTTTTTCCCAAATAAATCCTGGTTTAGAGTATTTTTAATCCTGGTTTAGTCTAGTAATAGAAAAATACTGAGTTTCTATTGGGTTTATGCCTGCATTAGACAGAGGTGGGAAGGAACTAGATACTTTTGCTCAAATCATTTTGGGGAAGAAAAAGTACTTTTAGTTGATTACATTTTGGATGAAGTAAAAATACTTCAAGAAACAATTCATTCCTTCACACCCCAGTTTATTTTTGTTAAATGACACACAGAATGTACAGTTGGGCAGAAAGAAATATTAGGATAGTAAAATATTAATTATGATTACATACTTTGAAAGATCCTCCAACGATTAGGTGATTTTTGGATCTAATTTCAGTATTTTTAATATTAGAGTGAATACCTTTAGAAAAATATAATAACAGCCATATTTTTCAAGCCCTTTGGTTCCCACAACTCTACACTGAAAAAAACATAATTAAATAATTTCATTTGGTAACACATGATTAAATTAGGTTTATTCAAAGTGACATTAAAGGTTTTGTCCAATTTAAAATATTGCTGTACTCGAAGGTAAAATAAAACAGTACAGCAATATTTTTAATTTGTAAAATAAGAGGTATAATGTAGTTTTTTTTTTTTTACAAAAAATAAAGTTGCACTAAAGTAGCTTATTAGTTTGAATCGAATAATCAAATGAATATTTCAATTAAATCTGAAGAGTCACTTTGACAAAACCTTTAGTCTTAATTTGAATAAACCTAATTTAATTATGTGTTACCAATTAAAACAATTCAATTCAGTTGTTTAACTTTTTTTTTTTCAGCGTAATGTAGAGAAGTTTTCCAGAGGCGACCAATAATTAACTTGAGTGACTCCCATACTTATGTGGGTAATTATTCTGTTTATGTTTGTATGTATATGTGCAGTTTATATATAGTTTGAATATAGTGTATTAACATTATGAGTGCTCCTGCTTTCTTGATGTTTTTTTTTTTATGTTGTTTATTTAATGTTTTATTTATTGGTCTCCCACAATATTATTTAGAAACTGAAAAAAAAAAAAAAAAAAATAAGGTTTTCAAGTGGCAAAGTGAGTAGCAAGCTCAATTTGCAATCTGAAGGCTATGTGTTTGATACTTCCACTTAAGTAATATTATTTTAAAGTAAAGGTACACTTACACATTCTGAGTAATTCTTCCATCAAAGCAACAAGATTTGAAAATTGAACCGAACAGAAACAAAAGCTTTTTAAACAAACACTACATAAGGTCCACCTGATACAATGGGTTCAATGTTAAGACGAGATACTACTTATATCTGGTAGTGTTGTGTGGCTAATAGCTGTGCTAATTGGCCATTTTATGCTCCGTCCATTCCAGATGTTGCCAGCAGGGGGCGTCAGACACCTAATCCAAGCATTTTCTGCAAAGTCAAAAGTAACAGCTCCCAAAAAGAAGAGGTTTTCCATACATATACATTATTTTAAGTTATAAAACATTAAATGCTCATGCAAAAGTGTGCAAAACTTTTTTATAAGGCCTGAAAAAAAGCACAAAATGGGACCTCTGAATGCATGAAGCAATCCTCTGTTTCACTAATTTCCAAGATATTTTTTCTATATACACATGATCAATCACAATCTCTCTCTATATTCAAAACTGTACATCTGTCTATTCAAATTGGCAAATAACGTTCCATTTCAACCTACTGCCAACATTTCACACCATGCAGCTTTGTCTGGAGCCCATCCAAACAACTATGGGCCTTAAGGCAGGGCAGAACCTGGGCCATACCCAGTTAGTCGCAGGGCTGACAATTATTCACTCTCACATTCATCCCCAAGAGGCAATTTAGAGTCACCAATAGCAACTCCCTTCAGAAGTATTGTCTAATGCACTTCATATTATGTCTTTGCTGCTGTCTGAAATCTGCTGGCCTCAGTTACTCAAAAAAAAAAAAATAAATAAATAAATGAGAATAGCATTTGGAGACTCCCATTGTGGAGAAGAGTCATTTTTATTTACACCATAGCCCATAAACCTTGCTGTTGGAGTAGATTAGTAATGTAAAAATGAAAAAAGACACCATTAGTCTGTTACCAGAGCGCCAGTGCATTTTGTCACCTGCATTTTAGGACAAGCACACAGGCGTTTATCACAAGTCAGTGTTGTTAGTAGAAGCTGCAGTTGAGTGTAATAGATCAGTCTGGAAGATGGCAGTAAAATGCTGCACTTATCACAGTTAATGAGGAAGTGTGAAGTGAAATATTGGTAAGAGTGTAATGTAGTGAGAGTCTGAGCGATGACAGCGAGTGAGGCGTGGAGGGACAACAGTCAAACAGGGAATAACATTTGTGGAGAAAGCTACTTGACTACTGTATTGAGTTTTGAAAAAGCAAACATCGAGTCTGGGCTTACGACCTATTGTTTCGTGTGTGGAGCTTGTGTATAAGAGCAGCATCCACACAGCACTCCAGAGACAACACTCATCACATACAATAGTCACTGTACAGGACCCCACACAGCCGGTGCACGAGCGTACATCAAATTCATAAAAAAAAGACACGTGCACGTCACACATGAATACGTGCACGCGCCGAAACAATGACCTCACTGCCACGTGCGCACATCTGTCATTCATGCCTGTGTGCACACACCTACAGTCATTAACGACACTCAACCAGTACAGGTGCGCTCACATTAATTAGCTACATTAACCCACACGCACGCGCCCACCCAGAGCACGCGCGCACACTCACACTGGAGCAGCACACACCCCCTCGGTCCTACCTCCAGACCTGGCCGAGCTGCAGGATGTGCAGCGTGCTCTGAAAGACCCACATGCACACGGTGCAGCAGCGCCGCGGAGCTGCCGGTCTCCCCGCGCCTGCAGGCGGCGCGGAACCCGTGTGGACCGGGACGGCACTGGCCGCGTTCCCCGCTGCCGCCTGCTCGCTGTCCTTGGCGATGAGCGCGTTGTCTCCTGTCGCCTCTGTCGCCACCGCGCCGCTGCCGCTCGCTCCATCTCCGCCGCTCAGCTCAGAGTAGTCGTACACAAACCAGCGGAAACTCAGCACCTGCACCACGGCGGACGGCACCACCACGAACACCAGCGTCAAGCCGAACCACCAGTAGTCGCCGCGCAGGTAGTAGTCCGCGGCCAGCCACAGGTCTGTGGCGCCGTCGGAGAAGAAGACAAGCAGCGCGCACAGCACCCAGCAGCAGTCCAGCGCCGTGTACGGCCTCGAGCCCGGCGTGGCCGTGCAGCGGGCTCGGGCTGCGGGGATCCCCGGTTCCGACGCGCTCCTGGGCGTGTTGTCATCCTCCACAGACACCGCTGCTCCGTCCGACTTAGCGGCCATGTTGGTTAGGATAGAGACGAGGAGAGGTGGGGAGGAGAGAGAGGAGAGAGAGAGGGAGAGCAGGCGGTGCGCGCGAGAGAGATTACATCATAACTAGCCTCATCATCAGCCAATTAACGGAGGGACATCATCACCGAGCCTTTAACACCGGGGCCAGGCCAGGACCCGGGTTTATCACCATCTGCGTCGTTGTGCTGCATCTGAGGCTGGAGTCAATGAGGAACCCTCAGAGACGGCTTTATGGTCCCATTGTTCTGCCATTGTCCCCGTGTACAGTAGGAGACACAGAAGAGAGGTACATGAGATTTACTGCAGGGCCATGTCAGGAGGGGCCCTTTAAAAAGAAATATGTGACATTTGCACAAGAATAAATAGGCTTCATGATACAGTGTCAAGGGGCACCCAAAGCAACACATATGAAATGAAATAACCATATGGATTTTTACTGACACAGGAACAGCCTACAGCAGACTGACACACTGCAAGATAATGCATTAATAAAAAATACATCACAAAACCCATCAAAATCCAGCTTCTTTCAGCCGTGCAAAGAAGGATTTGAGGGTCACCTGCACCAAACTCTGTCCTGTAAATCTAACACAGCGGCCAGTTTAGTTACACATATACAACAATTCATTCTCACTAATTCACCCATACACACATCTTTGGACAGTTCAATAACTGAAAGGTTGGTGGTTCAATCCTTACTCCCCTCACCTGATAGTAGCATTGTGTCTTTGGCCAAGTCTCGTATGAATACTGTATGTGTGTGCCTGTGAGTGTGAATGGGTGAATATCTGAATTAAAGCTCTTTAAAAGGTCCCCTATTATGCAAAATGTATGTTTTTGAGCTTGTAACCATGTTATAATGTTGTTTCCACCTCCATAACATAACAGGAGTAGTATTTGTTGGTCCTCACTAACACGGAAATGTCAACCCAAGCAAGTTTGACCACCGAAGCCGAGCAGATTTAGCAGATTAGACAGAGGAAAAATATACATTCCTAGCTATTTCCATTCATATATAAATATTTGTATTTGTATATTTTATTTATGAGGGAGATTGTCAGTTAAGGTTTTAGCTGCTGCTACAGATGATCTTTCTACAAGTTAAGCCTTCTACAACAGATTATGCACAATAACAGTTGGAATTTTTTTTTTTTTTAAAGTACATTACTTTGCTTTTCTCAAATGTAATGCTTTGTAAGATACCTTGCTTTGTGTTTATTATATTAATGACAGGTACAAATGAAGTGTATACAAATGTGTACAGCTGTCAGTCAATTAAATAATAAATAATGAGCAAAAAACGTCAAAATGCCCCAGAAAACCTTTGTAATAGCCATAGAAGTTTATTGGCACAGTGTTGCCTAACTAAATTAAAATGATATTAAATAAGTATGATTTTTAGTGGCCATAATCAGCAACAGTCGCCTAATCCAAGCATTTTATGCAAAGTCAAAGTAACAGCTTCACAAGAAAGTTTTCATATACATTATTTTAAGAAATAAAATGTGAAAATGCTAATGTAAAGGTGTCCAAAACCATTGCAAAAAGCCTGAAAAACAGTATCTTCAGGGCCCTGGATCCTACTTTGGGAACCATTGATATAATGTATTGAAAGAGCATAAGTTGGTGGTGCTCAGGCAGGCACACTTCTGTCAGTCTGCCCCAGAACAAGTGTGGCTACAGAAAATGAATAATGCACCTGATTGTAAAGCGACTTTGAGTGTCTAGAAAAAGCTCTTTATAAGACCAATGCATTATTATTATTATTATAAGAAAAGAGCATTTCTGAAATTACTCCTAGAGAAACATTTGTAACGGTTTAAGTTCCCATTCATTTTTGATTTGACAAAAAGCACAAAACTCTTCTCATGACAAGACAAAGGGGATAAGTATTCTGTATTCAAACACCAGCGCAAAAGAGAGAATAGGAGATTTGTGCGATAAAGACTTGTGTTTGTATAATACAGCAGCTCCGAGCCTCTTCGGGGAGCCGGGCCCTGGACCTGTTACAAAGCGCCTGGTGAGCTGCTCTTAGTTTCCTCGCAGGAAGTTTCTCATTGAACTGTCAAAGCTGATAAAGTGTGTGCACCCACTCAGTTAAAACATTTAAATGCTCCTAACAAGAGAGACTTTTGTAAAAAAAATAATAATAAATTCGAAAAGCTCTAATTTTCTCCCTGATGAGTTTTTTTTTTTTTTTTTTTGTCTGGAAACTGAAAGATCATTTTGTCTCTGGCTTATATTGGATATTTGCAAGGATCTGTGTGGATATTTGGTGATAAATGATGCTCGTTATGTTTTTAACACCGACGGGAGTTAATTAGAGATCCAAGATTATAACGAATCAGACTCTGACACAGTTTAGAAAACACTCAAGAGATGAACTCTGCTACAGTTACTAGAAAAATTACAAGAAAACTTTACCAAAGATAAAAAGAAGTTTTTGCACAATTTTGCTAACTACCAAAGGAATACGGTTGAGCCCAGTTAGTTTCACTTATTCACAATGAAACAAAGCACCTTGTTTTTTTGTTTTTGTTGTTGTTGTTGTTTTTACCTTAATTAAACATTGTCAGAGCCAGTGTGACAGCTAAATAAGTTATTATTGCAGAGTAAATAAAGCCCCCTGCACCTTCCCATGGCGTATCTTGGGGAAAAAACAGCCTTGCAAGAAGGGGAGCACCAACCAAGTGTCCCTGAAGTCTTGGGTCTCACGAGAAGGCGACATGTCCTGGGAAATCCATAATAACAAATTGTTGATAGCTTTATTTTTCAGATTTCCATCATGGCAGAGCAGCTAAAAGTCAGAGGAAATCTTTGTATGGATACAAGGAGAAATCAAGAGTCAAACTGAGTGAGGGGGTCTCAAAGGAAAAATGAAACAAAAACAGCAAAGAAATGATTTCCGTTTAAAAACTACAAGCAAAATTAACATTTTAAATAGGGAATTGATTATTACCTCGACTAAAGTGTTATACACTGCTCAAAAAAATAAAGGGAACACTTAAACAACACAATGTAACTCCAAGTCAATCACACTTCTGTGAAATCAAACTGTCCTCTTAGGAAGCAACACTGACTGACATCAGTTTCACTGCTGTTGTGCAAATGGAACAGACAACAGGTGGAAATTATAGGCAATTAGCAAGACACCCCCAATAAAGGAGTGGTTCTGCAGGAGGTGACCACAGACCACTTCTCAGTTCCTATGCTTTCTGGCTGATGTTTTGGTCACTTTTGAATGCTGGCGGTGCTTTCACTCTAGTGGTAGCATGAGACGGAGTCTACAACCCACACAAGTGGCTCAGGTAGTGCAGCTCATCCAGGATGGCACATCAATGCAAGCTGTGGCAAGAAGGTTTGCTGTGTCTGTCAGCGTAGTGTCCAGAGCATGGAGGCGCTACCAGGAGACAGGCCAGTACATCAGGAGACGTGGAGGAGGCTGTAGGAGGGCAACAACCCAGCAGCAGAACCACTACCTCCTCCTTTGTGCAAAGAGGAACAGGAGGAGCACTGCCAGAGCCCTGCAAAATGACCTCCAGCAGGCCACAAATGTGCATGTGTCTGCTCAAACGGTCAGAAACAGACTCCATGAGGGTGGTATGAGGGCCCGACGTCCACAGGTGGGGGTTGTGCTTACAGCCCAACACCATGCAGGATGTTTGGCATTTGCCAGAGAACACCAAGATTGGCAAATTCGCCACTGGTGCCCTGTGCTCTTCACAGATGAAAGCAGGTTCACACTGAGCACATGTGACAGACGTGACAGAGTCTGGAGATGCCGCTGGTGCGGTTGGCCCTGGGTTCCTCCTAATGCAAGACAATGCTAGACCTCATTTGGCTGGAGTGTGTCAGCAGTTCCTGCAAGACCAAGGCATTGATGCAATGGACTGGCCCGCCCGTTCCCCAGACCTGAATCCAATTGAGCACATCTGGGACATCATGTCTTTCTCCATCCACCAATGCCACGTTGCACCACAGACTGTCCAGGAGTTGGTGGATTCTTTAGTCCAGGTCTGGGAGGAGATCCTCAGGAGACCATCTGCCACCTCATCAGGAGCATGCCCAGGTGTTGTAGGGAGGTCATACAGGCACGAGGAGGCCACACACACTACTGAGCCTCATTTTGACTTGTTTTAAGGACATTACATCAAAGTTGGATCAGCCTGTAGTGTGTTTTTCCACTTTAATTTTGAGTGTGACCCCAAATCCAGACCATGGGTTAATACATTTGATTTCCATTGATAATTTTTGTGTGATTTTGTTGTCAGCACATTCAACTATGTAAAGAACAAAGTATTTAATAAGAATATTTAAACCATTCAGATCTAGGATGTGTTATTTTAGTGTTCCCTTTATTTTTTTGAGCAGTGTATTTTTGCCTAAATATTGTTTTGGTTGGTTTGAATTGTCAGTCAGATTTTCATAAAAGGTCAGTAATGGAGCAGGAAACAACTTAGTTTCAAATTATTAGCCTGAGATACTAACTCCAGCCACAAGGGGTCAGTCATCAAATTGTTGTGACCATTGCTTTTTATTTTTATTTATTTATTTATATTTACTTTTGCTAAATATAGAAATACAACATGCAGTCAATAAAAACAAAAAGGACAAGGGACAAAGTCAAATAAAGGGCAATAAAAGATAAACAGAACAATAGGAAGAGAGCGAGTGTGTGGGGTGTGTGTGTGAATGTGGAAGGGAACTGTAGAGAAAATATTAGGCTGTATGTAAAATAAGTAAAAAGGTAATGATAATTAGATGATAAGCAACAAGGAAGATGGTAATAGTGAACTACAACAGATGTAATACAGAATATTCACATTTTATTACAGTAAAACCTAGTAAATTAAAATGAAACGGTAACAATAATAATCATTATTATTCATTATTCTCATCTTTTATAGAAAAAAAATGAGTAGCAATGTAGTAATATAGCTGATGGTAAGACATTGCCAGCAATGTGATTGCAGTTATATGACTGTAGTGGTGACAATAATGGCTACGGTGACAGTAATAATACCAATATCAACGGAACTAAGAGTGACAATACCATAATTATTAACATTACAAGTGTTTTTTTAGCACTTTTGAATCACATACCCCACCTTCCCTACTTTTAAGACAGTATCACAGTGTTTTGTTTTTTTCTTTTCTTTTTTTTTTCCATGTTCTAGTATGAGTATATTGTGTCTTTTTGAATATAAGTCTATAATCTAGATGCTAGTTCGTGACCATTGTGTTTTAATCAAAGAAATTTAGCTAATAGCTCAAGAGGAAAAATTTAATATTACGTACTTTTCTTCCCCCCAATGATATTAATTTATTAATTTTCTTCTGCTTATTCCCGTTAGAGGTCACAGGTACTGGAGTCTATTTAAATAAGTATAGCCGTTAGGCGGGGTACACCCTGGACAGTGGCCAGACACTGAGCCATACACACAGACAGACAACCATTCACTCTCATTTGTTATAGGGGCAATTCTACCAATTTTCATTCATTCACCAACACACATGCATATCTTTGGACCCAGAGAGTTTGTATGACAGTCGACACCAAGGATCAATCTCACAACCTCCTTGCCAGGAAACAAAAACTAACCTACATGATTTCAACTGGCCAAAAATTGCTGTGAAAGGAAAGAAAACCAGACCCATTGCATTTGCACAAAGTGAAAGAGCTACAGCTGGCCAGGCACATTGGTAAAATTCAGTAAAAAAAAAAAAAAAAAAAAAGCCCTACCCAAGTTATTTCAACTATCACCTAATAACATGATTTTTTTTTTTTTTTTTCAGGTTTATTTGTTGTTTCCTGTATTATTACACTGTAAAAAAGCTGAGCTGATCTGTCCAGAAGCCAGCCTCCTCAGCTCAGCTCTTTACTGGGCTCTCATTTCCAAATCCTTGGTCTGGGTCAGCACACGTCAGTCCAACTGGCTCGCATATTTGCTTATCTTAAAAGAGACAATGCTGACAACTGGTCTATCTAGATAAAGTCTACAATATATCTACCCCTCTACATTTTCTTTCATGTGTCTGTAGATTAAACATTGTTATTATTGCCCAAGGATGCAGTACAACAGTCTACAAGAAAAGTCCTACAGAATGTTAAATTGCATTTCTATATTGATGTATTTAATTTCTTTTTATGTCTTTTTTTTAACTTGTTGGTTGCTCTTATTATCTTTTTTTTTTTTTTTTTTTATCTTATTGGACTTTATTGTTGATGTGATACCTTTACATTTTTGATCAGCTCTTTGGAGCACTTTGATTTGATTTATGTCTTATTATTATATTTATTGTTATGGTTTTTGTTTGTTTGTCTGTTTTGTTTAGGTTTTTTTTTTTATGTCTGGAAGCCTGAACTCCAACTGCAAACAATTTCTAACTACGGATATAAATAAACTTACCGGAACCTGTAAATAAATAAATACATCAATAAAATAAAAAAGGACAATAAAATAATATAATAATTTAAATAAAAGAAACTAAATACAAATAAAATAAATATTTTTGATCTTTCTGTGTGGAGTCTATTTCCTTCCACTTTTCAAAGAGACACTGAGAACTGGTTGTAAGAGTATATAGTTGTCATTGTGTGCCTCTAAATGGTGGTCCTGGAAAGCCAGGGTGTACCCCACCTCAGGCCCATAGGTGCTGGGACAGGGTCCAGTCTCTTGCAAATGGGAATAAGCCAATAAAGATAAATTAATACATATTGTAAATGTAAAACTGGGCTTTTTACTCCCATCCTGGCTTTTCTCTGTTCATCCTTCTGCAGACTGTTAGTTTCCCATAGAGTTTTAATTCCCTGAGAGGGGACTGGCAGGCTTTTGTTGACTTAATATCTGCCAACAGTGGTCACGGTGTTGATAGCAGATGATCTGGTGCAGCAGTCTGAACTAATGAAGAAGTGTTTAGTGGAAAACACAATAGGTCGGGTGTGGAAAAACCTGTCCAAAAAGGTTTGCACAATCTCACAATAAAGCAGAAAGGATATGCTGGCACAGGGAGAAATGTCATACACTGAACAAAAACAATCTATTAAGCTTGTGGCTTTTTTTGAAGTTAAAGCACCACTACACATTTTACTACTGCTGTCCCGGCTGATGTTACACCACAATTTATTACCCATAGCATTTTCATCCCCACAACTTATTAGAGTTGCGGTGAAAGTGTTTTGTTTTTTGTTTTTTCATTGTGGTCTGAACTGATTTTGTTTTATATTTAAAGTGGCTATACTATGCTTTTATTTACATTTTTAAACCAATTGGTCACCTCTAGAACAGCAGCACATTTTACAACCTTTAAAAACTTTATCTGACTAAAACAAAGCTTTTTCAATAATTACTTTACTCTTGCCATAAACAAACAGGTGAAGAGACCAGCAGAGAGCAGCAGAGTGCATAGCTGTTATTCACTTTTGAACAATATAACAGAAAAAGAGCTTTTTATTTCCTTAAATTTTTGTATGATGAAATTTTATTACAAAATGAAAAATGTCTGTGAGGAATCAGTGGAAACAGAGCTGTCTTTTTTTGGATAAAGGAATGAGAGCAGACGTGGATGTGGGGGGGCCAATGCTTCCTGGTGTGGGCGGAGGTCCATGGAAGAGGCGGGGTCAGAGAATACAGGATTACTCAAACAGGTGTGAATGAAACAAAACACAACTCCAGGTATGTTTTTGATGAGGGAAAAACATAACATGGGAGTAAGCTCAATCTACACAGTGGTTCTCAACTTTTTTTTTTCCTTGAAGCGCCCCCTGCTGGTGTCAAAGGCAAGTTGGGCCACTCCTGCCCTTATGTGGCCTTTCCTAAAGCCTCAGAAGCATATTTATATTTAATATTTTTAAATTAATCAGCAGTAGTAGAAGATTTTTTTTTGTGCAAATTGGGTTGTGGGATTTTTAGAATTTATATTGCACAAATTTAATTTTGATCATATTAAAGCCCTGAGGCTCCTGGACCCCAGATTGGTAACCACTGGCAAAATATGTCACCTTTAAAGTGAAATCACAATTCAACCTATTTCTTATATTTTCTTTTTGTTTGTTTGTTTGTTTTACTTACGGGGCTGCCATAACTGTTCACACGCTCTAAAGCACAGAAGTATGAAATGTGGATTTGTAATCTGCACTTTTGCCACCAGGTGCCACTATAAGGCAAAGTCAATGTCGCTCAACCCTGTCGTATGTAATAATTTTAAATTACAAGAATTACAAGTCACTCAATAGACACTTTTCTCTGGTATAAAACTTGAAAACATTTGAAAACAGCTATTGTTGTTAATACTTTTGAATAGAGAATAAACTTATTGAGGTAAAAATAAGACTTCAGCCAAAAGCAACAAAACGCTAACATTTATCCACCACCAACTTTAGCAAATCTTTAGTCATGCGTCCTATGTTAAAATAGTGCATCATGTATTCAGTTTTAGAATGTGTTAAAATAAATACATTTCAAATAGCATAAAACTCCTCTTCTACTTGCCTTGCATGCACCATACAGAAATATAGGAAATGGTTTGTCAGAGTTATAAATATGAATCTCGCGGCAGAGGGACGTAGGAGGATGAAACAACAGGAAGACACACAGCAAACAGAGAGTGTGAATCCGTCTGCAGCCACGAGGACAACAACACTACAGGTGTAAATATATGCTTTATTATAGACGCCTTTGAAATAAGCAGCCGATCAAGGGCTAGACATCAGGCACAATACAATACACACACAGTACATATCAGCACCATATTTGTAGTTTTAGTGGCCAACAGGGTTTTGTATTAGGGTTTAAAAAAAAAAAAATCTGCCTTCTCTATCAATCAGTATTAAAATACCCTGTGTGTATAAAAACACATGATTTTAAACCAAAACTCAAAATTCTTTGTGCTTCAAACCAAATCATAAATGTAGTGGACTAAAATTACAGATACTTGTTGTACAATGTAGTGAAGTAAAATATATGTAAAATATCAGCACCATATTTGTAGTTTTTTAGTGGCCAACAGTGTTTTGTATTGGGGTTAAAAAAACATTTTCTGCATTCTCTATTATTCAGTTTACTAAACTATAGACTCAATGCTAAAGACATGATCCATGACATTTTCTATTATTTATTATTATTAATTTAGGTATATTAATATAAGCAGGTATACTTGCCTATACCTGCTTTCTGTAATTTAGGAAAAAGCACTAAATAGTTTGCACAATTTTTATCATTAACATGAGATTTATCTTTATATTTTGTTCTAGTTTTTTTTTACTGACTATTAATTACTTTTATTTATTTTACTTTTATTGCTTTTATTAAAATTGCTGACCGACAACGGAAACATAACATTACATCAAGCTACACTTTTTGCAATATAACTGCAATATCATAAGAATAACTCTAACATTTATGCGGGCTATGTAATGCACAAGTATTTGTGGAGTATCAAGGACATTGTCATCACAAAAAGAAGCTTTCTGAAGTTGATGACTATGGACTTCAAATGTAAATTCTTGCAATTTTTCAACTGGTCTTAAAATTGTGATCAGGTGTGTACTTTGCCTTTCCTTGCCTGGATAAATTAAAAGGGTTTACATCAGATCAGGAAAGACAACTTGTGTAAAACGTATGGGAAACTAGACACCACTACCAAATTGCTTAACTTAGTAGTCACTGAAGTATCTAGTATCTGTCAGCCTTAGGTATTTCACACAATTTAGCAATGACTGTGGCTTAACTGCTTTTCTATTTACATTACACAGAAAACCACCAAATCAGCCATTTTTAGGACCCCATACCCATTATTTGGAAACCACTGCTCCAAGGGCTGCATGTGTATGGAGACATAACTGTGTGTAAAAAGATGTCAGTTTTGTGTGTGTTTATGTGTGTGTGTTTGTCTGCGCAGGGGCTTGTGCAACATGGCAGCTGCCATCTTCACTCTGTGTTGTTTGGTCACACTTTCGCCTTAAGAACAGAAACACACACAGAGGCTTTGAATAGGTTCTGAGGATGCCATTAGCTCACATTCATTTCCTAGAGACTCGAATCACAGAGAACGCACGGCTAATTTACAGTGGAGCTTAAATTCTCTATAGTCATTTGTATATTGTCCTTGCAAAGAAAGCACTATACAAATGCTTTAATACTTTTTTAATCTTCTTTTATCATAGGTACTGGAGCCTATCCCAGCAGCAATGGGCCTTAGACGGGGTACACCCTGGACAGTGGACAGTTGGTTGCAGGGCTGACACAGAGACATACACAGACAGACAACCATTCAGTCTCACATTCATCCACCAGGGGCAATTTTGAGTCAGCAATTCATCTAACACAGACATGTCTAAATTGCGGCCCGGGGGCCATTTGTGGCATGGGTCAAGATTTCATATGGCCCTTAGCTTCTACCACAAAATGTATGATTAATGGCTCACCAACAGTTTCATACAGTGTTTCTGTAGCTTTGTCTGTATGTTTGTGTAAAAGGTCAGAGCAAGTTTTGTATGTTTTGACCTATTAGAAACATTAAATAAAAGAAAATACTCTATGTGCATTCCATTTCTAGAAAACATCAGGAGGGACTGATGGCCCTTGGACCTCTGCACATCTTCACAGCTGGCCCTCTTTGAAAATAGTTTGGACACCCCTGATGTAACACATGCATGCCTTTGGATGGTGGTAGGACGCCAGAATACCCAGTGATTACCCACATTAACCTACCCACCTGTCATTAGGGATGGGTATCAAATTGGGCATTATAACAGCACTTATCCACAGCGGTCCACGTGGATAAGCTTCAGCCTCAGCGGTGCTCTTATTGTTACTGAGTAATTATGTTAAAAGACCATGTGGTCAAATGCATGAGTGAAATCTTGTTGCTCCTCTCAAAAAACAAGACCACGGCTCACTCTGTGTAAGCAGAACAGAAGATTCAAGATTAACTTTCCGCTCGTGGTCACAGCGGGGACAAGCGTCTTGTGCAAGCTCTGCAACACAGGCAAACTGGCAAAATTCTCTGCCAAAACATGAACACAAGACGCCAGGCTCACCTTGTGAAAGAACCATAAGAACCAACTAAACCCAGTGTTTATCTATGAGTGCACTCGTTAAGTTTCCTGAAACCTAGCTGTGACCACACACAAACTATTAAAGTGTTTATTCATATAAAAATACGCTACTACTTTGTCTTAATCCTTGATGCCCCAATGAGGACAAAATACTTTAATTCTTTTTTGTTGATAATTTTACAGTGGTTCTTGCCCTTTTTATGAAATATGGCTCAGGTGTGTATTTTATCACAAATTTTATTTTAAACAAAAAATTAATATTACTTTATTTTTACACTCTCTAACTAAAATTGTCACCTTGCTCCTGTTAAGTGACAAAGGCATCCCCTTTATAAAACATCATAGAAATAGTATGCATTAAGATCTTTATCTACTTTTTTGTTTTCATAAATCTTTTAATCAAATTCTGCCCTGATCATAAATATCAAATATTTCAATTTCAAATTTGGGTATCCCAAAGATTACTCACAATATTGATTTAGATGGATTTAGGATATTTTATTTGTATAATTAATTATTTATTTTGTAGTAAGTGTCCCCGTCACAAAACACCATAGTATGCGTAATATTAGTATATGTTAATATTTTTGTTATGCAAAAAAAAAAAAAAAAAAAAAAAAAGGTGTGTGTGTGGGTATATATAAATCTATACCATTTCTATGATGTTTTGTGACAGGGACACTTTTGTCACTGAACAGTAACACTGTAACTTTTTTAAATTGGGGTATATGGGGTAAATTATGGTTATTTCATTGCAGTTTTTATATTTGACAATTTAGATTAAATTATTACTACAAAGTATAATTATCAGTGAAAATGCCCAATAGTTGCATGTTGTAAAATAAATCAATTTGTGTTTTTTGTTTGTTTGTTGTTTTGTTTTTTAATTGTGTCGTTGTTTTAAAAGTTAAAGACCAAATCGATAAGCAGTATTTATAAATATAGTATTATAGTAGCTAAAATCAAACCCATCCCTGCCTGTCATTGAGGTGTTGGGGTGGACGTTACTCATGAATCTTTGGTATAGTGTAGGCCAATCTAAGGATAAGAAGTGATTTTGTTCAGTTGGGAATGAAATGCATTCTGATACATGCTCCTCAGTTCAGTGGACATCAACATCATTTTAAGCATCTCAGTCCAAAATGCCATGATGTCTACAGTCTGAAATCAAGCACTGAGGCAATACTGTGCTTTCTCCAATCTGTGTCACTGGAGTTGAAGCTCATGGTGAAACCCTGCTGGCTGCTGTTGTGGGAAAACCATTGAGCAGTGTCCGTCGGTTCATGTGTTTCCTTCGGGTCAGATCGGTCCAGTGTGCAGCGAGGCATACGACAAAACCGGGGACCAAGACCAAGAGACATGCTAGCATTAAACATGACTGAAACATACAGAGTTAAAAATATGTAGGTCATGTCAACACTACTGTTCAGCAACTCCGCGTTTGTGTTTGTTAGATGTAATCAGATCTGGAATATTGTCAGTGTCCATTGGGGGCTATGGCTTATAAAATCTAACGAGGCATCTGGAATATCTTGTTAAATATTTACTGCATCTTGTGCCATGACAATATTTTTTTATACTTTACTTCCTTTCTCTTTGTTTTCCCTGTGGAAGCAGACAAAGCCAGTACTATAAGCCTGCAACCCTCTAAATCCAAATGTTCCCAAAAATCCAACATTTGAATCTGTAAAGAGCCACAACCAATTTTAATGCACAAAAGTTGCCTAGTATAACTGACATACTGTATAGCTTATGTGGGGTTATTAAAAATGGCAAACTAACAAAGAACTGTGTTAAATACTGCACTGATTATCTCACTGAGAGCTCGAGTTACATCCTGTAACTTCTTTTTTGCGCCCATGTGTGGCACTTCTAATCAGTCTGGGTGTGTAACTGTGTGGACATTTGAGGCGAAAATAGTTTATTATAACAGTTTCACAGTTAGGTTCACAGCATACACTTTTTTTTTTTTTTTTATTGACAAGTTGATGCAGATGCAGGTTTTTTTATAGATGTCTACCTATTCTGATTTTACATAACCAGATGTCAGACGCCCAAAAATTCTCTCCAGTGATTGGTTCTGTTGATGGAAGTGAGCGGGGGAGGGGGAGAGAATTTTTTAGGAGTGAAGATATCACTGCGCCGACGCCGAAGTGCTCCTAAAGTGTTATTACGCCTTACATTATAGTAGCCATTTTTATCCGCTTAGAAAATCGTCACTTTTCATTTTTGTGTAACTGTACTTGGGTCATGTAACTACTCATGTACCGTATTTTCTGCATTATAGGGCGCTCTGGATTATAATATATAATATAATATATAATTGAATGGTCTATTTTTGAATGTTTTTCACATATAAAGCGCTCCGGACTAAAAGGGCGAAACAAAACAGTCAGATAAGTCAGTCAGTCAAACTTTATTCAACGCGTTCACCATATCTCCCAAACTTGTTGGGTTAGTTGTAACACGTGAATAAAAAACACAATCTGAGACCGCTAAATCAAACGATAGCATATTCACAATAACTCATAACTGCTCAGTTAACGTTATAACAAAATACAACACAATACACTCACTTTTTCAGTTCATTCTTCGTCCACAAATCCCTCAAATTCTTCATCTTCAGTGTCCGAGTTAAACAGTTGGGCGATTACGGCAATATTATGGTGAAGCACAGTATGTATTACTCCGCGATGCTCCTGACTACAGTAGCCATAAATAAATTCATATATAAAGTGCTCTGGATCATTTTTTGAGAAGATTGAAGGCTTTTAAGTGCGCCCTATAGTCCAGAAAATATGGTAACCGTATTTAAATAGGGAAAACGTGGAAGAGCTTAGTTGCTTCTAACTTGAGCCGCGTTTTAACCCATAGGGATAAGCTAAATGCTAACATATTAGCGTGGCTTCCCAGGCCCGCAAAGGACACACAGGGCATTCACAAAGACCAGAGAGTTACGCATCAACTCGTGTAAGATCAGGGCAGAACATAGTTTAGTATGGAAAAACTGTGGACTGTTCCTTAAAGAGCTGCATGTGGTTCTGAAACCATAGGTTGCTGATGTCTGGCCTAGTGGCTTTCTCTGTATTATGTAGCATTGCCTTTACCGTTCACATCAAGTGTAGATGTGGTGTTTCCAACATCATAACAACAGCTAAGTTACCCCTCCTACTTTTGTTCTAGTAAAGTCCACAGCATATACTGGATATAGCATATACCTACTTTGATTCTAATAAAAGTAGGTTTAGGTTTAGGTGTACTTTATTGATCCCCGTAGGGAAATTCGTTCTCTGTATTTGACCCATCCTTCAGTGACACTGGGAACCTGTCAGGAACAATGGGCAGTTGTGGTGCAGCAGCTGGGGATCTTTCTCCAGATTTTGAGCAAAGGTCTTGGTCAGGAGTACCAAGCTGGAGGATTTAGTCTATTGTGCATGTTTAAGGTTGATGAGGGAAACCGGTGCACCTGGAGTAAATCCATCCAGACACAGGGAAACCATGCAAACTCCACACAGAAAGGCCCCACCGAGAACTGAACCCTTCTTGCTGTGAGGCGAGAGTGCTAACCACTAAGCCACTGTGCATATAAAGTATGAGATTAAACAGGGGTGACAGAAGCTCCAACCAGTGCATGCCAGCGTCGTCTTGGGCAAGATACTTCAACCATATTGCCTGTGTCTGGCTGGTTGCAACTGGAAGGGCATCTGGCCTAAACACTTGCCAAGTCAAGAAGCAACTGATTCGCTGTGGTGACCTCCGTAAGGGAGCAGCCAAAAGAAAAACAAAACAAAAAACTGTATATGAGATTAAATATATGTTTGGAGCTTAACCTTAAAGGTCCCATATTATTAACTTTTCTGAGCTTTTAACCACATTATAATGTTGTCTGCACCTCAAACACAGATCTGGAGTATTTAGTCTCACTCACACATGTTTGAGTAATCCTGTATGTTGAGCCCGCCCCCTTCTCAAGAGCTCAGTCTTATGGCTCTACGTAGACATGTGAAATAAAAAAGTGCACCTGTTAGTGCCATGTTGCTAATAGCCATGCTATTTGGCCATTACATCATGCTCTGTCTATCCCTCACTGTTCAGTTAAGCACTCTGAGTTTCTCCTGTAATGTCTGAACTCAAATCCTCCAAACTTTATTCACATGTGAACTAAAAAGAGTAGTGTCTGTAGAGGGATTTTGTAAGAGAAAGGCCTCAGCCTTGGGTCCTTCACAGCAGAACTGATCAAAACAACGGTGTTTGCAATAAAATGCAGAGCTAGTCGATAAAGTGGGTGGGCCCAGCAGGGTTTTAAAGTAACAGGCACCTAATTCAAGGATTTTTGGTAAAGTGAAAGTAATAGCTCACCAAAAGAAGAGTTATGTTAGTTAAGTTATAAAACACAAAATACTAAAGCAAAGGTGTCTCAAATTATGTCAAAAAGTCTGCAAAGAGCATAATATAGGACCTTTAAACTCCAAGAGCCAGGTTTACATTTAGTTTTAGTGGGTCCTTCTTGCTGTGAGGCAGAAGTGCTAACCACTATGCCAACGTGCCGCCCTTGTTAAACATCACGTCTTGCAATGGCAATGTACAGTATATTCTGTTTACATTGCACTTAGCTTCTCCTTTTTCTATTTTTTTTGTTTGTTTTTTGCACTATTTCTCTGTGTAAACAGACATATCCACTGCTAAACTCCATACTTTGTCTTACACTTTGCCACATATTAAAATAAATAAAATTATTAATAATATAGCCAATATGATGTCTCAGGTCATGTGTTTGTTTGTTTTTTCACATATGATTCCTGTTATAATTTTCTATTATTTATTAATAATTTATTGTTTATTTACAATTATTTAACAGTTTGCCCAAAATTGCTGAAAGGCAGGTAGTTAAGCCTTAACCCTACCTCTGAACACATTTGCATACATATACAACCAATTGAAAATCAGGGGTGAAACCAACTTACACATTAAAAAAGTGCCACATTATGAAAAAAAACAAACAAACATAAAACCTATCAGAGAAACAAAGTAAGAAGAACGGGTCTAGGTAGAAGTAAGGTTGACTCTGTGGGGTGTTTCCAGACCTACTTCACTTCACCTACGCCAGCAATTCCCTGAGTAAGTCCACCCAGCTGCAAGAGAATAATATTAGTCATTAATAAAACCGCCTGACAGTGTTGGCTGGTCCTACCCTGTGTCTATGCTAATAAAGCTATAGGACAGTGATACAAAGACAGAGTGTGAGTGTGAGAGGGTCCACTGGGGACAGAGAGGGAGGATCATTTTAATCCCATTATAACGTTTATATTAAGAGGAGTAATTACCCAGACCTCCATTAGGACTGCGCTCTTTTCTCACCACCACTGGAGACTGCAGGCCTGACACAACAGCTGAGTTTACACAATGAGGATTTGTGGACAAGAGAAAGAGAGAGAAAGTCACTACGCTAATAAAACAAATGTATTACTGTGCAAAAAAAGACTGCCTCCTCAGAAAGAATTTATATATTGTTGCTTTAGTAAAGTGTAAGCGAAAAGGATGGGATTTTGATCAAATTCTGTACAAATTCTGTAATCAGCAAAGGTCTGTAATGGGCACACAGGGCACGCACAAAGACCAGAGACGTACGCATCAACTCGTCTAAGATTAGGGCAGAACATAGTTTAGTATGGAAAAACGGTGGACTCTTCCTTTAATGCCAGGTCCATCTCACACAAAAATGTTTGCTATAGAGCTAAGGGTAGAAATCTTAGGACATCTCATGTGTCAAGTGGAAACGAGGTCTCGGCCTGGCCACCCTCGGCTGAGCTTGCAACTTATAAGCCTTAAAGGTACTCAAGAAGCATGCATAAAGTAGTATTAGTAATATACTGTATTAGTTTTGCAAGGTCACTTAATTTCTCCACGGGAATCAAAGTAAACGCTACGAAAGTTCCTTGTTTAAGGTGGACGCGACGTGAGTTCTTAATTTATTTCTGCAACTTTTGGCTCAAGTTTAAGGAACTCCAGTCTAACAATGGATTACAATACAAAGGATTTTACAAACATTTTTGGATTGTGGTACACTTGTGGACTAAATCACCTTCTATGTTTTGGCAGTTTTGAGCTGGACGATTTTTGGCCTTTTGCCATATTCTCCAAAGGATTATTAAACAATTATTGGACTCCTCACCCTGCTCTGCTCATAAGTATCTGTTTTGATTGATTTGTCTTAATTTAGGATAATTTGGGCATTTAGTAGTTCCTTTTTAGATTCATAGTTACTAGTTTTTTTAGTTGTGCTTTGCTTTTGCTAAATTCCTGCAATAAATATACAAAATTCTAATTTCATCTTGTCATTTTTTTTAGTTGTGCATCAAAGCCTATGGAAGTAAAAGGTTAGGGGTATTGTGTGCATGACATCAGCTCATAAGGGTTGTTTTAGTTTAGTCCACTCACGCATATGTACTTAGGGCTTATTTTCCTAGCCTTTAAATGTAACCTGAACAGTAACAAGAGCCAACATCTAACGCCCAATTCACACCAAAGCAGCAGCAGCTGTGTAACAGCAGTGTCACGTCAGACGCGAGTGAACTGCTTTCTGTTTTATTCAATCTGACAAGTTCACACCGGGGACGTCATACGCGCGTCTTACGACCGACTCGCCGCGACGCTACGCTCAAATTAGGTTGGAGTTCTATTTTTCCAGCGTCTCCGCATCGACCGGCAGCGCTACAGCCGGAGAAACACAGGAAACAGGCACCAAGTGTCAAAATAAACCTCCACTACACTTTCAAAATAAAAGTTTTCTAAATGTATGACTGACGTAAACATCGCGCATCGCACCAAGGACTTCAGTGAATGTTGCACCATGGATGACGAGAAGTTAATTCTTGAGGTGGAGAACTTTAACATACTTTAAGACACAAAAATATTGTAATTCTACTTCTAGCACCATAGTAGTACTGTTGTCTGATCACCAAGCGAGCTCAATTAAAAAAAAGCGTAATTGGTCACATACTATAGATAAAAGTACATTTTATTCAAACAAAAATAGTTTGATATAAATCAGTTCATAATATTTCTGCTTAAACATCTGAAGAAGCAAGAATATCCACCAATTATAGGAATGAAGTTGGTAAAACAGGGAGCAGATCCACAGACACAGCGCCGCTCCAAACGCAGATCTGACGCTTTCGGTGTGAATTGACGCTTTTGAAAAGACGCGCGTAAAACGATCTGCTGCTGCAACGCCCCCCTGACGTTTTCGGTGTGAATTTGGGGTAAGAGGTAAGCCACTAATTAACTGACTGGACTGGTATTACATCCACTATAAGTTGGGTTTTCTTAGTCGGTGTATAGTCCCAGTGGAAGCAGGACAGACGTTAGGAACTAAGGTGGTTAGAATTAAGGCGAGTTACCTCCACCTCAGCTTAAATAGTGCTTTTAGATTTACTAATCTAGAGCCAGGACCCCATGAGACAGAGAGCTGATTTTTACTTGGATCTAACACACAATCCTATTTGATTTCGATTCAGAGGCCCACAATTCGATTTAAAAGTGATGCATTGGCGCAGCAGTGCATTAGTAATTCTTCAACAATAATCATTTTAATTGCATATCTGATTTTATTTCTGAAACAAACACTTTCTACTCCATAGACCAAAACTAGAGAACTAATAATTGATATGCTGCAGTAGCAAATTCTGTTATCTCTTTCTCTTTGCAACCCAGCTGCATAAAATTTGTATTGGTAGTCTACTTTGATAATTAGTAGTCCAAAATTCTGATTATTAGCTTTTTTGAATTGATTCAGAATCTTTTAAAGAAATGATCAGTTCATCGGAAAAAATATTATTATTTTTCCCACCTCTATATAGAGCTATTGGAATCTTGAAATAACTCCATTGAGTCAACGAAGAAAAAAGCCAAAGGGCCAATAATAATGGTCCTGTCTGGCCATTTTTACAGAATACAGTTTTGTTAATATTATTGTTAATATTATTTATTTTAATTATACTTTATTGATAAAACAATGGCAGGGCTAGTGTTGGTAGTTATTTAATAAAAAGATAAAGAAAACCTTTAAATGTATTACCCTTTCAAACTGAAAACATCATTCTTGATTACCTTAAAGTTGTGCTTTAACCTCAGCTCTGGATTGTGTGTTGTCTGAATTTGGCACAATCAATGATAAAAAAAAATAAAAAAATAAAAAATCACCTCCCCTACTTCTAATAACAACAATTTTGCTGTTGTTTGTACAAAATAACTGCATGTAATTTAGTTGTACATGTACATTAACACTGACGTCTGTTTTATTCCATTGTCAAGTGCAATAATGGTCAGCATGTAGTCTATATAAAGTTAGCACAAAGGGCCGTTGAACAAAGGTTTAGGTTTGATTAGTCACAAAAGTTGCCAACAGTGAAGATAAGACCTCATTTGCATTTACAATCCATAAATTATCACGTTCTCAAGGTGTGATGTTCCTATTGTTACTGTGCAGAGGGAAAACGCTCAGTCATTTCACCCAACCTCAACCTGTCACAGCCTACAAATGAATTCACAGTTTTAATGCAGACATAGCAAGCTAACAGGTCATGTCGACGTTTGATTTTTTTTATTATTATTATTTTTTTGCTCGACAATGCTGTGCTAACATTATGAAAAATGTTTTAAGAGGTAAAGATCAAGAACCATAGTTAATTTAGATGTGAAAATGTTTATTAATTTTCTTTTATTTTGAGGTATTTCTCCAAGGAGTCCCAAAAACTAATATTCAGATTTTAATCAGACATTTGCAATTCATTTTTAACAAACAGTAAATATGGTCTCCATCAAGTTAAGTTGGATTTTCAGAAGATTTAACAAATAGACATAGACAAACTATCACAAACTGCAACTGCATAGATCAGTGGTTTCCAAAGAGGGGTCCAGGGCCCTCTGGGGGGTCCGTGAAGGTATTGCAGAGGCCCCATAGAGGATTTCTATATTAAGTACATGAAATGAAATTGAGTTTGAAATTAATTGCAGTTATATACTTGATTAAAAATATTGCTTTTAAAACAATCTTTTGAATAAAGGGAAGTTGTGTAGTTGGGGGTCCACATAGGATTTTCAGAAGTTTAAGGGGGCCACAACTCTCTTGACTTTGGGAAAAGCTGGCGTAGATAATCAGCCAATCAGAAAACAGGGGCAGTACTAATACTGTGTACTGTAAGTTGACCTGCTTCAGGACAGATGCAATTTGAAAAACAACCAAGAGAGACAAAGTATTGCATAACGCCCACCCCATTTGAGATGATTTTTTTTTTTTTTTTTTTTTTTTTTTTTTTTAAGTCAGGACTAACCAATGTCTGACTAAACCAGGTCTAAACCAACCCATAACATGGTCAAAGTCAGGACTTAGCAGTGGTCTATATTTTCTAACCTCACACAATCAAAGCAAGACTAAAACCAAATCAAACTCAAACAGGGCTCCAAAAGACTCCTGAGTACCACTTAAATAAGACTACGTACCTCAAATGGTACCTGTACCCCAGTTTGAAAAACACTGCTATGGATTTTCTAACTCATTGTGCCATACCAAGATAATGTAGTATTCAAACAATGTTGCAGAGGATGAAATCTAGAGAGAAGTACAGAGTTTAGTGTTACTCTGTAGCTGTACAGATAAATCAGAATATAGTGGAAAAGTCATTTTATTCCAGAGTAGTTCGTTTCAAAGTGAAACATATATACAGTATTCTATAAACTCAGAACATAGAGAATGAAACACAGACCTGATCAAAATTTTAGGACTAGTTGAAAAATTGCAAGAATTTACATTTTGAACTGTTGGATCTTAAAGAGGTTCTAAGTAGAGCTTCAAAATGCAAAAAAGAAGAAATCGGGTGGAAAAATGAGTAAGCAATTTATTGAAAACAACAATTAAACTGATATAGGCTGTTCACCAGCTGATCAAAAGTTTAAAGCCTGGGACACACCGACCCAACACCCTGACCACTGTCAGCAGAGGCGGGGCGACTGCTCGTCTCCTCACGTCTCCCTTTGTCGCCACTGAAAGTAGCTGCAGACACCGGAGCGATTCAGACCCACGACCGAGCAGTGCGCATGTGCAAAACATAATAACGATTTACAACAGCAGGCGGCGCTAGACAGACTCACGTCACTAACCGCGTCAAACCATCCGACCGCACCCAACTGCAGATGATCGCCCCGGTGTGTCCCGGCCTTAAGGGAAAAAAAAGAAAAAAAAACTCCCACAAAACAGAAATAAAACTTTCAAACAAGACTCAGTAATGAGTTGTTGTTCCGTTCTTGTTGATCACTTCAAAAATTACTTTTTCATTTCTTCTTTTTGCATTTTAAATCTCTACTTAGAACCTTCTTAAGATACAACAGTGCAAAATGTAAATTATTCTACTGGTCTTAAAATTTTGATCAGGTCTGTATTATGTAACCATAATAATAATAATAAAAATAATAATAATAATAATAATAAACAATTCCCACCTCAAAATAAAAAGTAGTAAACGAAAACTCAACCAAAACATACGATTTTTCTTGAGGAAAATCAACATAATGATGTTTTGCGCCAAACAAATGAACCAGATTTTTATTCTACTATTATTATGATTATTATGATTATTATTATTTTAAAAGTGCATCTCAATTAATTTTATATCTATTGAAAAATCTAACTCTTTTAAATCAATTTTTACTTGATTTTACAATACATCATTACACCCCTATTGGACAATATTTATTTCTGAGAACTGTCTGATATCTGAGTTACTTATAAAACTCATGTTACTTCAGGAGCTCGTTGCCAGTGCAGTCACACTCTTGTTCTCACAGAACCTGTCAATGTGCTATTACTGCTATTTTTAAAGCCGGTTAACTTCACTCTCACCATTACAATATAAATCCCTACTTCATTCTCCAAAATCCTTCCGTCTTTTTAATTATTTATCGTCAGCCATGGAGAGGAATTACTCTTCCCAATCCGACTCTCCAAAAACGGCAACAGTATCATTATGATTTTAATGGCCCCCGCAACGAGGAGACAAATGAGAAAAGAAAAATGGAGGAGTGCGACAGAGGAAGACTATTTTTACTGTCACATCTATTACTCTATTTTGGGAAAGTGACTTCTATAGCTCGAAAACTGTGATTCTCCTGTTGGGTGTTAAGTCTAACATATGGAGAAAATGGACTGAGGACATTTTAAACATTTTTGTTGAAGTTATTCTACACCCTCTGTAAGTAAAAAGTTCCTACGAAAAATTCAGATTTGGTTGAAAGAGTGAAAATGAATTATTCTAGAGAACATTACAGTGTCATCATTTTCACAAGTTTGATCATTGTCTGCCAACGTGAATCACGATTTGGCAGAACCTGGGCCTACTCTGGGCTAAAATCCTAAGGTTTTCTTCAATGCCACTCACTCTGGCCCCCAAGAAACACCTAAACATACAGCTGCTGGCCCAGGGCAGATGGTTACGTGGGTGTGTCGCTGAAGGCTGTTGTAGACTGGAAGCTGTTGGTGCTCTGGGTGTTCCGCCCTCCTTCTCTCTCGGCTGCTAGGGAGGTGCTTGGAGGCCAGTCTTGCTTGCACTCCTGCTACTATTACAGGGTTCATATATGTTATGGAAAACCTGGAAAAGTTTAGGAATTTTATATTTTGATGTAAAGTTTTGGAAGTTTTGGAAATTTAAACAGTGTGAGTAACATTCGGCCTCTACTATTTAAAAGAATCGGACCTATAGTTTTTTGTCAGAATATTTGAACTTGGTTTTGATTATGCTTTAAAATAGGATAGACTTTATACTTTATATCTTTATTTGCTTTATTAAAAATATGTTCTGAACCAACTTACCAAGCATAATGATGTTTTAATCAGTGGTAAAATGGGTGGAATAATATGTTTCTGGAGGAAGAACCCATCTGTTTTTTCTTTTAAGTTCCAATTTCAACAAAACTGCAACAAAAGTGTTTCTAATGTACCATGTTTTTTGAATACTGTTTATTAATGTGTAAGTTATTTTGGGGTTTTGGAAATTGAGTCAAAAGTTTCTTGGAATAAAAGTGTATAAACCCTACTATTAGCATGGTCCATGGTCCCTACCACCATAGACATTATGTAAGTAGACGCCTCATTAGTTGCTTTGGTCTATTGCTGCGATTTGGCAAATTCGCAGCCAACGGCCGCCTGGGCCAATATGGCTTCTAACAATGTAAACCAATGCATGTTAATGGTGAGAGACTGTGCCTGTGGTTTCTGTGTGAGCAGCGTTTGGCTCTTTCTTTTTTACTTAATCTCCACCAATTTGTTAAAGTAGGATTTAGGGTGATTTTTTGGTTTCTTAAACCTCGGCATAAATTGTGGTCTTTAACTGTTGTGGTCGGTCACATTTCTGTAACTCCTGTCCAGCAGAACACACAGAACAAACCGTTTAGCCTTTAGCTTACATAAGGAGGAGGTAGATGCCATACTACTGCTGTGCTAACTTTAAGCCAAGGGTGTCCAAACTTTTTTTTTTTTTTTTTTTCAAAGAGCCAGCTTTGAAGATGTGCACAGGTCCACGGGCCAACAGTCCTTCCTGAATTCTTCTCGGAACAGAACGCACATACAGTAGAAATTGAATGCACACAGTTTTCAAAAACCAAATAATTATAATTTCTCTGACAAAATCTAAAATCTTTGAACTTCTTGATGATATAAACTCAGCCTGATTTTAATGTTTTTAATAGTTTAAAACAGACATGTCCAAAGTGTGGCCCGGGCCCTCAGCTTCTATAAAAAAATGTATAACTAATATCCCACCAGCATTTTCATACAGTGTTTCCGTAGCTTTATCTATTTTATCAATACATTTATTCATCTCATCTACTACTCTCTGCTTTGGGTCTTCTAATTAGTTTGTCGGAAAATAACTGCAGTTGTGTCTCTGGATTACACAACAATTTGTATAAAAGGTCAGAGAACGTTTTAAACTATTAGATAAAATCCGGCAGAGCTCCAAATGAATTGGAGGATGTTTTTTTATGTTTAGAGATGTTATTTTGTTGTCAAAGAAAATAAATAATAATTATTTGGCCTTTGAAAAGAAAATACAACGTGTATTGAGTTCCTAGAAAAAAGGAGAGGGACTGTAGGCCCTTGAACTTTTGCATATTTTCAAGTCTGGCCCTCTTTTAAAAAATTTAAAAACATACAAAACTTGCCATGACCTTTTATACAAATGTACAGACAAAGCTATGAAAACACTGTATGAAAGTGCTGGTGGGCCATTAGTCATACATTTTGTCATAGAACCTAAGGGCCATATAAAATCTTGACCAGTGCCACAAAAGGGCCCTGGTTAATATGATAACCGCTAAGCTAACAAAAGAAAACCACAAAGTAATAGTTAATTGTGTGCTGAAAGTTTATATGCTATATGCTATATTCCTAACAGCATAATAAAAATGTTAGAAATGTGCTTTTTAGTTTTTAGATTAACTTTAGGTAGCAAAGAGCAGCTGTGTGCTACATGCAGGACCAAAAGCACTCACCAGATGAAAGAATGAATTGATCCCAACTTTCTCTAACAGACCAGGACTTAATACTGGACTCAGACTCAACTCGGACTTGACATTTTTTCGGTAACTCAGACTTGGAATCTCCCTTCAAGTGCCAATGACTCAGACCAGTATTTAGTCACACAGACCCAGTAGTGGACAGTAACTAGATACTTTTACTCAAGTACTTGGTAGAAAGCATGTTCTACAGTTTGGTAGAACATACTTTTACTTTTACTTGAGTAAATTTTGGATGATTTTATTTTTACTTTTACTTGAGCAAAACTTTACATTGTCTGAGAAGTTAAATGTAGGACATCTGACTTGGGATCAGAAGGTTCTGGGTTCAAAACTCGGGGAAGGAGAAGAAGAATATGCCAAAAACATTTAAATGTACTTTCTACTTAAGTAAATTTTATAGTCAATACTTTTTATTTTTGCTGATGTAAAATTTTTATTGGGTACTTTTTACTTCTACTTGAGTAATATTATTTTTGGAGTAACAGCACTTTTACTTTTAGCTTTTGAGTACTTTGTCCATCCTAAACTCGGACTTGAACACAGGACTCACGAGTAAATTGGAAAGTTGGTGACTTGACTTCACCTGATTTTGGACTTTAACTGATTATTATTATTATTATTATTATTATTATTATTATTATTATTATTATTATACCCATTGACTTTCTTGGCTATAGGATGTAAATATCTCATTACAAAAAATGTTCATGAACCTAATTTCTAAATTAATTTCTGATTTATTCTGAATTATTCTCCAAAGTTGATCCATTCAAATGAGCTATCAAGCCAATCTTTATTTAAAACCTCCTGACGCAGAGTTTCTATTCCTGCCAATTCCTTCTCTGATACTTGAACATCCCGTACATTTGTTTATTTATGACTACCCCCCCTCCTTTGCTCTCTGCTTGATTACTTCAAAGCACCAACTGTGAATGGGAATAAAGGAGAGTAGAACTGGCAGGAGAGGCAAAGGAGACTCCATTCATCTTGTTCTGCTTATCCCTGTTAAGGCTGGGACACACCTGGCCAATAATCAACCGGCACACACAGTGGGACAGTCTGGCAATGTGAGTCTGTTCGGTGTGTCCCGCAGCTGTAGCAAAAAGTAGTTAGAGCTAGTTTTGGGCAATTGAATGCGAATCGGCATCAGTTGTGAGTTGACAAAACAGTCGGCCTTTCTTTTCTGACAATGGTTGGGCGTTGCTTTGGTGTGTCTCTGTCTTTTAGGGGTCAAGGGTGGCTGAAGAGTATCCCAGCATCTATGGGTCTGGGGAAGGGTGCATCCAGGACAATGATGAGTTATCGGTAGGGCTAATACCAAAATCTAAACATTCATACTTATACCTTATTTCACCAGGGACGATTTAGATTCACCAATATACATTTACTGTACATGCATGACTTTGGATGCATGGCTGTACGCACCATAGTGGTAATAGAGGTCTGGACCTCGGGATTTTTCTCTTACTAGACCAAACCAAATCTAAACCAGGCAAAAAACAAGACTAAACCAGGGTTAAAAATACCAAGACTTGTTTAGGAAAAAAGACAGGACTAAACTAAGACTAAATCAAGACTAACCAAGGACCAAATCAGGACTAAGCAAGGACTAAACCAGGACTAAACAAAGACTAAACAAGGACTAAACCACAGCTAAACCAGGTCTAAACAAGGACCAACCAGGACTAAATAATGACTGAACTAAGACTAAGCAAGGACTAAACAAGGACTAAATAATGACTGAACTTGGACTAAACAAGGACTAAACCAGTGTTAAACCAGGTCTAAACAAGGACTAAACCAGATCTAAATCCGGACTAAACCAGGACTAAACCAGGTCTAAACAAGGGCCAACCAGGACTAAACAATGACTGAACTTGGACTACACAAGGACTAAACCAGTGTTAAACCAGGTCTAAAAAAGGACTAAACCAGAACTAAATAATGACTTAACTAGGACTAAGCAAGGACTAAACCAGTGCTAAACAAGGACCAACCAGGACTAAACAAGGTCTAAACAAAGAGTAAACCAAGACTAAACCAGATCTAAACAAGGACTAAACCAGGACTAAACCAGGTCTAAACCAGGACTAAACCAAGACTAACCAGGGTCTAAACAAGGACCTAAACCCTACAGGTCTAAACAAGGACTAAACCACCCAGTATCTAAACAAGGACTAAACCAAGACTAAACCAGGTCTAAACACGGACTAAACCAGGACTAAACCAGGTCTAAACAAGGGCCAACCAGGACTAAATAATGACTGAACTAGGACTAAGCAAGGACTAAATCAGTGCTAAACCAGGTCTAAACAAGGACCAACCAGGACTAAACAAGGTCTAAACAAAGAGTAAACCAGGACTAAATGAGGGCTAAACATAATATTTTGAATATAGGAAAGGGGTCTACTGTGGGATTTTTGTAAATTTTAGGGGGCTGCAACTCTCTTGACTTTGGGAATAGCTGTTTTATATGATAAAAGAAATGTACAATTATGGTTTCATGTATAGACAGTGTACAGGCATTTATCACCTATTAAAAATCAGTTTTACCTCATCATAATAAATTGTCACATATTTTACAACATGCTATTTTGTTTAAATTAATATTTATTTGTCATTAATTATGTCATTATGAATTAGCCTACACACAGTAAATTCAGGCCTTAACCTCTAAAGTTAGGCCAATACCGTTTCATAGGTGCATAAAATTCAACCAGCCAAAATTGCAGGTGGAATTATTTGTGTTACAGCCAAAATGAGAATCATTTTCACGTTTGACCAGTTGACTAGTGTTAATGTCAAGCCCTGCATATAAAAATTCTGATTGTTTGGTTGTTGATAGGTTGATTAAGTGAATGGGTCTTGCTGTTGTCCAATCTTGACTTTCTAATCCATGCATTTTTATAGATACAGACAAATACATCATATTCACTTAGCAATATATGGGACATGAACGGGGTTTTGAGCCATGTTTTCCACCAGTTTAATCTCATGTTACATTACAGAAGAACGAAGCCATGGTCTTGTCCGCTGGGTCAACAGAGCTGGTCGGATCCAGACGTCAGCAATAAGCCTGCATCTCTTTTTCCTTCTTCTTCTCCTTCTTCTTCTCCTTCCACCAAAGCAATAACCTCTCCTCCGAGCTGCACGCCTTCAGACCAATAAACTGGCAGCAGTAGACCTTAATGAAATGGGCGAATCACACACAGAACCAGCCGAGTCCACAATCAATATCCTCCACGAGCTTCTCCTCCTGCTTCTGCACCGGGGATTTTAACTTTTACAAGAGACCATCTGGGGAGAAGCACTTAGCGCAATCTCAGTACCAGCCACAACCCTATATATATATATATATATATATATATATATATATATATATATATATATATATATATATATATATATATATACAGTGTGTTAACCCTCATCCTACCAAGCTAATTTTGGGATAGCTCCAGATAGCTGTAAAAAAAAAAAAAAAAAAAAAGGCAACCAAAATGGCAAAATACTGTTATTTACTTTTTTTTTTCCATTAGTGATGTGTTAATTAATTCATACTTCCAAGCAAAAAGATTTTATGAAAATAATTATGTGTATACATTTGCATATCATTTGCATATTCAGACACACATAATTATAAGCTTTTATAAAAATGTCACGCTTAGTGTCAGCAACAATCCGCAATAACACAAACAAAGCTCCCTCATCGCTCCTCATTCTGATGTGGTTTAGTTTAGAAAAATTTCAAGTAAACATTATTTTGGACTCCTTTTTGTTTGTTTGAACAGTCTGCATGTATTTTGCATTTTTGTGGCTCCTGTAGGGGGCGCTCTGCCAGTATTGGCCTTGGGTCCAGGACTGTCTGGTTTGTGTGCAACCAGAGCAAAACCTGGGTCACTTCATGGTTCAATTTAGACTCAGGACTTTTTTTTTTTATAGATGCTTTTAATTATTATTATTTTATTTATTAAAATAATTTTCAGGCTTATTCAGGGCTCAGAGGTTGGCCCTGTATACAGTCGGCAACAGTGGCGACGCCCACAAAATATCACTTACACAAACACACCATTCACGTCAATGCAGAAGTGTTGCTCTGTCGCCTTCTTTTCAACAAAAACATGAACAAATGCTGGATTTAATTTTTATATTTTACCTAATAAAGACACAGAGACATACAGGAGAAGACAGTGGTTCATCAGTCCACACTTGTGCATAAAATACCATCGCTGTCTGACATTAGCTGCCTAAAACATGCTACTATAATTAACATTAAGTTGCACTGTAACATTGCTAGCTCTCGTATAATAACACGATGACTTTAACCCATCATATTTATTGTAAACTAAAATATGCATCTGTAAATTTGGTAAAGCACAAATCATGGCTCGACCGTAACAGGCTGCTGACTGATGCACAGCTCATTCAATGTCATTAGCATTAGCATTAGCTTGGCTGTATGTGCTCAGATCAGACTCATCTATGGAGCAGCTAAGCCCCAGCTCATATATTTACACTAACTTCAGGTAGAAGTCGGGCCATAAGCTAGGGTTTTCTGATAGAGCTTTATAGCACAGCCCTCAGATAGAAGAATATATTTAGAGATGTCACATTGGCCCATCCAGTCAGATTGTTTTGCCAGTCTTTTATTTATACAGACAACAATCCATTTAATTTTCTAATGTGGCATTCTTATTCATGTCATAACACAATTTAAGGGCTCCATGTGAGACAGGACTTGTTTTAAGATTGCTTCATTTGCAAATAATCCTCCAGAAAAATGTCTGAAAAGAATAAAAAAGTAGTGCTTCTAAGCAGTTGGTTTTCTCCCCACGCCAGACCATACCCCAAACTATGATGCGATACTGACTCTATCTATTGCAAACACGGGATCCTCCTGTGGCTTTGCGGCTCAATAGGTAGAGCATTTACCCCTGAACATTGCCGTTTTGAGTCCAGACCCAGGCACTTTACCTTCACTGTGCGATGGAGCCAATGCCTTGGTGAAGTGCTTCTAGTTTATTTATTGCTTTATATGACAGATACCCTTCCTTACACATCTTACCTAATTTATTCAGGCTTAGGACTGGCACAAGGAGTACGCTGGCTTGTCACCCTTTGTGGCTGGAATATAAATTAGTAATTTCTCATTAAATTCAATGATTTCTAGAGCTCACATAACTTTTTATCCAACCTAGAAATTGGCTCTTGGTTCTAAATAAAACTGTAAATCATATTATTAAAAAAAAAGAAATTGCAGCCATAGAATAACAGAGAGAAAAGCTGATTCATATCACTGTCTATGTGCATGCTGTCTTTCCCTGAACCTGTATTTGGACATGTATCTCAAAATGCATGTGTAAGCATTGTGTGTTTTTGCGTTTAAGTGTGGGGTTTGCAGTGTAAGCATTGCAGTGTGACATTGAGGTGAAGACAGGGTACACTGTAAAACAACATGCGGAAAGGCAGAGGATGGTCCAGGACAGAAAAGAGAGGAGTGGGAAGAGAAAAAGGGTGACATCACAGCAAAACGATGAGGTAATGTCTGACATAGAGCTAGGGCACATAGAGCGGACTCACAGCTGCTGACACTGCAGAAGAGCAAACCCCAAGATCCTGTGAATGCACGAGATGGGATTTTTTTTTTGTATTTGTCAAGTTAAAGGCTTGAGATAACTGAACATAAAATAAATTAATGACGATGTTAATGGACAATGGACTCAAATGAGCCTAAATCTGGACTAACCTAGAGCTAAACCATCCATCTTCTACTGCTTCTATCAGGTTGTGGAGGCAGGGATGCCCAGACTTCCCTCTCCCCAGACACTTCCTTTAGCTCTTCACAGGGGAATCTCGACGCCTTCCAATTCAAGAGACATAAAGCGCCTTTCCACTAGAGAGGTGCAGCCAGGGTCGGGCCAGTTTGGGGGTGTTTCCACTTCCCAAAGCTCTTCAAAGCAGCCCCAGAAAGCATACCATACTGTTCTACTTTTGGCACACCTTGGCAAGCTCTGGGTCCACTTTGGATAGTTTGGAAAAAGTGGAGCTATGTAATGTTGCAAGTTAGTTGGATGAGAGAGAATCCTCACTCGAGCAAAAACAAGCCAAAAAAAAAAAAAAAAACGAAAAAAAATAAAGGAGAATGTTGTTTTTAATCAAGCATGTACTTGTCCTTGTGTGAAAAAGTTTTATTCCAAGAGGGCGAGCTAAATGTTGTGCCGAAAAATAAAGGTAGCATGTATTAGTCATAGCTGTTTGTACCGTTCAGGGGACAGAGGCCTCGGCGACCTGGTCCTTGGACACAGCAGATCTAAAATGAGGGATAAAAGAAGCAGAAATTAGGAGAAAAATGCATAACTAAAGGACAAAACAGGGACTGTACCAGGAATCTACCTGGACTGAACAAGAACAAATCAAAGACTAAACCAAGAATAATGCCGCATTCATGTGGTCCTTGAGTGTGTGTCTTTCTGAGATGAGAAGTCATTTTATGTTCAAGTGCTTTTGTCTCAAAAAGTCAGGATTTTGATGTCACAATATGGAGACACAGAGTTATTGGTCAGTAATATTATTCATTAGCGTTTAACACAGCTAACTAGTCAGATTTAATGTTAGCCTTTTCACTACTAAAAATCAGAACGTTTTAATTTTGCTAATATAGCTTTTGCCAAAGATGTCTGTGAAGACTCAATCATCCAGGCTAATTGAATCACAACAAACAAAAATGACAAAGAATTCATCTGGACTTGGTTTTCAAAATAGAAGATGTTTCACCTCTTATCCAACCCTAACCCAGAACTGAGAAAGTCTCTTGGATAACATCGAAACATCTTCTGCTTTGAAAAAAAAAACAATTCCAGGTGACTTCTTTTTAACCTTTTGTTGGGCTTTTGCCAAAGAGGTTGGAAGTTAGGAGTAAAAAAAATAAATGGCATGGATTAGCATTTCTAACTCAATTTAGTTCCTCTTATGCTTGTATCAGCTTATTGTAAAGTTATATAAGAAATGTTTAGTCTAAGAGCTGATGTTGAAAATGCAAATGAATAAATCAGCTGCTTTTCTGCTCTGTCCATGAAGCAGATGACGTCAGAGGAACCTGGGCAGCAGGTTTGACCTGAGTTCCTGAGTTCTTTTTCCAACTTGAGCAGGCGTTCATGTGCATTTTTTAAACTGGAAAAAAAAAATATTTTCCTGATATTTGACCAATTTGGTAAAAAAGAACTGAAAATAAATTTACACTCTTGCAACTATTCAAACTTCTATTTGTTTTTATTATTTTGTTGCTAGCAAGAATAACCATTTATTATACACAAGGTTTATAGACAAAGACAGCTACTAGAACATGAAGTAGACAAAATATGTAAAAAAAAAAAAATTAATAAAATAAAACTGAATAAAACACCATAAAAGAAAAATGTGATCCTGTCTGTTTGTCTGTATGTTTTGATCTGCAGCATTGGACCAGTTTCTACTTTGATTCTAGCTCAAACTTGTGACTTCAGTGAGTGCAGTCACAGCAGCATGTGTGTACTCTATGTGCTCTGTTTCTGTGCTCATGTCACCGCGGTCCTCTGAGGTGACACACTGCTGCACTGACGCCATCTGCTGGGGTTAAAACAAAATTACACCTCAATAAAATGAATAACCAGCATGAAATTTTCCCAAAAAATAAAAAATAAAAAAAATTGCAAGAATAAGCAAATTTGAACCATCACACTGCTACAGACAGAAAATGTGTTGTAGACCAAAAAAAAAAAAAAAAAAAAAAAAAGGCATCATATTCATTATGAAGTTATACGTTTAATATAGTGGCAATTATTATAATGCTGAGTTCATATTTTAAATGATTTATAGTTGCTTGAACTTGAAAAAAGTAGTCAGGAGACAGAGCTGGAGGTAGCAGAGCTGAAAATGTTGAGGTTTTCTTTGTTCATGACAAGGATGGATTGGATTTAGAAGGAGTACATGGTTTGGACGTAGCTGCGAGGATGAGAGATTAGGGTTAGGTATTATATTTTATTTTATGAATTTTTTAATACTACCTAACCTGTACGTGGTTTTCGCTACCAGTACCTTAACGACATAATAATTAATGTAGGCTAACTGATATTTCATTTAATGTCCCATATTATGCTTTTTCAGCCTTTTTGAAATAGTTTTGGACTCCTTTCCATTAGTATATCATGTATATGTGTAAAAAATGTCTTCTTTTGAGATGTTACTTTCAATTTGTAGAGAACACTTGGATTAGGTGCTCAATGGAGGTGACTGAACAGAGCATAAAATGGCTATTTAGCATGGCCATTAGCAGCAATGATGCTAACAGAAAAATGAACTGACTGCTTTGTAGTGATTGGTATCACTACCTACTGGAGCTTTTTGGTAAGTACCACAAAGGTATTGAAAAATATTATATTAGATGTGGTGATGTGGGTTATCCTTAGCAAATGACTAGTTCCAGGTGAAATTGACAATGCACTGGATAATACGATGCAGCAAACAAGTTACAGCTCAAATATTTATTGATAATTTGCAGTTGTATTGTAGTTTTGAGAGTGGAATGGGGTGGAATGAAGGAGTGAAGGAGTGGTTGTTCTAAAAGACAAAGCAAGGAAAACAAATACTGGTGTTAAATGACAGTGATTATCAAATATTTGTGTTTTAAACTAAAAATGAACTTAACATTAAATAAAAGTCAAGGTAATAAAAGCAAAAAAAAGTATAAATGTGAATTAACCCTTTGATGTTCACTCCAAGAAAACATATACACTCAAGGAAAAAAGAAACGCACCACTGCTTTTTTACCACATTTTTGTTTGGTTACTTATTTTTGATGGAAATATTCCATGTGCACATCAACCATATACCCGTCCCTGATATTCAGACCCAATTAATCAATGCTTATGACAGTTTCAATAACAATAACATGACCAAACAATAATAATGCAGCAGTTGTGACATGTGGTCGACCAGATCTGGGACGGTCATTGGAGGATCCAGTGGTGTGGAAACGCTCAGCGAGGCGTACAACAGTAGAGTGATGGACTCCAAACTCCCTGGCTACAGCCGTGTGCTCCTTCAGCTTGAAGCAGGCCAATGGCTGCCAATCTCTCTCTGGTTGCAGTAGTCGTGGCATTGTGAACAAATGTGCTTTTTTTTCCATTTTGGTGTCTTTTTATAGGGAATGGTTGTGCACAATTGAGGACAGGTCCAATTCATCTCTGAGTTTTACTCATGACCCAGACATAGGTGATAAATACAAAAATACAGTTGTTATTGCTCATCAAAATCAATCAACCGGAACCAGGAAAACAGTCATTTCATTTTGACTCAGAATAGTACTAAACTCATTGTAGTCTGTAATTTTTCACTGGCTGTAATATTTTTTGACAAATTGAGAAAATTAAAACGGTGCATTTCTTTTTTCCTTGAGTGTATATACATATATGTGTGTGTGCGTGTGTGTGTGTGTGTGTGTGTGTGTGTGTGTGTGTGTGTGTGTGTGTGTGTGTGTGTGTGTGTGTGTGTGTGTGTGTGTGTGTGTGTGTGTTATTGGGGCACTAATAACAAGAATCACAAACAAATTTTTTCACAACCCCTCCAGTTTAAAAAAAAAAAATATATATATATATATATATATATAGTCTTCCAAATGGTTCAGATGTTGGTTGATGGTAAAAGTACCTAATACATATTAATAGATATATATGAATGAATGAATGAATGAATGAATGAATGAATGAATGAATTTATTTATTTAAGTGTCGTGCACCATTGGCGCCCAGCCCGCATGGGCTTATAAGACACTCCACAGAAACAAGATGACTACAAACTGATCATCTGCTCCACAACAAAAAAATAAATAAATAAATAAAAAAGAGAAATAATAAAAATAAAAGTACTTTACACTACATTAACATTTAAATTAGACAGGATACAGCACTTCGCTGCCTTCTATCCCAGGCTTTGGAAACAAAACCAACTAAAGCAAAAATCTCCTTATTACAAATACAACTCATAATTTCATCATCAGATAACCAGGACACATCCGGGTTACTTCTATTTATGTGTTCAAATAAAACATGTCTTAAATCAGAGTACAAGGGACAATAAAGAACAAAATGATACTCATCTTCCACCAAATTGAGGTCACAAAAAACACAAATTCTCTTCTCTTCAGGAAGACCTTTAAACCGACCCACTTCATCTGCCAGAGGTAAGCTACCAGTTCTTATCTGGGCACAAAGGGACCGCTGCTTTCTAGATAAATTAAATTTTACATAGGGTTCTGTTTGATACTCATCTTTGAATTGAATGTAATTTCTCAGTTTTGATTTTCTACATATGTCATAGTTCCACAGTTTTTTATATTCATTGAAGAATCTTTGTTGCACCAATCTTAGATTACATTGCAATCCATTTCTAAAAATATAATTTAAACCACAAATGTATAATAACATATTGCAACCTTTTAATTGCAACAACCCATAGTAAATTGTTTTACATTACTTATGTAGCTGGATTTTGTTTTGCACATTTTGAAATATTGCGACACAAAAAAGTGTGATGGAAATGCCGAATTAAAAAAACAAACAAACAAAACAACGTTATTTACGCACTGCTCCACAAACTGGAGAGCTCCACCATGGCAGCCTCAGAGGAGAACAAAAGAGAAGCCCCAGGTGAGCCTTGGCTCTAACTATAGCTTTGGGTTTGGAGCTACCCCAAGAAGGTGAGGCCCAGAGGAGGGGCTAAGCAGAGTAATGGGAGGTCCCAGAGAACAACAAGGGAAAGAGAGAGGCGGGATCTCCATAGGTGTGGTTTGGTACCCAGTGCTAGGAGAAAGGAGGTTAGAACAGCCAGAAAACAGGAGGCTGAGAGGAAGACCAAAGAGGAGCTTTATGGATATAGTGAAAGAGGATATGAAGTTAGTTGATGTTGGTGCAGAGGATTCACTGTGACAACTCCTAAAAGGAAAAGGTAAAAAGAGAGGATGATTTGATTCAACCTGCTGCAGAAAAAACAAAAGGTACCAATCCATTGTGTGTGAAGAGAAGCCAGGCACCTGTAGATAGATGATGGGGGGTTTCCCTGAGCAGGATGTTCACGTCTGAGAACAGGACGTCTCAGCTCACCATCCACCTCTGTGTTTACAGCTATTTACCACCGGTCCACTTCCTCCTCCAGGACTTTATTGTGATACCCTTTCACATCCCCCCATCCCGTTCATAATGTCCACCAGTGACCCGTGACAGTCTGGGACAGCTCTCTCCGCATCTGTCCCAGCATTGTTACAGGGCTTACGGCACATCAGAGAGCCACAAGTAGACAATTCAGCTTTAGAGACAATATAATCTGAAGATGGGACATTTGTCACTTTGGGTTTTGAGTCCGAGCAGCTGCAGAAGCCACAAACACAGTTGTACTCTTCAGTCAGGTCCTCTTTGGATGAGAAACTACTACTTACTGTCATTCTGTGTGAATCTAAATGTTTAATATTTCAAGTCTTGTGTTTTATGGCATGTACTGGTCTCTGTCTGGAGAAGTTAAGTGGGTCTGGAACCCCTCCCACTCAACTTGACCTCTGCTGAAATCAATCATAACAGGCCAATCAATACTGCTTGTCTAACACTTTAGAATAACTCACACTATTGTAGTAGTGTGTGTAAGCAGATAAGCCAGTCTGGGTTTAGCCCTGGTTTAGTCCTGGTATAGACCTGTTAGTAGTCCTGGTTTTTGCCTTGTTTAGTCCTGGTACAGTCCTTGTTTACTCATGGTTTAGTCTTAGTTTAGTCCAGTCCCTGGTTTATTCCAGGCCCTTTATTAGTCCTGGTTTAGTCCTGGTTTAACCCTGGTTTAGTCCCGGTTTCTGGTTTAGTCTTGGTTTAGCCCTGGTTTAAACCCAGAGTAGCTCTTGATTATTCTTGGTTGAGACTTGGTTTAGTCCTGGTTTAGCCCTTGTTTAGTCCTGGTTTAGTTCTGGTTTAGAACTGGTTTAGACCTGTTGTAGTCCTGGTCTATCCTGGTTTTGACCTTGTTTAGTCCTGGTTTAGTCTTGGTTTAGCCCTGTTTTAGACCTGGAGTAGCTCTTGATTACTACTGGTTGAGACCTGGTTTAGTCCTGGTTTAGCCCTTGTTTAGTCCTGGTTTAGTCCTGATTTAAACCTGCTGTATTCCTGACTTAGACCTGGTTTAGTGTTGGTTTAGACCTGCCGTTGTCCTGATTTAGTCCTGTTGTAGTCCTGGTTTAGATCTTCTGTAGTCCTAGTTTACACATGATGTTGTCCTGGTTTAGATCTTCTGTAGTCCTAGTTTACACATGATGTTGTCCTGGTTTAGTCCTGATTTAGACCTGGTTTAGCCCAGGTTTAAACCTGCTGTAGTCCTGGTTTATACACATTTTTCTGGGCTAATATTTATTTTATTCTTGATTGGATGATTTCTGGCAGATCTGTGGATGTAGATGATTGATTGTTTTCTCAATTAACATATTATCTTCATATTTAAGTAATCGGTCAGTTAACAGACTACATGTCCAAACTAATATAGATGCACCCAGAGAAAAGCTATGTCTTTCAGTCTGGCCCTGTCTGACACTGTGGTTCTGTGGATTTTTTGGCTTTCCCAAAGTAACAATATAAACCTGGATCTTTTTCTCGAAGCACTTACGCCTTCTCACCCCAAGCTTCAAATGAAACCAAAGCTGAAGAAAATACGAGCTGAATTGACTTTAAGTACTCATAATTTATTTCTAACGACCCACTGTCCAAACCAAACAGTGTTTAAGCCATGTGCACAAGAGAAAACATTTGAGCCACTAGAAAAACTCAACTACAAAATGCTTTCTTCTTTTTTTTTAAGACTAAATATTTTTGGGTTTTAGGCTGGTTGCTATTTAAGTAATGCCATTTAGTAACAGAGAAACTGCATGAAAGGCTGGACAAGTAACTTGACTTTAATCAATGTGCCCTGCCACTTTTACTTCAGTAAAAATAAAAATAAACTATAATCATGGGCAACTATAAAATACGAATGACACTGTATGTTAAAGGGAAATGTTAGACCTCGTTTAGTCTTGGTTTAGATCCCAGACTAGTCCTAGTTAGATCTGCTGTAGTCCTGGTTAAGTCTTGGTGTAGACCTGGATAAGACTTGGCTCAGTTCTGGTTTAGTCCTGGTTTAGACCTGCTGTAGTCCTGGTTTAGATCTGGATTAGTCCTGGTTTAGACCTGGATTAGTCCTGGTTTAGACCTGGATTAGTCCTGGTTTAGACCTGGATTAGTCCTGGTTTAGACCTGCTGTAGTCCTGGTTTAGACCTGGATTAGTCCTGGTTTAGACCTGCTGTAGTCCTGGTTTAGACCTGGATTAGTCCTGGTTTAGACCTGGATTAGTCCTGGTTTAGACCTAGATTAGTCCTGGTTTAGACCTGCTGTAGTCCTGGTTTAGACCTGGATTAGTCCTGGTTTAGACCTGGATTAGTCCTGGTTTAGACCTAGATTAGTCCTGGTTTAGACCTGCTGTAGTCCTGGTTTAGACCTGGATTAGTCCTGGTTTAGACCTGGATTAGTCCTGGTTTAGACCTTCTGTAGTCCTGCTTTAGTCCTGGTTTAGACCTGCTGTAGTCCTGGTTTAGACCTGCTGTAGCCTGGGTTTAGACCTACTGTAATCCTGGTTTATACCATTGGTGGTACACAGGTTTTTTCTTGTCTGGAATTTTTGAAGATGGAAAGTATTAATCAGCTTACTCCATACTGGTTTAGTTCAAGTTTGGTCCAGATTTAGTCCTGGGCTAAATCCTGATTTAAGTCCTGCTCTAGTTGTTTAGGGTTTGTAGCCACCAACAACATAATAAGAGCCAATAATGTAATACCTGTCAATAATGTAATCACTTTGGCAATCTTAAATGTAGTAAAGCCAATAATATAGTATTTGTCAATAATATAATACAGTTTCTGAGCCAATAACGTAATGACATTTAGCCAGTAATGTAATGCTTTAAGAATCTCTATTTAAATCTTGGGTTTAGACCTGAGTTAGTCCTGGATTTAGGCCCAATATGGCACTTGGAAAGACAAATTTTTCAGAAAAGTTTTAGATCATTGCTTTAGACATTACTTTAAAATTTGTGTGTTAGACTAATTTGATATTTTTATGGCCTTTTTTTTTGAAAGCAGATGAACCAGCTCTGGATTAGACCCATGCCCACTGGGATTTTCTGTCAATGATCCAATATTGAGCCACTAGGAGTCTCCTCTTTTTGACACCAAACTGACTGTGAACATGTGATTTGGTAAAACTTGCCAATAAAGCTGTATATGAGCACAGAGCATGATTCTGTGTGGGAGTGCAGCAGCCGGTGCCCCTCTGTCCCAGGCTGCTCCAGTGGCTAACCCTCCCTCCGTCCCGGGTTGCTCCAGTGGGTAACCACACGCCCCACAGTGGCTCCAGACTCTCTCACAGGCCCAATGATAGGTCTGAGGAGAAACCTGAGATCGGGGACTACTGTATACTACTGAGGAAAAAACAATAACAAGGATCACCAGAAAATGTCTGAGTCATTTTTGGGTTAGTCACTTTCTCACTCCTGTCACAGTATGCTCTGTACTGAACACATACAGTAGAATAGATGGTGAATGATACAGATTTTATTTATCCAGGCTTGGAAACAGCACAAAGAATGCACTGGGCTTTTGACCTCTTGTGGCTGTATTCAGTCAGTATTTTCCCTATGCACTACAAATACAAAAAATAATCTGTAAAATGGTTGAAGTGCTGCATCTCCCATCCCAAAGTCTCAGGGCCGTTTCTAGCTTCATGGAGTCCCTATGTGAGATACTCTCTGGGGCCCCTAATTCTTAGCCAGGTACTTTAGATCAATACCTGGTTAGTGATTGGATGAATCAACTCTAAGTGATCACCCATTTTTTTTAGAGACGTATTGTGGTTGAAACAATGAAACAGTGGCTTTGTTGTCAAACCTAAAATTCCTGTAATCTGTAATAACTGTGAGTGCAGCCACACCATTTATCAAACCAGCAGTGGTTCAGATGCAAACACATTGCTGTGAGCAGTACAAGATACGTTTGCAAACACACATAATGTGGGAGAATCCAGCTGCTGTGTAAGGTAATTCAACTCAAGTATCTACTGTGTACTGGAAGTTATTGAAAAACTTTAAATAATGCCTCTGTCAAATATAGCACTTTACAATTGCATTATTTATTCACTCCCCACACTCAGTGGTGACAAGCTACTTTTGTAGCCACAGCTGCCCTGGGGCAGACTGACAGACACGTGGCTACTAATCCGTGCCTACAGCCTCTCTGACCACCACCAAACACACAATCTCACTAACACATTCATACAGGCAAAGTGGATAAAGTGTATTGCCCAAGGACACAACGGCAGACTGTTATTCCAGTAGTGGGGATTGAGCCACCAACTTTCCGGTTAGGGGTCAAATGGCTCTACCTACTGTGCTACTGTGCCCATGATTTAATCCAGTCACAAGCTGGGGGTACTCTTGGTACCAGTCCCAAGCCTGCACTGTAAAAACAAAAATAGTTGTGAAAATTCAAAAACTCAAGTTTTCAACAACAAATATTTTTCGCTTTATCATTATTATCATTAAAATATCTCTCCACCATTATTTTTTTAACTCACCTTACAGCCAACTTACTATTCATTGTATACTTTATATACCATTGCATATAATACTTTTTCTGAACAATGGATAGTAAGTTGGCTGTAAGATGAGCTGCAGTAGCTCAGTTGGTAGAGACGCTTGCCCACTAACCTGAACCTGTGGTTCAAGCTCCTCAACTGTCGATGTGTCCTTGGGCAAGACACTTCACCCATCTTGCATGTTTGTGGCTGTTTGGTGGTGGTTGGAGGGGCCGTAGGCGCAAATGGCAGTCACCCTTACCATCAGTGTTCTTCTGTGGCTACAGAAGTAGCTCACCACCACTGAGTGTGACTGAGGAGTGAATGAATAATCCACCAAATTGTAAAGCACTCTATAAGACATTATGCATAATGCATTATTATTACTGAAGAACAGAAGTTCTTCACTGATGTTTGTTCCACTGATCCTTGAAAAGCACCTGGCCTTAAGATTTTTTTGACCCATTGATGCACCCACTTCATAATTTAAGAACTGCATTATTATTATTATTATTATTATTATTATTATTATTATTTTATTATTATTATTATTGTTGTTGTTGTTGTTGTTGTTGTTGTTGTTGTTGTTGTTGTTATTTGAATGTGATACTGAGTAAAACTTAAAATGTAAAGGTTTTAGATATATGGACATCAAATTAAGTAAACAAAAATATTAATTGTTGAGAACTTGAGATTTTGAATTGGCCCCAAAACTCAAAAATCTTGAGGAATCCTGCTGCCTTTTTTTATTTATTTTTTTACTTTTGTGGCTGCATCAGGAAGGGCATCTGGCATGAAATTTATGTCAAAATAAATATGCAAATAACAGCACAAGGTGTGGTGACCCTTGAAGGAAAAAAAAAAACTAAAAGTCTTTCTCCAGTTCATTTCAGATGTTTACCTTTCTCCTCTCTGCCCTTTTCTTTCTAGTTTTCCTCCTAATGTCAAAGTTAGACTTTCCCACACCCGTCTGTCTGCTGTCTCCCTACGGCGTCACTCTAGGTCACCACACACATTACCCGGCGTCAGCACCCGATTTAGTGACAACACAAACAAAAAAAAACTGCGAATATATAGAAATATGGGCTAAAATTTGTGCAGATTTCCACATCAGCGGTGCGCTCGTGAACCCCGTGTTTAGACATGCTGTAGGTTTAGGAAAACCAAAGGAGGCAGAAAGATAAATAATCTGAATTATAGCAGAAGGTTTGGAGCCGTGGGTCTGTAAATAGCACGGGTACTTTTGTCAGAGGGTTAAAAATAGGCTTTTGGAGACCACAAAGAGACTCAAATCACTAAAACTGTCCCACAGTCTCACAACCGCTGTCTCTCATTTCAACTGTAGTATCATTTGTCTCAAGTACAATTCAATTTTCCCACGTTTTTCCTCTAAAATGATCAGCAGGAGTTGGAAAGTTACAAAACAAAGCTAAACCTGCATGCTGTGTAAGGAAATGGCATTTACACACTAACATTTAAACCAGTGTTATATGTTGGATTTACCAAACTTTTCACACCAAGTACCACCTCAAAAGAAAATATTTGTCTTTCAAAGTCTTACAGCAGACAAAAATGAGCATTACTACTGTAATAAGGAACAGACTAAACCAGCTCAAAATCAGGATTAATAGGACTAACCAAAGACAAATCTAAGACAAAACCATTACTAGGACAAAACCAGATCTAAACCAGGAAAAATCTAGGACTAAACCAGGATTAAAATAGCACAAAATCAGATCTAAAGCAGAACTAATCTCGGACTAAGCCAGATCTAAACCAGGACTAATTTAAGAGTAAACCAGGTCTCAACCAGGACTAATCTAGAACTAAACCAGGATTAAACTAGCACAAAGGCAGGGCTAAAACAGGACTAAACCAGCTCTAAACCTGGACTAATCCAGGACTAAACCAGTTTTAAACCAAGAATAATCTAGAACCAAACCAGGATTAAACTAGCATAAAGCCAGGACTAAACCAGAACAAAATCAAGATTAAATTGTTCCTAAACCAGGACTAAGCAGTGGTCTAGAGTTCAAAAATATATAAACAAACTAGAGCAGGACTAAAATAAGAATAACACTCGCTATAAATTAAACTAAATCAGAACTGCAGAAGACTCCAGAGTACCACCAGTAGTACCCATAACCACAGCTTAGGAACCACTGGCCTTTAGTACATATGGTGTTAAAAAATCAAACCCAATTCCAAAAAATGGTAAAAAAGTAAAGTTTTATGTGACCATGGCCATGACACTGTTGTCTTGTTTAGGATAATTGAGTGTCTTTCACATTTTCACTTCACATTTTGAGTCTTCTGACCATAAATTCATTGTTTCTATTTGACCGCAGTCCATTTTAAATGAGCTTTGGTCCAGAGAAGACAGCATTGGTTCTGGATTATGTTCATGGCTTCTTCTTTGCATGATACAGCTGGAACTTAAATTAGTGCAAAATGTGTTGACAGACAATGACTTGATGAATGAAGTCTTACTGAGCCATACAGTGATTTCCAGTACGTAATTATGTCTGTTTGGAAAGCAGAACTCAGTAACTTTTCTCATTTCTTCAATGTTTTTGCCTCACTTTCCTGTATAGAGCGGCCCCTACAGTTTGGAGTAAAGCACTACCTGTAAATACTAACAAGTCCAATTGACTCCTATATCACTATATCAGCTTGTTTCTCCTCTGCTGTAACTGTAAAGGACATTTTATTCACCCCACAAAAACTCATTTAACCATCACACAGACTCCCAAACAGTTTATTTAAGGATAAAAAAAAAAGTTACTGAGTTCTGCTTTATTACAGTGGAAAATTATAAGCATCCAATACATGCCCCTGCTAAAATGCTCCATTTGTACCCAGACATCTGAAATGTCTGGATGGGCTAAAGTTCAGATTTGCTTGGGCACCCAGACTCACAGTTAGTCATGTTGGTTATATGCTTAGTAAAACTGAAAAAAGTCTTCTTGAACAAAAAGCCAAGAGTTTTATTCATACAAATTGTGATCTTTTTTGTTTTGTTTTTTTGTTTATTCCGACAGCATTATTCAAAATAGGCTACATATACAGCTGCAATCAGAAATGTTCAACCTCATCACCCTAAAAGTTATGTTTGATGACTTCTTTAAATCCCACTAAAGCAGTGGTTCCCAAAGTGGGGTCCGGGGCCCCTAGGTGGGCTGCGAAGGTACTGCAGAGGGGCTGCCAGATGTTGTCAATATTAAGTGCATAAAAAGAAATGTTTGAAATAAAGTACAATTAGAAGTTATTTCAAAATATCACTTAGAAGCAATTTTTTAGCCATTAGTCTGTGTTTTTTGCAATGTTTTTTTTTTATAGAAATCTATGAAGAAAAACATAGCACATTTGTTAAAATCTTCAGGGATGGTTGAATATTTCTGATTGCAAATGTACTTAATTTACATAGAGATCAAAAATGGCGTCCACAATTCTGGCAAAAATATGTGTCACCTTGGCTTCCAAATAGTTGTTAAAAGCTTTAATGCCATCTGTTGTGTCAAGGTCATCTGGGCAGAGCTCTAAACAAACACACATCAAGAAGGAAAAAGATTAAGGTCAAATTGATTTAAGCATACATACTAGGGATGTAATGATATTTAAATCTCACAAAACGGTATTATCACAGTGTAACCGGGGAGCAGGCATTTGGAATTCTCTGCTACATAAAACATCTGGAAGTCTTGATATTTGCTGATTTATCTCTTAAAACACGGGCCCCCGCCATGTTTAAAACTAGTGCAAAGGATCATGGTCCTATGTAGTTCTCTACTATGGTCCATACCATAACTTTGGTCTGCAATCAGGACTGATGGCATCTTCAAACATGCAGCTTGATTCTTTAGCAAGTCCAGAGCTGCAGCAGGCACAGTCCTACTTTTACCTGAAAAGAGAAACACATTTTACTGCTGCAAAAACAGGTAGAAGACCATGTTGAAGACTGCCAACTAGGCATTGGCCCTGTCTTGCAATGGTAAAGATGTAGTGCCCAGATTTAGATTTGAACTGGTGATCTTTAAGTTCAGGATTAACTGCTGTATGCCAGTGATTCTCAATTTTTTTTAAGTACCACATCGGAAAATATTTGGCTTTCCATGTGCTGTCCTTAAAGATATTAGGGAGGAAAAACGCGCATGCGTCAGGCCCCGCCCTTCACTGTTCCTTTCCAAGGAACTCCTCCACAGCGACGTGCACAAGCGTTGGAACACGAGTGTTTGTTTACAGCCGGACATCAGCAGAGATTCGCCTCAACCTAGACCTGCATTGTTTGTTTGCGTGACCTTTGACCTAGTTCCCCACACAGACCCAGTCACACTGCACAGCAGAAATATCTGTACTCCTGCTATTGGTAGCATTAGCAAACTGACGGTTGCTGCTACAGTTGAAAAGGTTCAACAGATAAAGAAAAAAAGCATTTTTTTCAAACGATAAGATAAACGTACCTGTCCAGCAGAAACTTGGCAACCAATGCATCGTCTGAAGCCCTTTCTGTTCCTACAGCTGCACGCCGTCCTTTGAAGGAATCCCAATAACTACACAGGGTTTTATTCTGCTCTTCTACAGTTTTTCTCCTCCTCCTCTGGTACACTTCAAAAACAGTTTTCCTTTTGTGACCGCCTGGTTCACGGTTTTCCTCAGCCATTGTGCTCTTCGAAGTCAGGCTGTCTGCGCTACGATGTTAACGCTGCTAACGCTGCTAACGCGGCGCTAATGCCAGACTACATAAACATAGTGTATACACATGCGCAGGCACAAGAACGCGCACTATCGCCGAAACCAGGAAGATGAACGAATGAATGGCGAGTCCGTGGAACAATGGTTAACGTACTCATGACGAAAACGATTGGATGAGGTTTTTTAAGTCCCACAGAGTCCACAGTTTATTAATATTATTATTATATTTTCTAATACACCAATTTACAAGCCTTATACAGGGCAATGAAGGTAGTTTTAATAAATATTGCAAAAAATGAATTTATAAAGATCCTCCCTAATATCTTTAATGAACTGAATATAGCATTAATAAATAAGGGCGAAATGGGAATAAATCATAATTAAAACGGGACTAAACAAGCACATAATCAGGACATAACCAAGACTAAACAAGGACTAATATAAAACTGAACCAAGTCTAAACCAGGACTAAGCAGTGCTCTACACATTGAATTTACTCCCCAACCAGAGCAGGACTATAACAGGACTGAATCTGGTTCTTAATTAAACTAAATCAGAACTGCAAATGACTCCTTACACCATCAGAGGAAGCCCACGTACCACCAGTCGTACCTGTACCATTTGACCACAGAGCCCTTAAATCCCACAGTGGTGAAGGACCCACTTAAAATAGACTTTTGTGGCTGGATTTTGTATCTTTGGCCCTATTTCGCAATGATATAGAATAAAGAACCAACATTTTTGCTCATAACTGACCTTTCGTTTGACATAATTCTTACTAAATCTAACCACAAAAGGGTCACAAGCCCGTACTCTTTGTGCCACTCCCAAGCCTGGATAAATGCACAGTCATGAAGGGCCTCCTGCGCTAAACCTATGCCAAATGAATGTGCAAACCCCTGCATTCTAGGAGGCGGGTGGTTTGCTGTGGTGACCTTTGGAAGGAAAAGTCAAAAATGAAAGAATTTCTTACTGAAAAGCATAAGACTGTTGTATGTGTCCTGTCCAGAGATGGCTACTTCATAGAGGGTCACACAGTCGGGGCAGTCGCTTATCAGAAAATCATCTTTCATGTAAAATGGTTGTTCTGGGTGAAGAACCAAAGAACAAAGTGTTACTCAAATGTACATGTAATGAGAATGTTGTAGGATTTCTCCGCTTACTGATTACTGTGGAGCCATCTTCCACGGTCATATTAAACTTCAAGATGAAACATTTACCAAACCTGAAATGACAAGAGATCATAATGTAAGTAATAGAGTTTATAATATAGATCTGGGAAAAAATAAGAGACCACTGCAAATCAAATCATCTTTTCTATGAGAGGCTGTTTACACAACAACGCTGGTCACACCATCTCTGACACTGCAGAAGAAGCCATAGCTCTAACTTTCACTCCATCTTTTAAAAGTGGTACCCGGAAAGCGTAATAACCATGCTACTTTTGCTCCGGAATAGCTTTGGGCCACTTAGGGAAAGCTGGAGCTACACTCTGCTGTGAGTTGATTGGTTTAGAAACAATTAAAATAGAGCGCAACTGTGCCCGCCCCCCTCTGGTGTGGAAGTAAATTTCCCATTCATTTTTTTCCATAAACATTTTGAAAAATATGTGTGTTAGGAGCGATAAAGTCTACGTTTTACTGTACTGACTTACGGTAATGTCCACAATAAAGTCTATTCTATTTTAGTCTATTCTATTCTAATGAGTAAAACTATTAACTAAAAGAACATAAATAATCAGCAATTTTTTTCATCTGATTTTTTCAGGACCACTACAAAGGAGGTAAGGAGTCATCGCTTGTATCGTTTGTCGAGTATATGGCACATGCAAATAATCTTTTGCTCTGTAAAATGAATTTAACTGACTGAACTAATGGAGAATGAGTGCTCATATGTTACAAATATGAATAAATTCCAGATACATAATAATAAACCAGCAGTTTATCATACATAAGATGCCGCACATGCAATATGACTGTGTACTAACACTGGTAAAAAAATGTTCGTCTGCCCCAACACAGAAGTGAAAGCGGGCAGTCTTCACTTACAACTTAAGAAAATTATCATTCTGCAGTGGTCTATTATTTTTACCAGAGCTACATTTCAGCTGTTTACTAAAATATATTAAAAATACAGTTATATAATTAATATGTGCCTAATCTGAGAGTATTCACATCCAAAGGATGAAAAGGGTTTAGGAGTAACAGCAGCCTCTTTTTCAGGGGCTCATAAGTATTTGGACAATTGCTTCAAAGGCTATTTCTTGAGCTGCCTGGGCTATTTCCCTCATTAATCCATCATAAACTGAGCAGGTAAAAGGTCTGGACTTGATTCCAGGTGTTATATTTGTATTTGAAAGCTGTTGCTGTGAACCCACAACATGCAGTCTCTCAATGGAAGTGAACCAGGCCATCCTTAGGCTGGAATCAAAAAATGGTGAAAACCCCTTCACAACATCCACCTTAGAGTAGAACACTGTCCAGGAAGTAGGTCTATCAGGTCCACCATAACCAGAAGACCTTATGAGAGAAAATAGAGTTGATCACGAGGTGCAGACCATTCATCAGCCTCAGCAACAGAAAGGCCACATTAGACTTGGACCAAAAACACCTAAAGAAGCCAGCCCAGGTCTAGAACAGCATTCTTTGAGACTCAGACCAACCTGTACCAGAATGATGGGCAGAGAAAAGTCTGGAGAAGGATTGGAACAGCTCATGATCCAGAGCACAGCACATCTTCTGTAAAACATGGTGTAGCAGTGAGATGCATGAGCTGCAGAACTTCTAATGGCACTGAGTCACTGGTGTTTACTGATGATGAGACCGTGACAGAAGCAGCCATTGAATTCTGCAGTGTAGAGGGATAAGCGTTCTGCTCACATTCAGATAAAAAAGCCATAAAGTTGATGACTAGTGCTTCAAAGCACAGATGGACAATGACTCAAAACACACTGCAAAAGCAACCCAGGTTTTTTAGGGGCAAATAAGTGAAATATTCTGCAATGGCCAAATTAGTATGATCTCAGCCTGATTGAGCATGAATTTAACATGTTTAAGACTAAACTTAACGCATAAAGAGCCAAAAACAAGCAACGACTGAAGCCTCTGCAGTAAAGACCTGGCAAAGCATTATACAATAGGAAACCCAGTGTTTGGTGATGTCCATGGGCTCCAGACATCAGGCAGTCATGGCCTGCAAAGGATTTTCCCCAAAGTCTGATTTGGATGTGAATACTCTCAAATTACATTATTATTATTATTATTATTATTATTATTATTATTATTATTATTATATAACTGTATTTTTAATAAGTTTTGGTAAACAGCTGAAATAACTAAACTTGTGTCAGTGTCCAAATACTTATGGACCTAACTGTTGTGGCTATGTCAGTCTGTAGTTGTTTGCATTTACACTCTCTCAGCCTGAAGAAACTCAAAAACGTCGCTTTGGGATGTGGGAAAGGCTTCCACCCAGGCACCGCTCACTACATGGGGCATAAATCGAGTTCCTGGGAGGCTGGATGTCCCACCAATGAACACATACTTGCCCTTGAGCTAGAACACATAGAGCAAAGGAAGGAGGACTCAAAACACTGGAAAATAATATCACTTTAGTTAAAGTAAAACAAGATTACATTTTTTTCCCTTAATGTTGTTCTCTTGTTAAAAACATACCTGGAGTTGTGTTTCATTCACGCATGTTATCCTAGTATTCTCTGGCACAGTCTTTCTGAGACCTCCAAACATTTGGTTTCACAAACCCCCGCCCACTCCAGGAAGCAGTAACCAATCAATAAACCCTCTGCATCCCGTTTATTTATCTAAAAAAACGGTGTACAGCTCTGTTTCCACTGATTCCTCACATTTTCTATTTTGTAGTAAATTTGCAAAAAGTAAACAGCTCTTTTTCTATGGTTCTCTTCAAAATAACAAATATGGCAGCAGTACTTATTGAAAAAGCTTTTTGTTAGTCAGATAAAATTGTAAAAGGTGCTGCTGTTCTAGAGGTGGCCAAAACTGGTTTAAAAATATAAATACAAACATAATATAGCCCCATGAAGTTAAGAGTAGTTTTGAATGTTTTAAGCAAATTATTCTTCTTGTCCTTGAGCCAGTATAGAATCCCACAACCTTCTGATTGCAAGTAGATCACTCTATTTACAAACAAAATACTTTCACTTGTTTAGAGAATTAAAAAATATATACTTGAAAATTCTCTAAAAATATAAAATACTACTACTACTGTACTTGCTACTAGAAATGCGTTAAGTTACTTTTAGCCAACAACAACAACAAAAAAAACAAAGTTAAAACACAGGCGTCACATTTAAATCTGTCACAATGATGAAGTGCCATACTGACCCCGTTCAGGTCGAGAGTTATTGGCTTCAGCACACGTTCGCATTCAGGAGTGGACCGTCCCGGAGCAGTAAAACTGAGCAACAGCACGAGCAGAGGAGCCGACTTCATTTTGAACTCTGAACCTCTTCTATCCACTGTACTGAGGTACATATGTTCTACAGCAGGGCTCTGTGTGCTCAGTGACGCTGTGTTTGTACAAATGAGGTTAGATAATGTATTGATCCCAAAAAGGAAGCTCAGGGGCGAGCAGCAGCGTCACAAAAACTACAATAACAACCAATACCTGCTCCGATCAACTGACGTAGATCACACATAAATAAATAAATAAAAATTCCAGTATGTTAAAGCTAGACTACCCAAATTTGATCTTAGATTTAAAGATCCTATATTGCTTTTATGCTTTTTTCAGGCTTTTTGAAATAATTTTGGACGCCTATGCATTAGCAGGGCCAAGCTTGGGTTGCGTGGAATCCTAGGATTAGGTGTCTGTCGCCTCCTGCTTAAAATGGTGGGAAATGGACAGACAATAAAATGGCTAGTTTGCACAGCTATTAGCAACATGACACTGCAACAACATTAAAACGTGGTTAAAAGCTCAAAAAAGCTGATTTAGCAGAACCTTTAAGGAAAAATGTTTAGTTATCTAACAGCATAGTATATTAGGAATCATCAGAGGAAAAAATAAGAGGTAAAAAGATTTTAAAAAGCTTTATTATTATGGTTTGAAAGAGCTAACACCATCTTATGACTGTAAGCTGAATGTAAGCAAAGGTGTAGGGAAAGGTGTCTTTGAGGCTGCATTTGGCTGCATTTTGATTATATTGGAGACAGAAAAGTTTTGTTTTTTTGCAGACAGCAAAGGTGAGGAATTTTTAACAATATTTTATGCATTGAAAACTGCAATTTTTAAATGTATTTATTTATCTTTTTACTAAAACACTGTTTTTTATTTACATTTATTTCATTAACACAAACCATTCATAATCACTAATAATAATAATAATAATAATAATAATAATAATAATAATAATGATAATAATGCCTTGGATTTATATAGCGCCTTTCTAGATACCCAAAGCACTTTACACTGCATTATTCATTCACTCCTCAGACACTAAATGAGGCCTAAATAAAATGCTCTGAGTGATACTAAATGCAGAGCCTTTTGGGAGCCTTAAGAGTTGGCTCTTCTAAGGGAGCCAAGCCAAAAAAGCAGAATCTTTGAAAAAAGTCAGAGTGCCCATCACTAGTCTAGTGCTAGCCTCAGAGCTGGAAGTCTAAGATTAGTTTTAAACTGCAATTTTATAACAAATTTTGTGTTTCACATAAGCAACAAAAAAAAAAAAAAAAAAAAAAAAAAAAACAAAAAAAAAAAAAAAAAAAACAGGAAGGCTATGCCCACTGTAAGAATGTTGTTTTCAGATGTCAACACATACTGTACTTCAATATTTTCCATACCCGTAACAATGAAAAAACCTATAGTCTCACAAAACCCATAGCCAAAAATTAAATTATTCTATATATCAGTTATTTGTATTTATTTAGTACATTTTTTGGCTGCTTTTTTCCCCCCATGCTGGATGCCCCTTCTGTTGTAACCAGACACATTCTGTGACTGGAGTGTGGGTGAAGTGTCTTGCCCAAGGACAAAACAACAGCATGTACCAGTCAGAGCGGGAATCAAACCACCAGCCCTCCAGTTAGTGGGCGAACCCTCTTAACCTCCTGCTCCACCACCTGGATGTCTACTATACTTAATATAAAACCCAATGTCATTTATTTTACTCAAATACTTGGTTACATGTTTGAAGAAAATGTACTGTTACTAAAGTCTGCTTAATGAGTAAATATGTTTTTGTTTATTTACCTCAGTGTCACACTCACCTTGCAAACAGAGGCCCAGTGGACAGTGATGGACAAAGTATTCAAGCTTCCTTACTTGAGTCAAAGTATTGATCCTGCTGGTACAAATATCACTCAAATACAAAGTAAAAGTAATTCAGTCCAATTATTACCTAAGTTAAAATACCGGGGTGCTCTCAAAAATACTTAAGCACTCAAAGTTTTTTTGTAACAAAGCACTTTAAACAATAATCCAAGTTAAAATCAGGGCTCATCTGTAGATAGCAACAGTAAACCAGTACAGAACCACAAAATACAATACAACTACTGTCAGGAACAAGTCTTGAAGTACCAATAAAAATCACAAACCATGCACAAACAAGAAACTACATGAATTAGTTATTTTAATTGTCCATTGTTTTATGGTTTTAAGACATTACTTCTGCCTTTTTAGAAATGTAGTAGAAAGTATTATTTCTCCCCAAAATACTAGTACAAATTCACAAAACCTGTACTTAAGCACAATACTCAAGTAAATTTACTTGAGTTACTGCTTATTAAGAAAATGAATATTGAGGACAGCAGCAAAATGAGCAAGGACTGTTTTGTTTTGACACTTGCTGACATTGAGGAAGCTATGTTTGCTTTAAAACACAGGCGGCTATTTTGTTTAAAGTTGAAGTGTTTAATAAATTAGAGGGGTCGGTATAATAAGTTCTGCCTTCAGCCTATTCCTTTTCAGACTGTCTTTAAGTATTTTGTTTTGTATTATGTGAAAAAAGAAAGAAAGAAAATGTAAACAATGTCTGCCTGAATAAAGTCATTTCATTTCAGGTCTGGACTAGCCTAAGTAGTTGTAGTAGTAGTAGTCGTAGTAGTCGTAGTAGTCGTAGTAGTAGTAGTACAGTTGTAACTTTACAGTTTATCTTGTGCCAACATTTATTGTGTTGTTACATATTAAATAGCCACTTTTGAACTTAATGGTGTTAATTTTGTTGACTACAGTACTTGTACTTTTGCTTGAGTAATTTTATTTTGAAGTCATTTCACTTACATATTATATAAGCACATATTTTGATTACTGCACTTTTAGAAGTAGAAGTAGAAGAATTTTCATTACAAAGTCCTTACACATAGAAATCCCTTTAACATAAAAATAATGTGAATGTGTAAAAATACTGAGAACTAAAATCAACATTATCGTGTGTGGATTTCTGCTGACTCAGTTTCTGTCTTGTCCTCTGAAGTGTTTCTACAGTGAGAGATTGATAGGGTTAGAGCAGCTGAAGTTAGCGGTCTGCTCTGACCTGGACCTGAACCCAAAAAACCACTGAGGTTCAAAGCCAAGGCCACCAAACCATGAACTCCGAGCCTGAACTCCTACACTGTTGGCTCTGACTGTCGCACACAGGCTGGCTTCAGTCCAACACAACTTCAGAGAGATAGATTACTGCTATGTGTGCGTATTTTCTGTTATTCATTAAAAAGAAGGGTTGTTCAAAATAAAGTACAGTAGTGCAGATTGGGAAATTTACAAATTGACTTTATTTTGATTTTTAAGGCCTGTTTTTATTCTGGTTGAAGCACAAACTTACTGCAGTTGAATGTTGGAGTCAATAGTCAATAAACGCTTAACCTGAAAAACATTGTCCAGTGTGTTCCCCACCTCAGGCCCATAGTTGTACCAGGCAGGGACCCCAGCAGCCACCCATAACCTCAAACGGTAAAAAGAAAATTAATTAATGAATGAACTAAGACAAGTTGCTTAGTTTAGTTGTTTAGTTGCCTCAAACAATGCAAGTTTACATAGAAAAGTGCAAAGATACCTTTCCAATGTACAAAAAAAAAAAAAAAAAACAATAAAACAAAACAAAAAACACATAAAGATTACATTAGCTGGGGCCTAACTACATTATATGCATTTTCAGAACCATCACCATGGCAAAGAAAGTGACAAGAGTTTTATTAGAGAAGGCATAGAAAAAAAGGAGAAAACAATCCTAATGAACTTGAAAATAAGATGAAATATTCAAATACTATGCTGGAAAAATTAAATAATGGATTAAATCTCACTGGAAACTATATCAAACTCCAGCACCTGGTCTCCCTTTGTTGCATTCTTAAAGCTAAACTACCTGATCTTGCATCCAAGTGGCGAGAATAAAGTACTGCAACTTTCCAGTTTGCCCCCCTCCCTCTTCCCTGACTCCTACACTTCTCATGCACGCTCTGTCCATAGAACGCATAGAAACCAATATTCTATCAAGATTTTACCATAAATCATAATCATTTATCATAATTATTTTTATTCACTGTTATTTTTTTTTACTCCTCAGAGCCAACCCACACATAAAATACTTAAAAATAACAAAACCTGTAAGAGTATACATTCATTTAATTTGCATAGTAGTAGTAGTAGTCTCTCTCTCTCTCTCTCTCTCTCTCTCTCTCTCTCTCTCTCTCTCTCTCTCTCTTCATTATCATAATGATAGGTGTGCAATCAGCATGTTTATTTTGCAGTAAAAAAAGTAAATACTGTAACATAACATTATTGTGAAACAAAAACTAAAAAAAAAAACTGGTTCCAGATGACAGTTGCAGACCTGTTAAAAAATGCCATTAATAAAAAAATAATAATAAAGAAATAATAAATAAAAAAACACCTAAAGGCCTGGATCTAGCTCAGTAAGTATTAAAGATACATCAAATCTGTGAACATACTACTGACAGAGAAAAACCTCACCTTTCATTTGGTGTTATTTGCAGAAGTGTAGCTACATTTGTTGCTGTGAAATAATTTCATATGTACGCCCTATATATAGAACATTCCAGATCACCAGAACCAGAATATCAACATGATCCAGGTCCAACTATGTCAGATTATAACATTTACCATGATGTCATCTTGTAATTATTATTTGCCAATGATTCTGGGCATTGTTTGTTGAGTAAGAAGCTCTAAGGGCAAAATTAGCCCCACCTCCCAATAGTAAAGAATCCTTTAAAAAATTCCTGGATCCAGATCACCCCCAAAATGTAATCACTTGTTCCTTATTCCATTTCTGACATGTCCTGAAAATGGCATCAAAATCCAGTCCATAACTTTTTGACTTATGTTGCTAACAAACAGACAGACAGACAAACCAACGCCACCGAAAACATAACCCCTGCCTTGGCGGAGGTAAGAAATATAAAAACTTAAAATATATCTTATTTCATAGTTACACAAGCCACATGCTTTCACCACTTCAGAAGTTTGTATAGTGACCTACTGGCCCCCGAGAGTTACATAGTGATAGAGGATGGAAAGGAGAAGTGGTCAGGGAAGGGGAAGTGTGTTCTGTTAAGAGTTCATCTAAAATGACAAAAAAAAAAAAAAAAAAAAAAAATGCACCATGATTTTGGAAAAATGTGTCCAAATCTGGTCTTCCTATTTTAAACATATTTCAAGGTATTTATACTAAATAGTATTACTTTAGTTTTGTTAAAAAGGCTTGAGATAAAGAAAAAAACAAAAAAACAAAACATTGTTAGAGACTTCCTGACCACTTTGCTCTTCAGCCTGCAGGACAAAGCGCAGTCACAGAATATTTCAGACGGATACAGCCAAGTGCTTGTGTCAGAGTCCTGTCAGAAAGATGAAGCAGGTTGCTATTAAAAGTAAACCCAGCCTTGTGGAGGTCAGAGGTCATTGGGGTTTTTTTCCTGTGGGTTGTGGAAATAGACCCTAAACTGTCATCGAGATAGAGCTCACAACAACACAATCTCACTTCCTCCCTGAAGAGTGGTACAGCCCACACAGAGGCGGGTCGATGGCCCACACAGAGGCAGGACCACGAGTAGTTATTGTCCTTGACCTCATGTTTATGTTTTCCCTTTTGGTTCCAATTTTTCAGACTTTATTGTTCCCACTGCAAACCTATGCTAGTTCAAATACCTGTAGCAATAGCTGTACAATACATGCAGATAGGAAAATCCACTGTTTTGTTACAGTACTACTGCTCAAGTAAAGTCAAGTCAAATGTAAAATGTACAAAGTAAGTACTTTTAGAACTGGGATGAAAAATCTAGCCATTGTCCAGGATGTGCCCTATCTTAGCCTCAAAGTCGCTGTGACAGTAGGATGGCACTCATTTGATTGATTATTTTTCCAGATGCTTACAATAAAGATGTTCTTTTGCCACCTTATTTTTCAGGGCAGCCCCAACGTCTTAAAAGTATTCAAAATGATGTTAAATTTGATGTTGCCAAAATCAAGGCCTTAAAAGTTTTAAATCATATGTGCAGGTATTAAATGTAGTTCATGTAAGTCTTAAAATGGGATATCTAAGTCAGTGTTGTACTTGTTAAAGATATATTTTAGATCAATACTTTGTAATAACAACAGAGAACTGTCTTTTTTTGTGAGCTGGATGTGAATTTGACAACAAATGCTATCAACAGTGGTTTTACGAATATCCTAAAGTCACCCACTTGAATGTGCCTTTATTTAGTAAGTTTTTTAAAGCTATGTCTGCTGTTTATATGGGCTGCATAATGTTGCAGACATATTCATATTTGTTGCAAAAAATATCACCACAATACAGTAAATAAACCAAACTTTATGATTCTGTTTTGAGATTTAAAATGAGGAACTAGAATTATTTCACCTGTAATAGACTTTTAAGAGACTTTTAGAGATTCAGAAAGGAATAATGATATATTACTGTAAAATGAATACAGATTGTTCTTTTAGCAGCAACCTTGGCATTAAATTTTATACTCAGTAGTGTTAAAAAGTCTTAAAAAGGTCTTACATTTCAGGAGAAAAAAACTGGAGCTAGAAAGTCATTTTCAGTATAGTTTTAGTTATATTTCAGTTCAGCTGTAGTTGAACTCATAATAAAAATGTTGTACACTTCTCGCTCATGAGCAGCTACAGCTACACGTTCTTTGCATTGTAGTTGTTCCTTGGCATCAACTGCGGCCTGAACTGTGTTGTGCTCAAAATGGACAAAATGATGTCATCAAGGGGTTTCTCCCTTACTGCTCACCACTTAAAACTCTCGCCCAAGTCAGCACCGCTTCCTGTTTCCTGTCTTGCCAGGAAGTAGATCAGTGCTCACTTCCTGTATGAGGAATTACAGGGTCGGGACAGAAGGTGAAGAGAGTTACTGCTGGAACATTTGCAGCCTTTAGCAATCATTTAATACAAAATGTTTTAGACATTAATGGGAACATAAATGGGCAAGTGGCAGAGAGGTTAGTGCTCTTTCCACGTAGCAAGAAGGTTGCGAGGTCAATTCTTGGGCTGTCACACAAATTCTGTGGGTGGAGCCTGCATGTGCTCCTGTTTTACATTGGGTTCTCTCCGGCTTCCTCCCATGTCTTAGGTGAATTGGTGAATCTAACTTGCCCCTAGTGAATGAATGTGAGGATGAATGGTTGTATGTCTATGGTTGTGTGTACAGGTGCTAGTACCTGCAAGCCCTAACTGGAGTACGCAAAAGGAGATGAATTATAATTAATGAAATCATTCTTTTTATGTTTAAAGGATTACTCTGAGCCATGGCAATTGTAACTGGAACAGTTTAAGGCAGGGTTCATACACTTTTTTACCAAGAATTTTCCATGATGTTTGACTAAACCCCAAAAATGACTCATAGTATTCAAAATGGAATACTGTTGAATTGGAAATTAGTCAATTGAAGGAAAAACAAAGAAAAAAAAACTGCTGAGGCTCTTCCCACAGAAATATATTATTCCACTTATTTTACTGATTCATATCCTACACACCACTGATTAAAAGATAATTATACTTGGTAAGTTGTGGTAGTTAAAAAAAAAAAAAAAAAAAAAAAAAGGTATAAACTAATCATCTATGTGTTTTGTTTTTTGTTTTGTTTTTGTTTTTTGTTTGTTTTGTTTTTTGTTTGTTTTAAAGCTAGCGCAGGTTAACTAATAGCGGCTGAATGTTATTTGCACTGTTTAAATTTTCAAAACTTTTCCAAAACTTTTCCAGGGCCTGAAAATTGCATTTTAAAATTCCATAACTTTTCCAAGTTTACCATGACTATAAGGGGCAGGGTCAGTTAGCAAGGTAACTTTGGATTAACACTGTGTTTTCAGTGTCACAAAGCTAGGTTGGTAATCGCTAAATCAAAGAAGTTACACAAAGTAGATGGAAATGTGAGAATAACCCACTGACCAATCCTTACGCCCAGCTCACTCTGAACACGTTGCATGTTCAGTATGTGTCCTGTACGACTTCCATAACAAATTGACGCCATTCTAGTTAATGTCCACTTTATTGCAGTATGTTTGTGTCCAGCTCTTGGGCAGAAATGCAAAAAGTCTATTTTGACGGTTAAACAGGTCTGATATAGAGCCAGACAGGAAGTCAGACCCGGGACCAGTGACGAAGATCCGGCATATTTCAAAATATAACACTATGTCTCTCACTCACATCAATATGTAAACATTATAGGACACAGGGTCACAAACACGATCAGATTGCATTAAATGTGAGTAACAACACAGTATGCTTACCCATGGTAGCAGAACAAAAACAGAAATAAAATCCAAATGAACGGGAGATGGTGGTCAGACAGGCAAAAGACGGCTTTTGTTCACATTTAGCTCTGTGTGCATGGTTGTTATCGCGTGAACTCTTGACATCCAGCGTGAACTCACCACTCTCGCTCGTGGTCTCCCCAGCTGGCTCTAGTCAGAAACAGTCAGAGCACACGCAGCACACTCGGTGTCAATTTGAGACTGCAGCAAAACCCTGTCAGAGACACGCTGCATATGCAAAGCTATCATTTAAAGGTATTCTTTACACCTGCAAATACAACTGTGTGTTCTTTGTCTTAAACTTTCAAAAGTTGTTAATAAATTGGAAAAATCATCTTAGGCTACATTCAAACTGCAGGTTTTGATGCTCAGTTCTCAGTTCGGATCTGAGTTTTTTGCATGGCTGTTCACATTACATTGTAAATGTGGCTTCTATGAGTCTTGTGTGTGAACAGTTTCCAGCCCTAAAGTGACCCGCATGCACAAAAAAAGACCTGATAGAGCCTGGAGTGTTGGAACTGTGACACGAGGAGCTTCACTGACAGTTTATCCGTAAGTTTAGGATATTGTGGAAGATGTTTGAATACATCTGTCAGCAACCCACTCTATCCTAATTTCTTAATATTTCTCATCTTATTTCTCTTCCCGTTTCTCCTCAGTACAGCTTCAATATGACTCCTTACATTTTCAACAGAATTGTCACCTTAAATACAAATTAGGCTTAAAACCACCTTTTTTTTTTTCAGTGACTAGCTCCATCAGTGCTGTCTGTTAGGTACAGTATGTCATCATTTGATCTGCGTGAGCCAGTTCCCGCCTCATCCAGCGCAGAATTGGGCTGTCTGTTACATTACAATGACATAAAGTTCAGACTGAAGTCACATTGTAAAAGATCAGATGTGTATCTGATTTAGGAGCACATATGGAAGTGGGTCATTTTGGAAAAAAATCCGATTTGTGCCGTTTACACTGTCACAAGAACATCAGATACAGGTCACTTATGGGCAAAAAAGTCAGATATGGACCACTTTTATCTGCTGTGAACATAGCCTTTGTCTTCTAGTGGGCATTAGTATACAACTTTAGCGACCTCTAGCATGCAGATTTACAGTATTCTTTATTCAAAATACTGACAACATTTATGTTTTTTGGAAATTCACTTCAAATATGCTTTCCTTCTCACAGAATAATGAAAATGTAAATCTCCTCAGGCATCATCCATACCAAACTGTGCAATACTGACCCAAGTCTTTCCTGTTCCTTATAGACTCACAGAACACTGCCTGTGTTTTCCTACATCCAAAAGTTTCTGCTTGATTCTCCGTCAGATCAAAATTCTCATCAAACTTTGGACTATTAAAGGAAGCCTGTGTGTAATTTAGACTGTGGTTTCTCTCTGCCTTTGAGCGTCTACGATTTCTGTACTCGGATCAGAGCAGGCAAACAAAACAGATGTAAAAAAAAAAAAAAAAAACTCGAAAACTAGATCAAAATGCTGGAACATCCACTGAGGGACACAAATCACTCCCAAAAACCGTCCCTAAACATATGGTGAAAGGCGTTTTATTAGCCCCCACCAAATACACAGAGGTGAAATGAGAAAAACATGGCGGATCGCAGACTTTTCGACAAGAATCAGGGCAGTAAAATCTCCCAAACTCGAATGTATCTGTCATTGGGTTGCAGTTAATGTGAGATGATAAAATGCACCGAAACACATGTCGACGCTTCATGTTCGGAGGTTAGCACTGGAGAGGAAATTCAGAAACACATGGGGGATATAACAAGTATTCAGAAATGGGAAAGGCTCCAGAAATATGAAAAAAAGGCCTCAGTGAATGTTTATATATATTTATGTGACTAATTAACAAATTGAAATCAGATCTTAGAATGCAGGAAATGATGTCTAGACTTACAGTAATGCTGAGATAATAAAACTCAGGACACCCACCAGCCCCAACTTTCTGCGACGTAAGATAAAGTACACAATACCAAGAACTATCGTGAGGCATGGCGACTAAAAGTAAAACCTCAAGGAGAACCACAGACGGAGGGACGGACAGGCTGTGACAAAGATGTGGCCAGGACTGTTGGATATGTAGCCCATTTGTAAATAGATCATCCTATACATCAAATATATATATACAAAAAAATATAAGGCATAAGAACAGATATAGCATCAAGCTTGGACAAGTGCTAAGATTTTTCCTGCAGGGCATAGGCAGCAAACATTAATTCGTTAGGTCACTGTCTTTGGAGCCTATCCCAGCAACTATGGGCGTTTGGCAGGGAACATGCTGGACAATGACAAGTAAAGCTCTATTGTAAATACTGTAAATAAAGTCCAGTTGACTCCTACATGATCCTTTACTTTAGTTTTCCTGTCCACATATCTGTACAAACTTGTTTCTCCCATTTGACATTGAAAAATTGAGAAATAAAGCCATAACTTGCTGTTGTGCTGCTTTCTAGAGACTAATGTGACACCAGGTCGGCAACACTTTTGGCCCAGAAACAGCAAACTTTTTTTATTGACCCTCATTTAACCATCACACGGACTGCCAAACAAAAGTTTCTGAGTTCTGCTCAGTTCTTTAGATATTTGCAGGGTGCTGGAGAACCCAAAAAGACTCCACTCAGAGATCCTGGGCAAGACCAAGGTTTGAAACCATGACCTCCTTGCTGAGAGGCAGGGGCGCTAACTACTCTGCCACTGTGCACCTTTATAGAGCTTTATGAATGTTTATATTTTGCCCAGACTAAACAAACTTAAGAGTGTTTGGCATTTTTCAATGTGAAAAGCTCAAGTAACACACAAACACATGTCATTATTTTACATTCAGTGTTTGCTGCCAAAGTGGAAAAAAAACAACAACAAAAAAAGCGCACACATTTACAGTTTAATGACACACAGATGTACACGTTAACACAACAAGATATTGTAAGGACATTTACGATCTTAAACACAGCACACAAACAAACAAACAAACAAACAACAACTCAAGAGTAAGCAGCCCGTCAGCTTTCATCAGGCACTAACAGAGCAGAGCCACAGAGTACAGTGGTGGAGTTGGGACGTCCTAACCACATGTGGCCAATAAAACACCACTGGGACTCAAGACGACCCAGGAAAATCCCTTTCGCTTCTCTCTTAAAAACATGAGCAGAAACATTTCAGCCAATCTGTCTCACTTTTCTTTGTCTTTTGCAGTAAATAAAGTAAATGTACATGCAAATTTAAATATGTATATGCAGTTATAAAACTCTGGTTATAGTAGTTTTAAGATAATGATTAGAATTTCTGCGCCTGTTGTAGATCCAGTACAATAATAAAAACATACATTTATTTCATTGTCTCAATAAACAAATTCCTCTTAAAAGATAAGTCTCTATATCTAGCTCAAAGAAATATACCATAAGGAAAATTTGAATTATTCAGAAGCAGAGATTTCAGAGCATTTTAAAACTGCTGTGATAAAAGATTTAGAGAAGATGGGGGAGGCTGTCCATATTTTGGACCCTCAGACACTGAAATGGGGCCAAAGAGTAGAAGAGTAAGGTATTCTGAGAAGATTATTACTATGAGTTGGATATATGTGAAATGCTTTATTAAAAGAAAATATATTAAATAGCTTTTTATAGAACTATGAACAAATAGAACAGTTTGAAGCTGACTGACTTGGGAAACACTGAGACTGAAACACCAGCCTGAAGAAATAACTGCTGAGACGAGTGAGTCCGACTGTCTACTTGACTAAACTCATTTTACAGTTACCTTGTATTTTGACATATATTCAAAACAAGAGTTGTTTTTGCATATTGACCTCACAATTGGCTTCATCCAGCTTTAAACTAAGCCAGACCTTGGCCTAAATGGGAAATGTGTCTATATTACCACAGCGCCATGTTCCCACAGCCCTATGTCTTCACAGCTCCATGTTCCCACAAACCTATGTCCCCACAGCTCCATGTTCCTACAGCCCTATATTACCACAGCTCCATGTTCCCACAGCCCTATGTCCTCACAGCTCCATGTTCCCACAGCTCCATGTTCCTACAGCCCTATATTACCACAGCTCCATGTTCCCACAGCCCTATGTCCCCACAGCTCCATGTTCCCACAGCCCTATGTCCCCACAGCTCCATGTTCCCACAGCTCCATGTTCCCACAGCTCCATGTTACCACAGCTCTATGTCCTCACAGCTCCATGTTCCCACAGCCCTATGTCCCCACAGCTCCATGTTCCCACAGCCCCATGTCCCCACAGCTCCATGTTCCTACAGCCCTATTACCACAGCTCCATGTTCCCACAGCCCTATGTCCTTGCAGCTCCATGTCCCCACAGCTCCATGTTCCCACAGCCCCATGTCCCCACAGCTCCATGTTCCTACAGCCCTATTACCACAGCTCCATGTTCCCACAGCCCTATGTCCTTGCAGCTCCATGTTCCCACAGCTCCATGTTCCCACAGCCCCATGTTCCCACAGCTCTATGTCCTCACAGCTCCATGTTCCCACAGCCCTATGTCCCCACAGCTCCATGTCCCCACAGCCCTATGTCCCCACAGCTCCATGTTCCCACAGCCCTATGTCCCCACAGCTCCATGTTCCCACAGCCCTATGTCCCCACAGTTCCATGTTCCCACAGCTCCATGTCCCCACAGCTCCATGTTCCTACAGCCCTATATTACCACAGCTCCATGTTCCCACAGCCCTATGTCCTCGCAGCTCCATGTTCCCACAGCGCCATGTCCCTACAGCCCTATGTCTTCACAGCTCCATGTTCCCACAGCCCTATGTCCCCACAGCTCCATGTTCCCACAGCCCCATGTCCCCACAGCTCCATGTCCCCACAGCTCCATGTTCCTACAGCCCTATATTACCACAGCTCCATGTTCCCACAGCCCTATGTCCTCACAGCTCCATGTTCCCACAGCGCCATGTCCCTACAGCCCTATGTCTTCACAGCTCCATGTTCCCACAGCCCTATGTCCCCACAGCTCCATGTTCCCACAGCCCCATGTCCCCACAGCTCCATGTCCCCACAGCTCCATGTTCCTACAGCCCTATATTACCACAGCTCCATGTTCCCACAGCCCTATGTCCTCGCAGCTCCATGTTCCCACAGCGCCATGTCCCTACAGCCCTATGTCTTCACAGCTCCATGTTCCCACAGCCCTATGTCCCCACAGCTCCATGATCCCACAGCCCCATGTCCCCACAGCTCCATGTCCCCACAGCTCCATGTTCCTACAGCCCTATATTACCACAGCTCCATGTTCCCACAGCCCTATGTCCTCACAGCTCCATGTTCCCACAGCCCTATGTCCCCACAGCCCCATGTTCCCACAGCTCCATGTTCCTACAGCCCTATATTACCACTGCTCTATGTCCCCACAGCATTACATTCCCATAGCTCTATGTTCCCACAGCCCTATGTTCCTATGGCTCTATGTTCCCACATGTCTATCATTATTTTCAGGTAAATGATGCATGTTTACCCTTACCTTAAATCTTAGAAATGTGGGAACATAGAGCTGTGGCATATATTGCTGTGGGAACATAGAGCCTTTGTTTGAAAAGAGAGCTGTGGGAACATCATCCTAATAACTTTTTTTTTTTTTTTTTTAAGGTGAGAACATAGGGCTGTGTGAACAAAGGGCTGACTGCCCTAAATGAGCATGTGTTGACCTAAGTCAAGGAACTGGAAGTTTTGGAGAGTTTATATTAGACAAATAACCATTTTGGATGGTGCATGTAGTGATAATGGTTGCATCCAGTTTGGTCACTTCATCTTGAATTATTCTCTGTTGCAAGGGGGTTGTCTCATTTGATTTAACTATTAATGTAGGGAAACATCATTGTATATTTAGGTTTATAGACAATTTTCAGTCAAAATGCAGTAAATCTGATTAAGCATAGCAGAAAATATATGACTCAAAGGGTATCCCATTATAATATTAGTCCCCTGCAAACTGGACCAAAGTTAGCAGATTTTCTTTCCAAACACGGCCATGTCCTGAACTGCACTCGCTGCAGTTCGACAAAAGGTCCTTTCTCCAGTGTAAGGTCAACACACTTGAGTTTTATGTAAATATGCGGGAATGATAAATTAATGGAAGGAATTTCAAACCACCACTACAACATCGTCCGGACCTATACTCTCTCGGATCTCACATGGGTTCGCTGCATTTCCAAAAGCAGGGATGTAAGGGGATTCCAGGCCCGTGTTATCTTTTCCATTCAGTGCTACAAGCAGTGGTGCCGAGGTGTTCCCACAAAAATATACAGCTCTTCCGCTCTGTACACAGCGCTCCACTGGACACACATACACACACACACCCTTTTCCGAATATCCCAGACTTCCACACGGTTTCCTCACATTCCTGTGTTGACTACGCAGTAAAAATAAAAATAAAAAATTACAAATCTGTCCCGGGAACATGAGCCGCTATAAGGAAAACACTCCAATCAAGGTTTGGGTTTCACAGCCCAGATTAAGATGTGTAAATCCACTGTTCTGCAACCAAAAGATGAGGGGAGGCTGTATGGAAATGCTAACAGAAAAGCTGCAGGGCGGACAAAAAGTGGGTTTTCACCACAGCCAATCATCTGCCTCATAGCATGCAGTAAAGTTCACACTCATCTGGTAATCCTTTATCTGGGCTTGGATCTGGCACAAATAGTGCACCAGCTTGTGACTAGAGACGAGGTTTATGATTCTTTAATGTGAGTCTAATCTTTGGGATTCGTTCATTTCAAAGAGCCTTTCAAAAGACTGGCTCATTTTTGGATTTATGTAATTTTGAGAAGCCAATCAGTTCATTCAGACAATAAACACATACTCTGCATAGAGTGAGACTACCATTTATGATTTAATATGTTGAAAATGTGCAAAATATAGCTGCCTTGACATATGTTCATGCAAAAAAAATGTCAGTAAAAAATAAACTTTCATGCAACTTTTAGTTCAAAATTGAATTCACCACAAAAGAACATTGTTAACAATGTAAATATAAAAATATGCAAATACAAAATATTGACACCAAAGACTGCAGTAGTTCAGTACTGCTAGTACTAAAGTACCTTCCGACTGATGTGCGTCTGTGCATGAGTACTGTGCATGTGCTCTTTCTTTGTATGTGTATCTTTCTTTTTCTGTATGACTCTCTTGAGCTTGTATTCTTCTACTTTTATCATGAGGTTTTTCTGCGGTTGGCAAACAAAAAAGAGCTTGTTCCTTTTGAGAAAAAAAAATCAAAGAAGGATTTGCGCACCACTCTGACTCAGTTCTCATCGTTCGCGTTGAAAAGCCCTTCAAAAGATTCGGGTCGTTTGTGAATGTCACATCTCTGCTTGTGACCTCTGTGGGTGGATTGTGTAAACGGGAAAATGCAATGTATTAAAAAGTTTATGCTATATGGCTCAGTGGTAGAGCTGTGGCGAATATACAGGGCCACTACAGCCTGCCCCAGCATCAAGGGGTTTGGGTACATACAGATTGGTTTCTAAGTCAGTCAGTGTTGATTTGCCCAATGGCACATATGGCAAAAAAAAGTTCCTTGCTTCCAGACGTAGTATTTCCATGTTGTTAGTTTGACCATAGAAGGTTCAGTGGAGTGGTTAGTTCCTGCCTTGCCTTTGGTGCAGGAGGTCAGGAGTTTAATTCCCTGACAAAAAGCTCCAGTTGCAATTGCACCATCCCAAGCTTGGATAAAAGGAGAAGGTTGCATCAGGAAGGGCATCTGATGTAAAAAAAATCCATGCAAATGATGGCTAGTGGTAACCCAAGAACCATAGATTCTACTGTATTATCTGTTGCAGTGTTGGAAAAGTAACTACAAAACATTCTTACCTGCATAGAATGAAAGCTGAAGGCTAACTTGCTAACGCTGCGAAAGTTAAGCTCATTTTCATTTTGTTTGACAATATTAATGCTTGTCTTTGCTTATATATGTATTTCCATTTTTCTTTGTATTTTCTGTTTGAGGATTTTCACCTGTTACTGCTACTCATCAGTGCAACAACTGCTTCAATGCATCTCAGATGAACTTTAAAACGCAGAACTGGGACAAAAGTCTGGTCATTGGAGTAGAATCCAGCTACACCTTCAGTCAGAGGTTTCCCTTTCAAATAAGGAAACTGCACAGTATAACATCTAGGCACCTGACAGTAGGGAAGGCTCACACAACACTAGCTGCGTTTCCATTGACCATTGACCATCAAATTGCGCAAATTGGATTTGCGAATATAAATTTGCCTAATGGAAACACGACAATTTTCGAAAAAACTCGCATTTATCGAAAAAAGTTTTTGCGCTTGGATGAGGTGGTTTTTCAGGCGTATCGAAATTGACATATTTCGCAAAACTGCAATGGGAACACTTTTGTCGAATTAAACGAGTCACGTGACCAACAACCGGATACTGGCTGCCTTGGGCATTGCGCAGCGGGCGCCACAAGAGGTCCCAACATCGCACAGCTCATCAAAAGTTGAGCGTGTCATTCGGAAATGTTGAATCCACAGCTCTGTCTGTAAAATCGCCTACTACAATTTCCCAAAAACGCTTCATACGTAGCTGCTCCCATGTACAAGGGGCCTGTCGCGCCATGGCCTGAATAAGACGCCAACGTCTCCTTTGACGGCTGATGATGAGCGCTAGTGCTGTGGCTGAAATATGAATATATCTGCTGTAAATCAAAGTAATGTTTACATCCGTCGCCATGGTTTTTGAATGACTTATCACGAGAGTAGGTTTGTTTTTATTCGCTTACGATTCAATGGAAACAGTGTAATTGGGAAATTGTGTTTTTTCGACATTACTAGAATATCGATAAAATTTTGCGCATATGTGTAATGGAAACGCAGCTACTGACAGAAGTTAACAGTGCTATTACTTCCACTTGAGTAATCTTATTTTGGAAGGAACAATACTTTTACTTGAATACACATTTTGAGTAATTTGTCTATCACTGTCTCTTAGAATAAATGTCAACGCTACTCTAGCAATATGACTCAATATGTTGTATAGGTTACCAATGTTAGAGTTCTAGTGTGTGTGTCAGTAAAACATAATAAATTAGATTGATACTCTGACACACAAAGCTATTTTATCTTAAAAAGAAAAAATATTCCAGTAAAACAAATAATTAGTGGCTTGTGGCTGGAGTCAATATTATTGGTTGTGTTCTGCAGGGTATTTTTTAAAGATATTCCTGGGTCCAGACAGTGAGCTGGTTCTTTTTTCCCCTTGGCCCATTGCTGGCCTTTCTTGAAAATTTCAACCAAATATAACCAATACTTTTGTACACTGTAGAGAAAAAAAATAAATTAAAAAAATGCTGCAAAAACTCGCCGCTAACATTTTTGTTCACTTAATTTGACATTCATTGTTCAGAAAAAGTAGTATTCTTTTGTTAAATTTAGTATTTTTAGCTTTTATTAATATCAATAATAATACTTTTTTTCTGAAAAATGGATAGTAAGTTGGCTTAAAGATGAGTTTAAAAAGTAATGATAGTGAGTAAAACTTAAAATTGAACATTTTTAGACATATGAACGTCAAATTAAGTGAACAAAAAAATATTAGTTGTTGAAAACTTAAGATTTTGAGTTGGCCCCAAAACTCAAAAATTTCAAGGGATCCTGTTGCCTTGAGTTATCTCGCAAAAGTCAAACCAACCATAGAACCAACCAACACCAATATAAACACAACAATCTTCTTCTCTTGCAGAAGTTACAAACAACTCAGTATGAATAATTTCTCATAATCATTATTTTACATCATCCATCTCACATCTTTCCAATACACCCAAAGCTGAATATAAAACTATAATTGTGATCCCTGTCCGACTGATTTCCAAATGTCACAGCAACACTTCAGGGAAAACCCTGGTTTTGATTTGTCCTTAGATGACTGCTCAGAAAATACCCTTTGTTTCAAGCCCAAAAAGTCCATGCTTTTTTTTTTTCTTCAGATAATTATTACCAAAAGACTAAAGTTATTGCACGACTGCAGAAAAAAAAATAAAAAATACTTGTCTCTCTGATGTTCTTAGTGTGTCACAGTAAATTAAAATGGAAAAAGGACAGAAAAAAAAATGTCAAATGCAGATGTCAAAGTATGTTTTTAGGAGCTGCTGTTCTGTGTCCCCATCCTTTATAAGTTTAAGTTTTGGGGGGGGGAAAAAATTGTCATCTTGCTCTGTTTTTGACCAATGGTGGCCACAAGGACCAGTGTGGTGAGTACAACTGGTTTCACTGTACAAGACACTCCGTTTAGATCTACTGTTTCATGCACAAGAAAGTCTCTTCTGTCAAACTAATGCAGAACAGATGCAGGAAGAATGCATCAAGAAAGACTTTTGGCTTTTCCTTCTGTTTTCAAAAATAAAAAAAAAAAGAAAGAGTTGCTATACCACTTCACAAACAGAGACGCAAGTTCAGGACAACAACCTTGGATTTGCATGTTCTTGGTACTGGATAACACATTCTGAGTATTCTTCTGAATGAACATGTTTACTTGTTAAATGTGCAGTTTATATATGATTAAGGATAACAAATTCTATCATAGCATATTCTGAGTGCTAAAGGCTTTATTATCAAGGATTTAATAGATGAGCCCATGTTGTGAGATGGAGGGCAGATGGAGAATTCTATGGTGGAATCTGCTGCTTAAGGATCAGAATGTAAATGTCTTGGCATCGTTTATGGTCAGTATCTCTATAATTACTGGGACTGTCAACATGAAACAAAAACTGGCACAAAGCTCAGGGTCTCCTCTGTCGGCACAAATTAGTTAAGGTGAAATTTCTTTTCTCTGTAGCTTCAAAAAGTGGTGATAATATTAAATGACACAGGAGTAATTGTTGTCAGTAGACAGGTCATTAAGCCACAAGAATAATATAGTGAGTTCTACCAAAAATGATCAGGTTCAACATTTGTTTGGATATTTATTTTAAACATACTGTCTGTGAAACAATGGAGAAATTTAGGATGTAAATTACTCAAGTTGGCGTTAACGCTTTTGATAGTTTAGTGTGTGATAAATATTCACCAAGAGTGACAAAGCAGTTAAAAAAGCTGTTTCAAGAATTGTTTGTTTACTTGTTTATGCCGCTGTTTCTAATGCAACTCTATGGCATTTCTCTTTCTGTGACCACAAACAAGGCAGATTCATCACTCAACAGTTCTTTCATGACGTAGGTTCCCGATCTCTATTGGCTGCTGCCCTCCATCTGAATTTTTGACATCATCAAATTCTTGAACACAGCCTATTGACAGATTAAAACAGGGAGCAACTGGTATCCATGGTGCTCATGGAAAGGGTCACAGAAGATGAAGAAAACAAGGTCTAGGCACTCACTTGGTTGAGTATAAAAGGCCGTTATTTCATGAGAGCTGGAAACATTAAAACACACCAACGCGTGTCGGCTTGTGCCTTCTTCAGGGTGAACACAACCTACTGGCTGTTGGCCTGGAGCAGTGGTTCCAAACCTTTTTAGTTTTGTGTACCCCCTGGGCTTTTTCTCATACCATGCATACCCCCTCAACTGTTGATGATTCTTAAAAAGTGGTCATAAAAACATCTGTCCTATTATACAAAGACCTTATATACTTATTTTTTTTATTCTTTTCATTCATTCATTTTTTCTTATAAAGTCAGATAATATTGCCCTTGCCTTTAAAATAAAAAATTATGAAAATATAACAATATTAAATAAAATAATAAATAGCAGTTTGACCTCCTCATCAGTCACTGAAACGCTTGAGCTTGTCTTTCTTTTCAGTTTCAATGTTCAATATGAAAAGACTGCAAATATTTACTTATGAAATAATTCCAAGTACCCCCTGCAAAGGCTTGTGCACCCCTAGGGGTCCTCGTACCTCTGGTTGGGAAACACTGGGCTAGGGTGACCACCTGTCCCACTTATGGTTGGACAGCACAGCCATTTAGGCATTTTTCCCCAGACCCACTTTCTAAGATAATGTTGCACTTTTTGAGTGGATCTTTGCTTATAAAAAGTGAGATTCAAGTTAAGAACAACAAGGTGACATCAGCAGGCCTGTTCCTTGTGTAAAATGTAGAATTAATACTTTTATTATTTTACTGAATAAAGTCTCGGTAAAGACACTACTTTGCAAATGTGTGTTTTTAGCAGGGATCCATGGTTTTTAGCAGCTGTGTGTTTCGGTTCATTAAGTTGGTAAGTTTGATGTCAAATATCACAGCTTTTATTTTTCAAGTCCACCCTACCTTGTCCCACAAACTCACACAACTTGTCCCATTTTTTGAGGCGGTCACCTTAAGTTGGCCTTGTCAACATTAATTCAAATATTTTACTCAAACTCAAACAATCCCAGATAGGCTCCCATTTTACACAACAATGTAAATTTGAAATAATGTCATAAAAAAAAGAAAAATGAATCTGATGATGTCAAAACCTCAGATAGAAGGGCCAGTCTTACTCTATGGCTTTAAAACTATTTTTAAAAGAAATATCAAAAAAAAAAAAAAAAAAAAAAAAAAATCCACAAATGTTGAACTTGGACATGTTTTATTAGCAACTGGATCTACAGATGAATTATATTAATTGTGTGGCTTAATGTCGAGTCTACAGACAACAAGCACACCTATGTGATTGAATAATATCATTACTTTTTAATACTAGTGAAAGAAATCTTACACATTTGTGCTGAGAGAAGAGATGTTGAAAATTGTCAGTTTTTGTTTCATGTCAAAAGGCCAATCCATCACTAATCAGTCACTACTAATCCTACTTTAAGTTCACTGTTGTAACTATAGCTGACAATCAGATCTGTGTAATATTAATTCAGAGTAAATTTTAATAAACACATAAACAGCAACTATTCATTCCTGCGTCTAAAAACCTCATAAAAATAAATGAGATTGAACGCTAATCTTTGCACCCATCTGTGTGTGCAATTTATCTAAATACATAAATACTCGTGGAAGGATCTATAGGTTGTAAACTATTATATAAAAAGAAATAACTGAACAGAAATTTCAAGTTGATTCAGCCTCTTTCAAGTCTATTTAATCTTCTGAACCAGTAGAATTTAGTTTCAGGTCTAAAACTCCTCCTTTCTAGGCGCAGCTCTCTTACCAGTTCAATTTCAGAATTGAGAAAGTCTATTGGATAAGAGGTGAACCGTCTTCAACTTTAAAAACCAAGTCCAGATGTCTGCTTTTTAAAAATCTTTTGTTGTGATTCAATTACCCTGGATGAGTGAGAGTCTTCACAGACAGACATAATAGCCATAAACTTTGCCAAGACGTCAGTATTTTCAATCTTTAGCAGGAAATTCTATCACGGAATGTTTAGCTACCTCAATCTCACAACATATTCTCTTGTCATGACATCAAGTGACTGTAACCTGTTCTTGACTCATGTGGTTAGAGTATTACATATTCAACTTAACCTTACTAATGTTAGAGATGATCATGTACAGGAGAAAGAGAGGTTTGTGTGTGTGCTTCCTCTATGGTTTTCTTATATATATATTTTAATACAACCATAATAACCTGTATTTTAAGGGGTCAGCCATTAACCACGGAATTAGTTCATTTCCCACTCTGACTTAGTGTATATACTGTTTGTGTCTTTGTTTGTTCTGTAGTTTGTCTCAAGTTTCCCCTTATGTGTTTGGTCATTATTTGTTGGTATGGCCTGAGTACTATTTAAGTTGCCCTCATGTCCCATTTGTTTAGGTCCGTTTTGGTTGTGTTAGTTGGTTTAAGTTTGATATTTTGTTCTGTATAATGTTATATTGATTTGACCTCTTTTAGGCCTCTATATGGTTGGCCAATAAAGCCTATTTTTATGGGATTTATGTCCTTTGTTTGGTTGCTTTATGGCTCGGTCCCTAACAGTGTCCTTGGGCAAGACACTTCACCCACATTGCCTACTCCAGTCACAGTATGTGGCATCAAGCATAAAAAAAAAAACTTGCCAAAAAACTGTGCAGTTGATTGATTTGCTGTGGTGACCCAATAAGGGAGCAGCTGAAAGACAAAACAAAACAAAAGATCAGGGCTTGACTTTTACTATTTCGCTCACTGGCCACTGTGACCAGCAAAAGTCACTAGTCAAATGCATTACAGGCCACAATTTAATAATTTTTTGTGTATACTGTATACAAAAATAAAAAATAAAAACCTTTAATTGTATCTAAGTCACATCTTATGAAGGCTATTTTGTTTAAATTAATATTTTTCTTTCATTAATCATAATGATTTATTATATACTAGACCCCATATGGTTCACATTCAAGAAGAGCAACATATATTCAGGCCTAACCTCTAAAATAAAATATAGTTATGCATAAAATGTAACCACTCAAAGCGGCAATGGGAGTGTTTTTGTTACCGGCCAAAATAAAAATGTACCTGCAATTGGCCAAATGGCTAGTGTTAATGGCAAGCCCTGCAAAAAGATGTATATTAAAATTATTTCCACCATTTCACCATTAAAACAATATTTAGGTTTGAAATAAGCTTGAATTTTGAAACTATATTTAACCTCCTGTGACCCAATTTTCCTGAGTTAGTGTGACTCTATTTGTCCCGCTCTGTATTTGTTTTTACAGTGTTTTTAAACTACATAGTAAATCTTGTATCTTAAAACAAATATATAGAAGAGCGCTTTCAAGTTCAAACATTATGGTCTTAAACATTGATCATTTTATTCCGGCAAAAAAGGTTTGTTATGTTTTCACAAAAAGTAAAACAAAAAATGCTTTATGACAAATACAAGATCATTATGTACATCTTTTAAACAATACTTTCTTTTGGTGTTTTTTTCTATACTTTATACATTGAACCCAGTGCAAAGAGAATATTCATAGTCTCATATATTTCTCCTTCACGAAACCATAACATCTCTATATACAGTAAATCACTATCAGGACCCCAAAAAAAAGAAAAACGCTACATTAAAGAGACATTATCATTGATTTGTGGTGTTTGTCTTCAGCAAAACCAGTCTTTAAAACGTCACAACTGACACTTTGTTTAAACAAATGCTATGTTTATAGGCTTCTAACGTCAAGTCCTTCATGTATGTTGGCCAAGAGGAATAGTAACTTAAGACTCCCAGTTCTGGCATGAGGTTTGACATATCATACACTCGCATGGAGAACAGGGGGAAGAAAAAAGAGGCATCTATCACGGTCAAACACAAACCCAACCCGGCTTGTAAAACGTCCCGATCATTTGTGGGAGAAGCCAGTGGTCAGCTTTTGGGTTCCGAGCCAAGGATTTCCTGTAAAACTCTGCAGGAAGCTATGCAACAAAGTTGGATCGAGTCTTTGCAAGTCCTCGGACACTCTGGTTATTGCTCATTCGTGAAAATCTGTCCACCATTTGGAGTTCAATCCGAGTTCCTTCTTGGAAAAATGTTCATAGAGATTCATAGTTTTTCAAAAAAAAAATCCTGAGATGCGTGTCACAATTCAGTCCCGCAAATCACAAAAACCAGGCTAATAATCAGTCAATAACAGTATCCAATAAGTGATGAGGACTTCCAGTTTCTTGGCGTGGGCTAATGCTAACATAGTTTACATTCCCAGGCTTGTTATACTTGTTTGGAAAACCGCACGGCTTTGCTCCATGCAATTAAATTAAATTAGGCAGTTTGCTGATCTCGTCAAGGCAAAGATCCACTGGGGGTAAACCCGAGCAGCCAAAGCAGCCCATAGCTCCAGTTATTAGAATCACATTACACATTTTAAGCTAATGTGTGATTGTCAACTAAAAATGTGAAGGATTAACAAAACTGAGATGAATAAGACACTGGTTTTCCATTGAATTTGAGAAATTGCACAAAAAAGACGAAGAATAAAATAAAAGAAAACTAGTCACAATGTTGTTCTTTTTTATAATTTTGTAAGGATAAGAGATTTTTGCAGTGTAATGCAAATTTAGCTTAATGGTCCCATTATTATGCTTTTTTTTTTTTTAGGACTTTTGAAATAGTTTGGAACACCTTTGCATTAATATTTCATGTTTTATAACTTAAAATAATGTATATGAGCTGGGGGGAGCTGTTTGACTTTGCAGAAAAAGCTTGGAGTAGTTGTCTGTCGCCCCCTGCTGGCAACGAGACTGGACAGAAAATAAAATGGCTAATTAGCATGGGTTTTAGCACATCCTGGTTTCATGAGTCTACAAAGACAGAACGTTTTCAGCTCCATGAATGAAACAAAATACTTCTCCAGGTATCTTTTTGAGGTGCAAACAACATTATGACATGGTTAAAAGCTTAAAAAAGTCGATTTAGGAGAATAGGGGACCTTTAAGTGCACTGTTAAAGTCCTTACACATTTAGTTTATAAGTCAAAATATGATACATTTCCAAAAGTGATACAGATTTGAGTGTGATTTTGGGGGCTTTCAAGATATGGGAAACAAGTGAAAAAACAAAAACATATGTACAGTGTTTTTTAAGTATATGGCCGAGTGGCTGTAATTATAAGCTTAAGAAAGATCCATATGCCTACTGTAGTGTGAGGTCATTTCACTGCACGTTTGCACCATTGTTTGAACATTAAAATCCCAGCACATGCAGCTTAATAATGAGTTCTCTCACCTAATACTGGACAGGATACAAAAAGCGGCATTTCTGTTTGTTGTAAAGTAATGAGACTGGGGCAGCCATGTTATTGATATAACAAACTAGAGCTCAGCCTACCAACTGTGGTCCTCAAGTGGGCTACAAATATGACAATGGCCAGTTAGCTGCGCTTAGAGACAGACAGTTGATTCTCAAATTTATTCCCTAGGGCAGTGGTGGACAAAGTAACAGTACTTTTACTTTAAAAATAGTATTACTCAAGTAGAACACTTTGGGATTCCCCCAGTAAAGCTGGAGGAAAAGTCTTGGGTGAGGGAAGTTAGAGCATCTTTGCTTAGACTTCTGCCTCCACAACCCAGGCCTGGATAAGCGGTAGAATATAGAAGTAAAAGGACTTAACACAAAGTTTATTTGAGTAAAAGTTTAAAAAAAAAAAATGAAAAGAAGGATTGTGAGTGTAAAATTTACTAGTGGGAAGTACATTTAAACATTCTTGACCTATTTTTGAATCCAGAACCTCCTAATTGCAAGTCAGGTGCCCTACCCACTACACCACAGAGGACAAAAATGCCATGACTTATTTAGACCAGTGGTTCCCAAAGTGAGGTCCAAGGCTCCCTGGGGGTCCGTGAAGGTACTTCAGGGTGGCCCCCAGAGGCTGTCTATATTAAGTACATAAAAAGAAATTGAGCTTGAAATGATGAATTATCAATCATTATAAATTATATACTTTAAAAATATTACTTTAAACTATTTTTTGGCAATCAGTCAGCCTTTTTTGTAATGTTTTTATAGAAATCTGTGGAGATAAACATGACATTTTTGGTAGTGTTTTTAATAGAGTGAAGTTTTATTGTTGGGATTTTCAGAAATTTAAGGAGGCTGTAAGACTCCTGACTTTGGGAATGGCTGGTATAGAAAATTTAACGATTTATTTAAATAAAAGTAAATAAAATATTTACTTCAGTTAAAGTATGTTCTACAAAATATATTCAGAAAGTACTTAAAAATTACTTGAGGAAATTACTTAAGTAAAAGTATCTAGTTACTTTCCAGCACTGCACAAGGGGCAGTTTATATTCACCAATTCACCGAACACATGCATGTGTTTGGACGATGGGAGGAAGCCAGTGAGAGCCCACAGTAACACAGGGTAGACATGGAGACTCCACTTTCAGAGATTGTAGCCGGATAGCCCAAGGATCTGACCCAACACCTCCACCATGCACCCCCTATCTGAAAATACTTTACTAAACATATTTCTTACTCAATTGTGCTTTAAGATCAACCACTCCCAATCAGAAACTAGCCACAAATGCGCTAATTGTTCACCCACTGATACATGCGCTGTAATAGACCGCACTGGTGGCATCAGACAGAGCCGATATAAGTGGACTGCTAGCATCCTCACAGCCGTTACCGCTCGCCATAATGCTACTGATATCCCTACTGATCAACCCACCACTCATGCCACCCCCAACACTATTACGACTGAGTTTCGACCCGTACACCTCTTCTCTACTTCTCCTCATGTATTGGTCAAACTCATGCCTGTCAACTTCAGACCAAAAAGTCAGAGGAAGACATGTTATTGGAGGCATCTGAGTGGTCTAGATGTTGGATTGGATGTAGAAACGTTGAATGCGGGACGGTTGAATTTGTGCAAGGAGATGTTTCGGGTGGTGGAGATAGCTGCCCTAGGTTAGTCGACCCAAAATGGCTTGTATTCGATGGAGCGCTTGTGGGATACATTTGGCCGTAATAGCTAATAGTCTGGTTGGATTTGATTGGTTCGGGAATGGATGGATAGGACACCTGAGATGAGGAATCAGGAATTGGACACTTTACGGGATTTCTCAAAGCAATATGATGAGCAGGGATTTGGTTCAATCTCGAGTTTGAATCAGTATCGATTGTCGTCATTCTCGGGCTTCTAACAGGGCTCAGACTCGAATTAATGCTACTGTTTAGGCTAATATTTAACCCTGTAGCTTGGCCGTGTGACTGTGCATTTGAATTATGTTGGTTGTAGTGGTGGCTGTAATGCTGAATTTGGTGATGGTAGCCGTTCCAACCTCCCATTGCCGATTCATCTTGCATATGTTGAGGGAAAAACACAGATTCGCCAGCTCCAGAATCATCGAGAACATCCAACGGCGACATCTCAGGTGTGGGCAAACCGTATGTCTCCATCTCCGGGTGAGCGGTGGGAGGGAGGTCCCTGAAGTGGCCCAGAGAAGGCAGCAGGTGATGGGGGTGATGGTGGTGGGAAGGGTGTGTGCCCGGATGTCCGTAAGACGAAGCTCCGGCCATGTTCTCTCCCATGCCCAGGGCTGTAGCGCCGCCCTGGGCTAAACTGTGGAGGAGGATCCCCGGCTCGACGCGTTTGAGTTTTTTGGTGGTTTTCTTGCGGCGAGGTCGGTACTTGTAGTTGGGGTGGTCCTGGAGGTGCTGGACTCGCAAGCGCTCAGCTTCTTCCACAAACGGACGCTTGTCTGTGGCACTGAGGGCTTTCCACGACTGACCTGGAAACAAGAAAATAGCAAATAGTTAGGTGGAAAGATTGAATTATTGCTTTGCGAAATATGTATGATAGGTCTCAGTTCATTATAATCAGCTAAAAGGCAGCGTAAAGGCTCATTTATACTCTACATTAGATACATCTACATTAGGATATGGATGAAGCACTCTGTCCGTCTTCTGCATTCATTCTCTCTGTACGTTGGGCCATTTCCCCAGAGCTTGCGGATATGGACAAACAGAGCAGTACATGAGTTGACCATTGGGGGGGCGCTAGTGAACACAGCACAACAGTCACAGTAGAAGAAACGGCTGAACTTTTGTAGGAGTTACTAGAGCAAGTTAGTCACGGTATATTCAGATTACCAATGTTTTCATCTCATTTTCTTGGCTCTTTTTCAATATATGTGGTGTAAAAACCTCTGTCAGCGCCATCATGTTTGTTGTGGTTGTTGCTCTTTTTCTTCCACCTTGGTGAAATCTTTCACTGTCCATCAATCATAAAACACATATTGACCTTGAAAATGGTTGGATATACAAATGCTGTGAAGCCAACAACACTCAGAACAGACATATCTACTGTATTTAAGTATGAAATGGGAGTCTAAATGAGCCTTTATGGTTAAATAAGTACCACCAATTTGGAGGGATGGTGAAAAAGACTGAAAAAGATTTGATTATATTTCAACAAAACAGCATCTAAAACCTCTGAGTAAATTATACACTGGTCTGAGTCATGTAAAGAGCTAAATTTAATTCAGATTGAAGGTAAATATTTAATTGTAATATCTTTAACTGACAGACATTTGTCTTTCCAGGAAAGTATATTCAGTGCTATATAAAATCAGGGAAAATTATGTCCACAACTTCATTAAATCACTTTTATTTTTCCATTTAATCTTTCTAAAATTAGATAATGACCAGTTAATAGTTAATGTTATGTTGTTGTTTTTTTAACAATGTTTTTTGGGCATTTTTAGGCTCTATTCATAAGTCAGAGTTAAGTAAAAAAAAAAAAATCAAGGAGAGCGCAGGGTATATTAGGCGAAGTCTGGACTTGAACCCACAATGCCGAGGCAGGCTGTAGTCCCCCTGTTCAGCTATGAAATTTGTCCAGCGTTTTACTATTTAACATTACTCTTTAATTCTGGAGGACTGACAAAATCCCCAACTAGCCCATAGGTTTTCTTCTTAAACTTTTACTGAATTATAATGATGTGACGTGAGACTCTCCATTCTTCATTAATCCTGGTATTCTTTAATCATTAAACCATGCAGGCCTATCTAACAGAAAAATATTAAATTAAACGCATCAGCAAAGAAGCTCAAATACTGATATTACAATTGCTTTTCAGTTTTACAAAATTGATAACCAAGTGCTGCAAATAGATGTGTAAATTGCAATGTGAATTTAAGTTTAAGTTTAAGTAAAATAAGTTTTAGACATATTGCACTGATGTTAAAAGAGTTAAAATACACAATGTTTATTACGCATATTTAAAAGAATCAATAGAATTAACATGAAACTATTTCAAATTAAATAATTGCATTTGTTGAACAAGATAGCGGGTGACTTGTGTGTAAAATCAATCTAAAATAAAAGATGGTCTTCATAAGCTGCTGACATAAAGTTATAATGTTTGGCCTCTTATTCAGAAGCATGATATTTTTTTCAATTTTAAAACTCCTACAACCAGCCAATAAAAATATTCCAAAAGTATATTTGAGTAAACATTTTTGTCTTACCGAGCATCTTGCTAAGCACTGCGTTGTGGAGATCAGGATTCTGCAGCGCCAGCCTTTTCCGCTCGTCTTTGGCCCAAACCATGAATGCGTTCATGGGTCTTCGGATCCTCTGCTCGCCCCCCAGGGCCTTCCCAGTCTGCGGACGCACCTCCCCTGGTCTGGTCTGCCTCCTGTCCTCCCGAAATCCTGGCTTCGCTCCTCACTGTCCCACTTTCAGGAGAACTGCAGTCTCCGGACAGACTGTGTTCAAACCCCATCTCACCGTCGGACGCTGGGCTTGGGGTCCCGGATGTCCACGGTCCTTCAAGGGAAAGCCTTTTTGGATGCAGAAAGGTTGACTCTGTTAAATTCATCCCCAAGTTTGGTTTTGAATTAGTCTTCGGAAGATCTTTTTTTAGTCCAAGTGAAATTTTGTTTGTGAAGTTCTGACTTGCGAATGTTTCTAATCACAAAGTGGAGATTTTTTTGGGATTTGGAAAGCAAATCCCAGAGCAAAACTTTGAGGTGAGAGTGAAATTTTAATTGTAAAGTTCTGACTTGCAAATGTTTCAAATGATAAAATCTACAATTACTTAGATTTGAAAAGAAAATCCCAAAGGAAACCATCGAAATCTAAAAAGAAAGCAAAAATAGTGGACAAAAAGTTCAAGATATTTGGTCCAAAATGGTCCTCAAATGCCTCTGCAATACTTTTTTTTCCTTCTTCTTTTCTTGTTTGGAGTGTGCGGTGCAGTGGTTTGTCCCGGGCTCAATCCCTCTTGTCTCTGTCTTTCTCTGTCTCTCTCTCTGTCCCATTTGAAAGTTTTGAAACTTGTGGCCAGACTTAACCGACCCATTCTGCTTATATATACCCCGCCCTGACCAATGGCATAAATACATAGCAGCGGAGTTTAACCAATGAGACGCCAGACGGAGGCAGTGGGAAACTACAAGAGTGTGAGAGATACAGAAAGGGGAGTTTTTTTGGAGGGGGTTTAAGAGGGGGGGTGCCTTCCTTTCAGTGTGGGACCGCCACCCTTTTCCTATACTACCCCCCCCTCACACACACACACACACACACACACACTGAGGCTCCATGCACAAACTGCTGTCCCGTACTGAGATGTAATCAGAGAGAGTCCATTGTTTCGGGCCAAGTCTTGCACACACCATTACACACATTTGAGACACACAGAGGATCGCACACACAGATGTCCATGCAGCAAAAAATATGGATGCACACTTATTGTTTCTATTTTTCATAAGATACATTTCTATATGTAAACAATAGGCTTACTTCAATTCAATTTGCAGTTTAAAAATGCATACTTTTGAATTTGTGTACTTTTTATTTGTTGCAGATTACACAGAAATAACACGTTTTCAAGCAATTTATTTCAGTTTGAAGTGATGTTGAAACATCTATTTTTGGCAATCGTTTGAGGATTCTAGGGTTTGTTTTTGAGACCAAACTTTATCCCTAAGAAATCTGACCCTGCCCCTAATACAGCATACTCAGCTCATAATTTTAACGTTACCTTTACTATGATACTGCATGGCGACTTTTCTTAAAATCCTCAATAAACTGGTAAAAAGACTTTCAAAGATTAAAGAAATCTGCAGTGAGCATCTGACTTTTGCTAAAATTATCATTGTGACTTTCTGACAAGTGAACCTTGAATACGTTTTTCACATATGCTTCATGTCTGGATCTCAAACTTCGCCAGTGTAGTTTTGCATATAAAGGCAGGTATTAATGTATTAATCACTTTGCAAGTATGTTTTGGGAGTATATGCCCAGAGAGCATGGGTAGGACATGCAGACCCCACACAGAAAGGCAGTTTCCTCCTGCCCTGGGGCTTGAACCTATGACCTTAGGCCACCATTGTGATGCTTTGGATTGGCAAGTTCTGTCTTAAGAAAGTACAAATTAAAATGACTCACCTGTTAAAAGCTATACAGTGAATCATTATTACTTTACAGAGCATACTTTGGGGACTACTTTTTTAGAAACATCTATAGTATGTATTCTGATGTATACTGCAGTGTTGCAGCCCATACATACAGCTTTACAAAGATGGATCTTGTCAAGTTGCAAGTTACAAGATTTCTTTGGACAGTGTGTATAATTATCTGTTAAGTTTACATCATATATTTTCCTCCCAAGGCATATGGTCAGTAGCCCAATAACCACAGCTATGTCTCTCCTTATTCAATGTTTATTCTTCTCAAAACTAGTGGTACAGAGTCAAAAAAGTTTAAGATTTAACTTTTACTTTAAGGCCTATATAATGCAAAATCAACAGATTTTTAAATCTTTATCTCATGTTATAATGTTGTTCCCTCATCAAAAACATACCTGGAGTTATGTTTTGCTTCATTCACTTATGTTTGAGTAATCCTTTATTCTATGGTGCTGAGTTTCTGAGACCTTAGAACACTTGGTTTCACAAATCCCCGCCCATTCCAGGAAGCACTGACCAATCAGCAAGCCCTCTCCATCCAGTCTGCTCTCATTCATTTATCCAAAAAATGATGTAAAGCTCTATTTCCACTGATTCCTCACAGCTGATTTCCAATTTGGTAGTAAAATGGCATCATATAAAAAGTTTAAGGAAGTAAAAAGCTTTTTTTCATTATTTCTGCTCAAAAGAATGCAACACAGCTGCCCTCTGCTGGTCTCATCCCTTGTTTCTTTAGGGCAGGAGTAAAGTAATTATTTAAAATGCTTTTTTTAGTCACTTAATGGTTTTAAAGGTTGTAAATCTTGCTGCTGTGACCAAGATTGGTTTAAAAAGATGAATAAAAGCATAATTTGTTGCAAAGTGGATAGCACACTCACCCTTAAAGTGAAAAGGTTGTGGCTTCGAGGCAAGTTTTGAGTAATAGTACTACTACTTCTAGTCGCAGTAGTTGTAGTTTCACTTTGCTTGCACTTTCTACACTTCAACAAAACTTTTACTTAAGGAATACTTTTGTTGTTTGTATTTAGTATGTTTATTTCCACTTGAGTAATATTATTTTGCCGTAATAATATTTTTACTTAAGTATGTTTTGGGAGCTTCTTTGATTTTAACAATAACTTTGGTCTCTGAAATGCAAATGATGTAAGATGATCACTCTTTGGACACACTCAAATTTCAAAACGTCTATGAAAACTCATTATTTGAGTGTATTGTCCAAAATGTGGGTTTGTTTATGCATGTATGAAGTAAGGGTCAAAGGCCATAACTAAATGTATTCAGTGCGTCTGTATCTCCACTGGGATATGGGCGCATGCCTGTGTTCCAGAGTGCAGTATTTGAGGGCAGAGCGGTGGTAACGCTGCAGACCACAGTCCCAACCAGAGTCATTAGTGGCTCAGCTTTAACAACAACTTACAGAGTAGAGACAGAGACACATGGGGCGATCAAGAGCAGCGGGGGGCGGGGCTGAGGAGGCTGCTGGTGAAAGGCTGGTGCGGAGATATACTGTCGATGTAATGAGTTAAACATGGTCGGGAAACTTCATAGCATGGGTTTATCTGGGAGGAAACTGCAACAAATTCAGTTTTTACAGTCATATATTCATATTTATTGGAGGATATGCCACTGTGACATGAGACTTTCTAAATTATAAAATTATGTTTGCTACAGCCTCTACAGATTCATGTATTTGAGAATATTTACACCCCAACATTTGGATTTGTTTCTACTTTTTCCCCAAAGAATGGCATTAACTTAAATCAAAATGATCAAATTACACATAATAATATTATAAGTGTTTTTTTTTTTTTTTTTTTTTTTATCTAACTATAAGGCACCACAAGTGTCTCTCTTGTCCTGTCAAGATGAGCTACCCGTCGAAAAACTGCCATCTACTGCCCACTATGGTTAAAATTAGGGCGGGGTCCCGGGTTAGCGCTCCATAGAAATTGAATGGTGGTAGGTTATTTTGAAAAAAAAAAAAAAGCACATCTCAACAGAACACCAGCCACAAGTAAAAACCTATTCCAAATAAATATGTGAATCACTGGACAGTCACTGGGCATATGATTTACAGTGGAGACCCCAGAAGAGAAAAGCTGAAAGGAAAAAAGGCTATTAGGTAGAATATGAACAACCTTTATTGTTTATTATAGTTTTAAGTTACTGTTTGCTATACTTGGCCTATCTACCAACCCAAAATAGTCAAATATGCACTATTGAATTCTGCAAATTAGAATTTAGATTGAATTAAAAGTGTGCTAGAATGTTTGATTTCATTACTATGTCATTTATTATTCAGCTGTTTAAGGCTGGGTAATACTTTCTGTCTGACATGGTTGGACAGTTTGAGACGGTCTGCAACGCGAGTCTATTTGGCATGTTCTGCACCAACAACTGGACTTAGTTTTGGATAATTACATGCTGAGTTGATGTTGGCATTGCTTTGATTGGTGGCATGGTGGCACAGTGGTTAGCACTCTTGCCTCACAGCTAGAAGGTCCTGGATTCGAATCCCAGACTGGACAGGGCCTTTCTGTGTGGAGTTTGCATGTTTTCCCCATGTCTCAGTAGGTTTCCTCAACCAACAACACTGGGGTAAGGTTGGCTCATAGCGGTGGCACACACAGTCACAGCAGCTCAGCACTAACCCTCCATCTGATCTTTATTGTACACCTTGTATGTATAATGACAAATAAAGCACTTTACTTTGCTTTACTGATTGGTTGTGTCCCATTCCTGCTAATGTGTTGCAGTTAGCTTACCTTAGCTTGTAGCCTTGTGCAGACTTACCTCTGAAGCAAAAAGCAGCAATAATCCAGTTCATTGTATTCATTATTGTAATAAAATATGTTTAATGTAGGATGGATGATTATTACTCATTGATAAATACTTGAGTGAACCACTTGAGTGTTGTGGAGGTTTTTTACAGAAGCCCATTATCCACAGACTCCAACACAATTATACAAAGTAGTGCTGTGTAGATCTCTATTAATGACATTGAGCTTCATTTTTTTTCTCTATGGGACAGCATGATTTTGGATTTTAGAAAATACATTTGATAGTCATCCTTATGTGAAGAGACTAGGAATTAAAGCACAGGACAGACCAGGAGAAATGATCTTCCCCTGTTTGAAAGACCAGCATCCACCACTGCTACCAACTATCAAGTTATCAGTTTAGATTTGTTTTAAGCTATATAAGATGTTAGTTACTTTGTAAGTAGGTTGTGTACTTTTGTTGTCTGTTTGCATATATTTTACTACCATCCATTTTGCCCTCAATCAAGTTTATTTCATTTTATTTTCCATCACCTCTGATTTAAAAATCTGTCCCTTACTGAACTCCATCCCGGGATAATGAGTATATGTGGTGTGTCTTGTACCAGGGACATGCCCGGGCCCCTCCCCTGTCCCTCGCTATAATGGCCCCCTGCCTGCACATACACACATACACACACATACACGCACGTACACACAGCCCCCCTCACAACCGGCTCTAGAAGGACACTGCCCTGGCGTCTCTGCGCCTCCTGCCTGTCCCACCAGGAACTCCCACTGACCACCACCGTCCCACACTCACTGCTGTGTGTGTGCGTGTGTGTGAGGTTTCTCGATGTCACTGTCTATTTATAGAGGGATATAACTGTATACTGACAGGAGTAAATCATGTTAATGGTACAGGACTGAGAAGATAAGGATGGCATTATTGTATGTGTGATAATGGCTGAAGTAAGTGTAGGGCCAGTCTAAATACAATATATTTTGAGGAACTGAGATGTGAACTAGACTTTATCAATAATGGTAATAGGTTAGAATAATCCACCCACAGATGATCACAAGTCAGTGTACTTTTTGTGCTGGATAAATGAAAAGGGTACTGTCAGGAGAGGCATCCAGCATAAAACCTATGCCAAATGAACTTGGCACAGATAATTTGGCAGATGGCTTGCTGTGGCAGGTCCAGAAGGTAAAAGCTGAAAAGAAAAAGGAATGTTAATCGATCTATATAAAGCTTTTTGCATTTGACATAGCGTCTTGTAGTTCCCATTGGCTGGTTGGTTTATTGTGGCTGTCAACATTAAATAAATGGCGACAGATGATTCTGCAGGAAATTATTTTTTTTCCAGCAGTGGCTATGTACGACTAATAAGAGTAACGTGCAAAAAAAAAAAAAAAAAAAAATTAAACTTCACTAATATCAGAATAACTATCAACAATATTAAAATATAATGTATTGAACCATTACAGTTCAATGGTTAGTGCTTAGTGTGAGCACTTAAGAACAAAATGCATGTTACATTTGGCTTCTTACTGTATACACTTTAGGAATAACTCAATCACTACATTCTACATTTTTATATTTTATATTATATATATATTTTATATATTTTAACAGTTTAATGCCACAAACATACAATCGTGGCAGCTTAAATGTCAGAATGTGTTTGTAAGTTTTGTAAAATACAGTTCATAAAGCACCAATTGTTGAAAGTCAAACGTCTGATGTGTGAGTAATTTGGTCCTGCTGGAAGCAAACTTGTTTCCCGTAGGTTCTTGCATTGGTATCATTTTCTATAAAACCATCATCAGTAAAACCCCTTCATACCTTCGTTCACTACTCACCATCACTAACACAACTCGAAACTTACGCTCTAGTAACTTAATCACCATTCATTCCAAAAGTCCATACTTCCTTTGGTCGCTCCTCATTCCATTTTGCTGCCCCCAACGATTGACGAGCTTCAAAAAACATTAAAGCTAAATACCTCGACCTCCTTGTCATCTTTCAACTCCTCAATAGACTTTGTATTATCTGCTCAGTGCACTTGCTTCTGATGATTTCACGGCTCTCTTTGTTTATATTGTAAATATTGTATTATAGTTAATTTCTTGTTTTAACTGTGCTATGTTAGTTTTTGTATTGAGATTATTGTTCTGGTGTGTTATATCTCATGCTGCTGCCTCTTGGCCAGGTCGTCGTTGGAAATGAGAATTGGTTCAATCACCCTTCATTCAATCTATCTGTTTAAACAAAGGTTAAATAAATAAAACCCATCTATCACATTAATGTGGGCTACTAAAATGGTAAATTATTATTTATAAATACATATTGATATTCACAAATAAACTAATAAGGCAGCCCTGCGACAAGCTGGCCCCTGTCCAGGGTGTACCCTGCCTACGGCCCAAAAAGTCACTGGGATAGGCTCCAGTCACCCGCGACCCCTAATGGGAATAAGCGGTAGAAAATGAATGAATGAATGAACTAATAAGGTCAGCAATTTTTTTTCAATTTTTAATGCTTGTTGAAATCAAATGTAATTCTTTTTGATGCCTTTTAGGGGGGGGGGGGGGATATTTAATGACTTTAACCTCTTAAACCTGAATAGAGCCCGACGGGGCTCAGCACCCCCTTGCGTCCGCTTGTTGGGACCATAGCGGGGAGATACAACGGCTGACACACACATGTTTGACATCCTCATGTTCAAACAATTTGTGGCAACAAAACTTTCTACTTCAATTTCTATTCAACATTTGGATTCCGCCTGGATTTTCTTTAAATAAAACATGTATATCTTTCCATTACTTTGTTTATTTGGCAAAAAATTTGCTGCAGTAGACCAAGATATGTGAAATTTTCAGTTTATGTTGTTATTTGCTTCACTACAGGAAGGAAAAAGGCTTTTTTGGAGGCAAATATGTGTTTAGAATAATCCATTTCAACCTCAATTTATGGTCAAACAATATAATTTATTAATATTATTTCTCTTCCACAGTAATCCCCAAAGTCCACCAATTAATTTGCTACCAAGGTTAGCTATGTACACCTAGTAAATGCTAAGTAAAACCTTAATAAATGTAGATATAGAATTTTCGGGAAAAAGGCCTCAGAGCTTAACAGGTTAATGCCCCATGAGAACCCTGATGATGTTCTGTCCCTTCTTCCTGAGTTCAGTCGCCTCTATGATTGAGTGTTTTATTTCTCTAACTCCCATCCAATGAGGTATGCATTCTCCCAGCCCATAACGTGTCCAGGTTATTGGAGCTTTTCCTTCTCTCACACACCTGGTGCTCACTCCTCTAGAGACCACCACGCCTGGGAAAGACAGCTAATGAGCACATGGCACAGCAGTCATGTGACGCTTAGAATACAGTTGAAAGATGCCAAGGTAATAAGCTAAAATCTCCTTACTCATTTGTGTCTGAATACAAAGAAATAGACAAGACATGACAGATATGATAGATAATGACATTTCTAAACCCAGTGACAATGAAGGATGGCTCAAATACAGAGAATAATTTTCCCTTCAGAGACATTAAAGTCTAGCTTGACCTTTAAATATGTATTTGTATTACTCTGTTGTAATGCACTGATATGTTTTTTTTTAGTATAAACTTTTAAGTAAACTTCTAGTACAAACATTTTGACTAGATTCTGTCCAAAGTTGCAACCTTGCATTGGCATGAGGTCATTACGAGACTTGACAAAGTACTTGGCCATGTCCAAGTTTGAAGAGTGTTTCTGTTCGTAAACAAAAGCCTGGCGTTCCTCACCTCCTTCTCATGTTCTTATCTGACTCTGCACAGTCTCTGTGTGTGTGTGTGTATGTGTGTGTGTGTATGTGTGTGTGAGTGTGTGAGTGGAGCGAGCCCTGAGCGTCTCTCGTGTCTCGGCCCGACACCACACCTTTGCCACAGAGGAAATCTGGCACTCACTCCAGACTCTGTGGCGAGAAGAGAGAAAAGAGAAAAGAGAGAAAGCAAGAGGGATGTTTTCCTCATGAGCGCTGATCACAAATCCACACAACACTGATCACACATGCACACACACAGACTGACACCATGTATTCAAGAAGTTTTTTGCAGTATTAACACCATACCTTATGTTTTTAATGTTATCAAAGGTTACTTCCTAAACTTATCAAAGATATTTAGGCATTACTGGACAGTAGTATGTAACTTACCACATACCAGATAACAAAGCTAACCTACTACGCTATACGCTTCTAACGTCCAATACACACTGAATATGTTGTGTGTGCATTATGTGTCCTGTACAAACTTTGTAACAAATAGATGCCATTTGAGTCGATGTGTGCCTTCATGGATGCCAGAGTCCCTATGCATAGAGTTAAACAAAGCTGATTGAGCTAAACAGGAAGTCAGACACGGGACCAGGGAAAAGGATCCATTATATTTCAAAATAAAACACCATGTGCAGCCTCTCGCTCACATTGCTATGTAAACATTACGTCTTAACTGGGAACATGTGGTCATAAACGATAGGATTCCATAAAAACATAAACATAAATATGAAGTATTTCTACACATAGCATGCTTACCCATGGCACAAAAGTCAAGGAAATAAATAACCTGGCAAAAGCCAATCATTCCAGATTGATTTCAACCTGGTTTCTGTTAAAAGTGTGGGAACTTTCAGTAGAATAGTTGTAGGTGATTGGATATAGTGCCAGCTTCGTAGCCAAACAAAAACCTGCTACAACAGTAAAACACAATAAAGACGTTGTTAGAGGACTTTTCCAGTTTTTTCTAAACATATAACAGCATACATTTTGTTTTTCCACATCGCCATGTATCACTATAAGTGCTTGTTGCTGTCGGCAAACCTAAAACCTGCCCACTCACGGCAGTACTGCCACAACATTGGCTCAGGCCACTACAGGCCTGGACCCAAACAAATCAGCGGGAGCTTAACAAGATGGATTTTGTAAGTTTGTGAACTCACAAATTTCACGACAATCCAGCTTACTGTGCAAGTTTAGTTAATCTCCAAATGAATGGGAGATCATGGTTAGACAGGCAAACGTGGCTTTTGTTTACATGTAGCTCTCTGTACTTGCTTGTTATCGTGTGAACTCAAAACTTAAAGACGCTACTATCCTGTGAATTGTGCTGGCTGTTGTCATTTACGTACTGCACACGCAATGCACTGTACATGCAACATATTCACTGTGCATTAGGCATAAGACGCACATCCCTGTACCCATACCTACAAAATATATAATCTCATACACCAACAAATACTCATTTACTACAACCACACATGGGTAATTAGGACACATCAACATACTTCAGCATTAGTTTAAATTAGAAAAAACTTACATTTTAGTAAGACAGTAGAATAATATTTACAAAGTCACAAACTCATCTGACGGTTCTGAAGGCTAGCCAAAATCCAATTTGGAGACAAACAAAAAGCATTCATTAAAAAAGACACAAAAGTACCATGAAGGCCCAGTATTTGGAGTGAGGAGAGTATAATGAGTGGGAGAGGTCATGTTCACACAGGAGTCTATTTTGGAGCTGGCTGAATAAAGGAAATGTGTTTGATGATGGATCGGACACTCACCGTTGGCTCTGAACTCTGCAGGAATCCCCCTCCGCTGTCACTAACACGCACGCTCCAGAATAACACAGCACACACAAAGATAAAAAGACTCCACTAATAATAACTGAAGAGCCAGCATTACAACATTATGGTCTCAAAATGTGCTTGTTTTCCAATAAAAAAAATACCCATATTACCCCTGGTGTGCATGTGGCTCTGAGAGTTCTTCTATTGAATTTTCAACACTGGCACTGTCAGTAAAGTTTGCATGTGTACTCTCTAGAGATGGGGAGTAATAAGTTCCATTTACTTGAATAACTTCTGGAATGAATTGTACTTTTAATCCAATAATTGTATCATACCATACTTTTTACTGCTTGAGTAATATTATTTTGATGGAACAAGACTCTTCCTTGAGTACAGTTTTTAGCTTCTCTACCCACCTCTGATACTGTCCAATAAAAGGATGTTTGGTTAAAAGCCAAACAGCTCCCTACAATAAATGGACTAACGACATTTTTTTTGCAACAAGTTTGACAAAAAATAGCATTTTATTTTTAGTTTTTTGGATTCTTTGGATTCTTGTTTTGCCTCAATAAGAAATCTCTATTGATCGTTCAGAAGACACACTCATTATTTCAAATGGAATTCCTATGGCAATATGAGAGCTAGACAGAAATTCACTTATATTTACTAAATTTTATAAGAGCCTGCCCAGTACTGAGGCCAGTACAGAATACATCAAAGGTGATACAGTACATGAAAACTATCTGTGGTTGAAAGGCAAGTCAAATACAAACTCTAGTACTTGAAAAAATGCATTATTTTATTCATTCAAAATAATTGTTAGTCATTTTAGTTACTTTATTTTAATTGAGTTTATTTCGGTCATGTAAAAATATAATCATTTGTTCAAATGCACATTGTAATACATATACAAATACAGTATATACAAAGAGAAAAGCAATAACATTTCGGCCAAAAAGGTATAAGCTGAAGCTACAGTTTATTACACCAACCCTACTTACTTTACTACATCTACCATGTGATGATTAGACAATTTCTTTAAAGAAAATTATCTCTTCCTTTTTTGACAGATGACACATATACAAAAAAACAACAAAGAAACTCAAAGTCAATTTTTATATTTGTTTAAAATTAATTTTTTGAACTGTTTTTTAAAGTAAATAAGTGAATTACTCCACTTAAGTACAGCTGTAAAAACAAAATTCCCACAAGTTTACCCCTTTAACAGAAATACATTTATTCTTTACATTAGTTCTAACACCTGTTTTTTATACATGTCCTCTCCTCTAAGATTATATTTATCATCCCTGTCTTCAAACATACACAATATGCTATTTGGCAGTAACTTTCTTTTTTACTTAATACATAAATATTGCTGTATTAAGACTCACTAAATCCTAGAATTCTAATGCTTTAAATTTGATAAATATTGATTTAGTTATTCATTGCAAGCAGAATGGTTGATAATCCAGAGGGCCAACCAAACATGGGTCAAATGTACAGGACAAATTTCCCTATAGAATGATAAAGTATACCTTGTGTAAGCTAGAGGTCCAAGGACTGGCTTGTAGCACTTGTTTGTGCGTGCTTTCAGATAGCTGTTCGTGTTAAGTACAATTTTATCTAGCTGTCCACTTTTTTGTTCTTCATATCATAAAATCTCCCATTAACTGCAGTATAAAAACTTGGTCCTTAAAAAGTGAAAGCAGAGCCACACTGCCGTTATGCGTCCACATGAAAAGCTGCGAAAGTCCCTCAAGTAGGTGTTAATTGCTCTTGATAGTTACGGAGCAATCTGGAGTGCGGTAACACTGGGACGGCATGCCGCTTTTATTTGGCTATTTTAGGTCCTTTCGCTGCCTAATGCTGATGCTGCGTGAATAAAACATCTTACAGGCATTTTGGCATGCTGTTCGGGCTCCGAGCAGATTTCCACAATCCCATCAAAGCCATTGGAAACCCACTGTATGGTGCAAACGAATGAGAAAATAATTCTGTTTGTGAAATTCGCCCACGCTTTATATGTTTATGTGTGATGTTTTATGATGTAAAATGCATGGGTGTGATAGAGAAAATGAGCACTTTTCCCCTAAATTCCCCTTGAACTTGTTTTTTTACGCAGGCTTTACATGCTGCATCGGTCTGAAGACACTGCTGCGTAAAGTGGGTCCAACCTCAGCCTGAATCATTTCATAAATATGAGGAAAGTTGGAGCTAAAATGAGTCAAATTGGTTATTATTAGATTTTATAGCAGTTTGGAAACACAGACTTATTTTTGAAGTTTTTAAAGTATCCCACGTGCCACATTGTTTCCAAAGATAAAATTAGCAGAGGTCAAGACGGTTGCCTGTCTGTGTCTACATAAAAAAGAAAAAAGAAAAAAAAACTACATGCTTTTTTACCTCCATGGGTACTCAAAACGCTTTACATCAAGGAACCGTTCACCCATTCACACTCACACACTTACACCAGAGACACCGACGGCAATGCAGGTGAAGACATAACAGCAGTATGCAACAAAGGGAGTAGGGTTTGAACCACCAACCTTCCAGTTAGTGGACAAACAGATCTACCAACTGAGCTACTGCTGCCTCTAAATGGGATTAAGAGGCAACTATCTATTTACTCTATATCTTGATAATTGATAAGTCTTGACTTTATATTGTATTTATATTCATCTTCTATTTCTTATTCCTGTTGTAGCTTATCCCAGCTACATTGGGTCTGGGGTGGGGTGCATTCCTAAAAAGACACAAGTTGGACAATTTGAATTTGGTATCATAAGTATTTGTAATATCAGCTTGTTAACACCAGGCACATTAATATTCGGAAGAGGCCATGATTCGGAAAACAAATGGAGTCGCGCTGTTGTCCACTTAACATTTCACATTGCATCTCTGCAGGCCGCCAGGGGAGGGTAAAGGGGTCTATTGTCCCAGGTGTCAGGGTCAGAAGGGCACAGAAATTGTCCCTCTTTTTATATTTTATATTATAATGGGCCCTTGTGAAGCCTTCTTGTCCCAGGCCCCAGCAAACCTGTCAGCATGTCTGATACGTATCTGATTTAGGACCACAAATCTGGCCTGGGTTGGATTTGCAAAAAACTCACATTTGTACTGTCACAGTCACGAAAACATATGGGTCACGTATGGGCAAAGAAAATCAGATTTGGGTTTTTTTCTTTTGTTGAAGTCTCTATCTATAGTAGTACGCAACAATGTCTCCATCAACCATTTGCAAACAACGCATGTTACGATGCATTTACTTCATATTTATTTATTTTCCTAATCTCAGGCAATGGCTTTCAACATCAATTTGTGACATCAGTGTCTCTGAAACTTTTATTTTTCATAATACTGATGCCAGCAGTCTTCAAACTTAAGCATCGGCTCAGGAGACATTTGGCGTTCCAAGCACCATCTTTAATGGACTAAAATTAGCATAAATCCAGTATAAAACTTTGTATAAACCAAGGGATAGAACAAGGACTAACACAAAAATGTATTATTAAATAAGGACAAAACAGGGACTAACCCAGGTCAAAGCCCAGACTAAACCGGGACTAAATCAGGACTAAATCACAACTAAATGAGGACTAAATCAGGTCAGGACTAAACCATGAGGGACTAAATCATAACTAAACCAGAATGAAACCAGGAGTAAGCCATTACTAACCCAGGATTTAACCAGGGCTAAACAAGAACTAAACCAGAACTAAATCAGGATTAAATCAGGAAGGACTAAACCAGGACTACACCAGAACCAAACCAGAATGAAACCAGGATTAATTCAGGGATAAACCAGAAAACAGGAATAAACCTACCACTGGAAGAAGCCCATGTACCATCAGTGGTACAGTTTGAGAACCACTGACTTTTGCCGATATGGGCAAATGTTGGCGATAAAAAAAATAGTCTAAAAAAAGTGCTGAGTGTTCGGACCTGAGTTAAATCTAGCTTCGCTCGACATCCGGTTGCAGAGTCAGCGCTCGGCCCGTCTGTCTCTGTGTCTGTGTATTCATAGATCCAGCGTGGAGCTTATCATTTGTGCCGGGTCTAATTAATGCACTGCGGCACCACGGGACAATATATACTGCCTGTCCCACTCCACACTACGCCTCCTCCGTTGTTTATGCCTCTCTCTGTTGTCTTCCACTCAGCTCTCTGTCATTTTCTGCTGCTATTCTTTCCCTCTCACGCTTATGTTCTCACAGGACGGCCTCCCTAACTTCATGACACAACAACTTTTATTTTTATTTTTATTTTATCTTCTCGCGGTATAGCCATGTCCTTGTATTGCCTTTGTCTCATCTGTTTCCAAAGAAGGTTCGCCTGTAGTTTGTGTCAAAGTGTGAGGAATTCAGGAGCTTCCGGAGCTTTTTCTCAGAAATGGACACACACACACGCACACAGGACGCACAGGAAGACAGTGGTAGCAGTGAGGAGATACAACACAGATGCATCATGGGATTGTTTCCTTGATGACATGAAACACAGGTAGCGTAATTGCGTAAGCCTTGTTTTTTCCGTTGAGCAAGTTGTGCAATGTTGAAGGTTGGGTTCACTTCAGTAGTACATGCAGGAGTTTGTTTTTTTAAGTGTTTTAATGCCTAAACTCCAACAAACAACCACTGGCAGTGAGTAGTTTGTAATTTGGACAGCCAGACTAACTCTTTTTCTATTCGATACAAAGCAGTCTGATAGCTTTCCGCTTAAGTTTGATTTCCAGGTGAATAATAAACCAATCAGAGAAACAAAGGGTGGGATGTAAGCTGACAAACATGGCAGCGCAAAAGAGACATGTATAGGGTGACCACCACAAAAAGGACAAAAAAGTGGGGCAAGTTGTGTGATTTGGTGGGACAAGGAGGGACGGACGCAAGAAATAAATCTTTTGATATACAAAATTGCTTTACCAACTTTCTGAGATAGCATACAAGTTGTTTCAGTTTAGGGCCTATAAAGCATTTGATGTGCTGTTTTCACCCCAAAATACAAACATTTCGCAAAGTAATGTCTTTACTGAGATTTAATTCATTAGAATAAAAAAGATGAGACAAGAAAAAATCTAAGCTCTCGGTATACAAATCCTCAAAACAATTCAGCACCAAGCACCAATGAAAAAGTGGGACGTTATCTGAATCAGTGGGACGGAAGGACAGATGCCTAAATGGCTGTGCAGGACAACCAAAAGTGGGACAGGTGGTCACCCTAGACAAGTATGAATGACTTTTGCTGGTTTTACCCATGGATGAATAATAAGACCTGGATAAAGCACCGCCCCCTCTCCCTTGAAGCCAGTTTGACTAGTGGCCACTCTGTAGAACTGCAGCAGAAAAATCCCATGCGACCCAGAAAAGATTTTTTTTTTTTTTTTTCATAAAATGCAATGTAAAAAGAAACGCCTGGCTTCCAAAATGATCAGATTTGATAGTGTTTATTATCTATTTTCACACTGAGTACTTTTCCCCCATTAAAAATCTTTAATTTGGCAAAAACAAATTAACTTTTTATGGTTTGTGACGTCACCGGTCTAGCTTGCAATTGCGTCCTTTGTTGCAGAACTGATAGATCATGCAATATACGCGAAGTAAGAACGCGCATGCTCCAGGGCCGTAGTGCGCCTGCTCTATGGACTGCACAACGCCAAATAATGCAGAAGTAAAAAACATGGCCTCACAATGAATTCCCCTGAATTCAGAAGAATCATCAGGAGACGAAAATTCACTCTGTGTTAGCCAGCGCCATCTTGGTTTGTTTGGTTTGTACACGACAAGATATTTTCCACTCTTGCATGACGCCCTGCAGAGAAATGGCTGTGATAGGCCGGTTTCAAGCGGTACGATGGGAAATGACCTAAAGATAACCATTTTTGTGTTAAGCTTCCACATTCTCACTCTGTATGAAAGGCAGAGGTGGGTCAAATAATCAAAAATCGTACTCAGGTATTCTTTCATTCATTCATTTCTTCCTCTTATTCCTGTTAGTGGTCGCAGTTGACTGGAGCCCATGTGCTCAGGTATTGTTACTTAAAAATAATATTACTCAAGTAAAAGTAAAAAGTGGTCATCCAATTAATTATTCAAGTATAAGTAAAAAGGTATTTGGTACTGAGTAACTGTTTGGACGTAATCCCTGATTTATGTTTAAGTATTGATGTAATCAGACAAAACATAAAATAATGTTTCTGGTATTTTCAAGAAATAAAAAATAAAAATCTGTGAAAAAAAAAAAACATCAAAAAAAAAAATTTCCAAATCTTCTCACTTTTCACAATATAAAACTTTTGAAACCAACACATACTGCATGTAATTTAAAGACATGGTTGGAGTAGTAAAAGTATTTTTCACTTCAAAACAATATTATTCAAGTAGAAGTAAAAGGTATGTTGTGATAAAACTACTCTTAAATTCTATTTTAGTTTATTCAAAAAGGTAAAAGTACAGTGAAGCCTGAAATTATTCATACCCCTTTCAAATTCTGACTTAAAGTTACTTTCATTCAACCAACATGCCACTTTTTGTTCAACTCTAAAAAAAATAAAATAAAATAAAAAGCTGAAAAATATTTTTTTCCATAATGATACTTCTTGTACATCGTCTTATTATCTTTTGGGAGAAGCCTGTGTCATTTCCAGTCAAAAAAAAAAAAAAACTTGCTGGTTCAATAAAAGTAACTTTAAGTCATAATTATAATTTCACTGTACATATGTGCGATGTCATTACTAACCACCTCTGATGCAAGGGTCCTCTTAGGGCAAGGGCCCCAGTTTCTGCATGGTATCACCAAAAAACAGGTACAGTTGGTCCCCTGTGTTACTATGGTCCACATGAAAAAGAACCCTCAGTTGAGCCTGTCTTCAATGATTGATTCATCTCACTGCTTTTGCCAGTTAGGAAGCGAAGGGTTCCATGTTCTTTGGAACTGGGGAAGGATACAGCCCTGACAATGGCCAGTGAGTCACAGGTATAACACTAAAAGTCACACAATGTCAGTCATTGACTCACATCCCAATGAAGAGCCATTCAGTCGCCAGTTCACCCATACGTGCATGTCTTTGGACGCTGGGTTAAAGTTGGAGTAAATCCACAGTAAGACAGAGAGGACATGCAGAGAGATCATTGCCGACCGACCTGAAGATTGAACATACTGTATGATATTCTTGTTGTAAAGCAGGAGTGCTAACCACTCTGCCAGCATGCACCTTTTGCATACATTTTTGCATAAAACAATTGGGGACATGGGGTGGCAGAGCTGCTAGTGCTCTAACCTCCCAGCAAGGAGGTTGTGAAATTGATCCTTAGAGTAGCCATCACAGTCTTCTCCCAATGTTATCATGGGTCCAAAGACCTACAGTTAGGTCCATAAGCATTTGGACACTGACACAAGTTTTGTTATTTTAGCCATTTTATCCAAACTATTCAAAATACAGTTATACATGTACAAAATATAATTCATAGGTGCTTAAAGTGCAGATGTTTAGCCGTAATTTGAGAGTATTCATGTCCAAATTGGAGGAAAGGTTTAGGAATCACAGCTCTTTAATGTGTAGACATCACCACCACCACCACAAGTCATCACCTGCAAAGGATTTTCCCCAAAGTATTAAAAATGAACATTTTATTCATGATACTGTTCACCTGTCTAATTACTTCTGAGCCCCTGAAAAAGAGACAGCTACACATTAAAGAGCTGTAATTCCTAAACCCTTTCTCTGATTTGGACGTGGATGCTCTTAAATTACAGCTGAGAGTTTGCACTTTAAGGACATATGAATTATATAACTGTATTTTGAAGGTTTTGGTTAACAGCTAAAATAACGAAACTTGCGTCAGTGTCTAAATACTTATGGACCTAACTGTAGATGTGTTAGATGAATTGGTGACTCTAAGTTGCATCCAGGTCGGAGGAGAGTTCCTGCCTCAAGTGGAGGAGTTTAAGTGTCTCGGGGTCTTGTTCACGAGTGAGGGGAGGATGGAACGTGAGATTGACAGGCGGATCGGTGCAGCGTCTGCAGTAATGCGGTCTTTGTATTGGGCTGTGTTGGTGAAGAAAGAGCTGAGTCGAAAGGCGAAGCTCTCGATTTATCGGTCGATCTACGTTCCTACTCTCACCTATGGTCATGAGCTTTGGGTCATGACCGAAAGGACAAGATCCCGGATACAAGCAGCCGAAATGAGTTTCCTCCGCAGGGTGGCTGGGTGCTCCCTTAGAGATAGGGTGAGGAGCTCTGTCACCCGGGAGGAGCTCGGAGTAGAGCCACTGCTCCTCCACATCGAGAGGAGCCAGCTGAGGTGGCTTGGGCATCTGTTCCGGATGCCTCCTGGACGTCTCCCTGGGGAGGTGTTCCGGGCATGTCCCACCGGGAGGAGGCCCCGGGGAAGACCTAGGACACACTGGAGGGACTATGTCTCTCGGCTGGCCTGGGAACGCCTTGGGGTTCCTCCAGAGGAGCTGGAGGAAGTGTCCGGGGAGAGGGATGTCTGGGTGTCCCTGCTTAGACTGCTGCCTCCGCGACCCGGCCTCGGATAAAGCGGAAGAAGATGGATGGATGGATGGATGGATGGAAGTTGCATCTAGTGAATGAGAATGAATGGTTGTCTATCTGTGTATGTGTCTGTGTCACTGTCAATCCTGCAATTTTTCTAATTTTTCTAATTTCCATTTAAGGCAAGACACTACAGGTAAAACGCCATATTTTCAATTTGGAGATTTTGGCCCAGTTTGCTCCTTTAACATTCACACCAAAAAATAGAAATAAAATTTAAAAAAATCTCCAGTCTACACATTAAGGTGTTTATTTCATTACATTTAGTCAACTTGTGTCTATAAATTTCTATCTGAAATATTAACTTCAAAGTCTGTTTTCTCTCTGAGCACCACATTTTCCTGTCTTATACTTAACTATAGTTTGAAGGTTTTGCTGAGGGATTTGTTGATTATTTCTAGTTTGATTAATTGGCCATTTTACCCGTCAAAACAAAGCCAAATTAGATTGTTTTAAGGCCTCTGGCAGTATTTAACACACAATACCATATTAATATTTGTCCCTAAAACCTTTTTAATCTAATATGTCAACAAACCGAGCCAAGAATTTTAAATCTGGCTCCATCCAATATTTACAGATTTGTTGTTTGTTTTTAAATTTATGCAAATATGCACATTTTTATATGCCAAATGTGCTTATTGAAACATGAAATTATACTGTTACAAAACTCTAGGGATGAAGAGGGACGGGGATATAAAAAAATAACAACGGTTAAAATGATTCACAATTTATGCTGATGCCAGTAATCTACTGTTTCGTCATATCTGTTGGTTTAAAAACCTATAGTGTCTTGCCTTGCTCTTGACAGCTAACGCCTTCCATAAAATATATATGATGTTGGTAAAAACACGTCTGGACTAAAAAAAGAAACCAGTAAAAATATCCTTAACATTTCATGCAAAAGAGATGAAAAATAAAAGTTATAGTTAGATCAAAATGAGTGTTTTTGAACGTAATCCCAATTTTTACCCAATGTATATTTACTGTAAGCAAAAAAATGTCTGGAATTTCACTTTCCTCAAAATATATATGCACGATGGTTGCCAAAATTCAAAGCATTCCATTCCCCTTGATTACAAGCAAACCAGGCGCCAACGCTGAGAAGATCAAGTGCAAAAATCAAGTTGTCATATTATGTGGTTTGATGTGATAAAAGCTGCAGACAAATTCAGGATATGACTAACTTTTTTTGGTTGGAAAATGAGAGGAAATAGCTTGGGTAAACACACTGCCAAATGCCCAACAATGTCACTTAAATAGCTCCGAGGCCATTACATGCATATTAGCCATCTGAAGACATATCACCAGGAAATGCTAACTTGACAAAAGCTGCAATTAGGAAGTCTGCAGAGCTGTTGACTTATTCATTAAAGAGAGGGAGATTTGTCTTAGTTAGCAGCCGCACCAGCCGCTCCAATGTCTAATAACTGTTTTGGGTGCATCGGGGTGCCCTGTGTGGGAAAGTGTCAGCATGTGAAGGGATAACTCTGGTTCCTCAAAGCCCCACATCCACACATGAGGCTGGGGTTAACACCGAGGAACATCCCAGTGGTTGAAATGTGGTGCAGGCTGCAGATGTAACAAGGCAGCCATTTTGGATTAAGAAGTCAGCCCGCAAATTTGTTTGGACAGCTAGTGCAGAGGCTGTCGCTGAAAAGAATGAGAAACTAGGGATCTGTTGTAAAAGTAATATTAAGAGCTTTAAAACTGGACATTTAAGGTTTTAACATGTTTATTTATTTATTTTTAATATTGGCAGCTGTGGTTCCATTAAAAAAAATAATAATAAATCTCGTTATGGTAAAATTCTTGCAACCACAGCTGCCAGTATTTTACAGTAAATTTTACAGATTTATTTATGAGCTGTATCTTCTTCTCTCAGATTGAGATGCAAATATTGTCGCTATTTTGAGCCTGGTGATGCCATCTTGTCCCCAGCGGAGACATGGGGTGCAGGGGTCTGAAAATCTAGCACATCTTGGTATTTTTGGAGAAATTGGCTCAGTTTTGCACTAAATTGGTCCTGGTAAAAGCAAGAACTTTAGTAATGCAATGAGCAAATAAATGTCCAAAGACAAATTAACTAAGTTCAGAAGTATTTGAAGTATTTGTACTTTGTTACTGTACATAAGTATTTTGAGATGTCTGTACTTTACATGAGTATGCATTTTACTTTTACTCCCTACATTTGAACACAACTGTACTCTTTACGCCTTATGTTGTCAGAACAGCATTTTTACTTTTTCATGGCTCTGCTTACATTCATCCTCTGAAATCTCTGCGGATGACGACGCTACATAAAAGATGCTACTAACTAATGTTGAGCAAGTGTACAGTTTGTTATAGAGGAAGTTTTCAGAAGAGAAATTTTATTTTATTTTGTGCTGAGTGTTTACTTTGTTTTTAGTTTTGCTGAATCATCAAAAGATGTAATGTGTATTTACATTTCACTTTTTTACCTAGTTTTGAGCCTGTACTTTCTTACCTATACACGAGTAAAGCAGCTGAGTCAGTATTTCTACTTTTAACAGAGTATTAGTTTTGCACAGTGTTTTTACTTCTTCTTAAGAACAAAGTGCTAGTAACTTTGCCACCTCTGCAAATGAATGCAGTAAAACATGAGTAGATTATAAATCATGTTCACAATGGTCAAAGCCAAAAATAAGTCAAATTTTATGTTAACATTTGAAATGTATATACAATATTTCAGCCATTCCCAAAGTCAGGAGCGTCACGGCCCCCTTTAATTTACCAAAATCCCACACGGACCCCTAACAATACAACTTCCCTCGATCCCAATTTTTATTTTTATGTTTTTCTCCATATATTTCTTTAAAAAACATTACAAAAGACACTGACTATTGGCTAAAAAGTGTTTTAAAGTCATATTTTTAAAGAAATACACTATAAAAAAATAAAATGCTGCCAAAACTCAATAACTCAAGGCAAAGGATCCCTCAAGATTTTTGGGGCCAACTCAAAATCTCAAGTTTTCCACACTTTCACTAAATTTGATGTTCATTCGTCTAAAAACTTTTCTAATTTTTAAGTTTTTCTCTCTATCATTATTTTTTTACTCATCTTACAGCCAACTTACAGTGTTCAGAAAAAGTTATTCTTTTGTTAAATGTAGTATATTTAGTTTTTATTATTATCAATAATACTTTTTCTGAACAGTGGAGTCAGTTGGCTGTAAGATGAGCTGGAAAAAATAAAGATAGTGAGTAAAACTTAAAATTTCAAGTTTTAGGATGTACGAACGTTAAATTTAGTGAGTAAAAAATATTAGTTGTTGAAAACTTGAGACTCAAAAAGCTTGATGGATCCTGTTGCCTTGAATTTTTGCAGCATTGTTTTTTACAGTGCATTTTAAACTCAAATTTTCTTTTTATCTACTTAATATAGACAGCCTCTGGGGGGCCCCCTGCAGTACCTTCGCAGACCCCCAGGGGGCCCCGGACCCCACTCTGGGAACCACTGCAATATTTAATACTTTATTTTTTATGCATATCCTACACAATTCAGTCCAAAAGACAGTAAACTCCTCAACCACTGATAACATAATAGTCATTCTGTCAACTCTACAGCAGAGTGTTCAAAAATACTACACCCTCATCTCAAATTGTTACAGTCATTAGTCATTAGTCATGTGCAGAGGCAAAAGCTGTAAAAAAAATACTCTGCTATACTCAAGTAAAAGTAAGAAAGCACAGGCTCAGAATTAGGAAAAAAAAAGTATTAGGTAAAAAACAAGTGGTGAAGAAGTACTCAATTTCTTACTTAAGTATTTAAGTATCACCTTAAAATTTCTACTTAAGTAAAAGTATATAAGTACTTAGTTTTTAATGTACTTGTTTGTAAAAAAGTAAAAGTATTTTGCACAAACTCGACAAGTCAATGTGTTAAATATGATGGATTTTGCACAAAAAATTGTGCTGATTCCAGATGAAATGAACAAAGTGGTGCAATAGAAGAAACTGAATGTGTCTTTTATATTTAAGTACTGTGTGTCTACAATGAGTACGACAAAAACACGTGATTTTATACCAAACTCAAAATACTTTGTACTTCAAACCAACTCATAAATGTAGTGGAGTAAAAAGTACAGATACTTGCTTTAAAATGCAGTGAAGTAAAAGTAAAGTATCCCTTGTAAAATGTGTTCAAGTAAAGTACAGATACATGAAAACTGTACTTAAAGTTACACTGTGTAACTTTTCTCCTAAATATGTGGGGCATACTGACTTGTTTTTGTGATTTTTTGAGCGATTATAAGGCCTGAGGCGCGATCTGTTGCTCCGAGCGGGGCTTCTGTACTGAGAAACTGCCCTCGCAACTTGGCCGGGAGCGCTCCGCTTTTCAGGAAAAGTCACGTGACAGGGAACGACTTGAGGCGCAGGTATAAACAGGAAGCTACTTTTAGCGTTGTTATTTTTGCCAGTTCGTCAGGGCCGAAGGACACAAGAAGATGAAGACAATGTCGGACGAGGCAAGAAAAAGAAAATGTGAAAGGGACCGCACCAGATCACAGACAAGAGTCAACATCGGACAGACTTTTGCTCGCTGGCGTCAGATGAGAGACAGAGAAGGCTGCAAATCGGATCACGTTTTTGCTTCTTTATTGTTGGGCAGGTAAATTAGCCTCTTTATTTTTTCTTTAGAACGTGCTTTTTCATACAGTTATTAGTTGTTTTTACTGCGACCATTGCGCGATATTTGTTGATAAGCTAACGCTAGCGCTAACTCTATAGAAGATCCAGTCCAAACTTCCAAAGGTAGCAGCAGGTCAACTAAAGTTGAAACAATGATGGAAATAGACGCACGCTCGCACAGTTTCAGAAGGAGGAGGGGCCCTAGTGTTTACGTTTTGCGACGGTGCAGTGGCACCTGTGGCCTCTAGAGGCGCAAGACTGGGAATCTTACACAGTGTAACTTTAAGTAAACTCTACAAGGAGAATATTCAAAAACACTACACCCTGATCTCAAATTGTTAGTAGTCACTGATGTGCAGAGGTGGCAAAAGTTGTAAAAAAAAAAAAAAATACTCTACTAGCTGTAGATGTATTGACTCAGTTGCTTTACTCAAGTAAAAGTAAGAAACTACAGGCTCAGAATTAAGTAAAAAGTGAATCAGCCACACGTCACATCCTTTGATGATTCACTTTAACACTCAAACAAATATTGTCATAATATGAAATACAGTTGTCGGCAGTAATCCATGGTTCACGTTCCTTTGTGTTTCTGCAGCAGGCCTTTTCTCAGCCACAAACTGCACACTCTCCATGATTGACTTTTGACTTTCCCTCTTTTCTTCTTTGTTGCGCCGACAAAGCAGAGCATGGATGTGAGCAGAGCTGTAAAAAAAGTAACAGGCCTTTTCTGACAACATAAGGAGTAAAGAGTACAGATATTTGTGATCAAATGTAAAAGAAAAATACATACTCAAGTCAAGTTGAGATGCCTCTACAGTAATGAGTGACAAACACTTTTTTTTTTTACTTTGCCATGTTTAGTTTAGCCATGAGAGGGACCCAGGTTTCACAGTGAGGTTACAGGAATTAAAGGCTTGTTAGGACTTAGGGTCAACTGTTCAGAGCAATGGAGTGTGCAGAAAAAAAGGTAAAGATGCTTCGGAAAGGATGTTAACAGCATCTTTTATTGCTTTCCTAAGTGTTGTGCAAGCATGCTAACAGACAGACAAGACGATGTCATAATGTCTGTGGTAGATTTAATTCAATTAGAAACCTCTGCACATCACCGCTGCCTCTCATTACATGGATTATCTGTGAGATCTGGGCTAAATGAATCTATCATCACCTTTGTCTCAGCTCTAAATCAGGACACAGAGGCATGAGAACAGAAAAAGAAAGGCGGGGCTTCTTTCACACACAATCTGAAGAAGATAATTGTAAGTCTGCTCACAGTGGAATCCAGAGAAACCCCATTCTGCATTGTCGAGAACCGCATGTTTTTGGCTTTCTCATAGACACACTCACATATACACACATACAATACATTCACTCAGATTGGCTGGCTACAGTGAAAGTACCACCACAGTCATTTTTACATTTCAACTTTTACAGATCATTTTTTTGACAACCACTTGACAATATACTGTATAATATATCTATTTTAGGTCAGAGTGTCCGAATGCCATTTCTAATCACTATACAGTTGACCCAACATTTCCCACAATGCATCAGTAAAAGTAGTGGACAGCAATGGTCTCTAGGTTTGAATGAAAAAACAGTTAAAGATCCTATTTTTACTTCTTGTCGCATTGTGATCATGAATAAATTGCTTTTAAATAAATCATTATGGTGTAAAAATGCAAAGGTTAGATTAGCTTGTACCATGGATGTATAATAAGACCTGGAGGGGGCACCGCCCTCTCTCTCCTGATGCCAATTTGATCAGTGGTCGTTCCACGGTACTGCAGTGGAAAAATCCCAATGCGGCCCTGACAGGATTTTTCCCAAAGAGCACAACAACACCTGGTCAGATTTTGTTATGTTTATTTTATATTTTTTACCCTGTGGACCTTTTCTCCATTAAAAACCTTAAGTTAGCTAAAAAAAAAAAAAAAAAAAAAAAAAAAAATGTATATTGTGTGTGATGTCTAGGGTGACCAGACGTCCCTATTTAACTAAGACAATTCCAGTTTAGGCTCCATTTCCCATCTCCCAAGACATACACTATATTTCCAACTCTGAATGCTTCTGCAAACCAAGAGATTTTGGACAATTCCATGCTCTCAACTTTATGGAGCTTTATTTCAGATTTCCCAGATCTACCTCACCCCACTCACCTGTCTGGATGAGGCTCCTAATGGACTAACAGTCCTAGACACATGTTGCCTGTCCGTCCTGGGAGAGGATCTCTCCTTCAATATGAGCTCCATAAGGTTTCTTCTTTTTTCCCACAGCTGTTTTTTTTTTAGGAGTTTTTCCTTACTGAGAAGGAGGGTCTAAGGACAGGAGTGTCCTGGGTCTGTTTAGTTTAGTGTAGTTATTGTTTGTGTGGTCTGATTGTGTGTTTATGTTTGATCAACTGTTGTGAAGCCCTTTGAGGTGACTTTTGTTGTTATACTGGGCTGTACAAATAAAACTGAATTGAAATTGAAGTGAATTATGGGGGGGGGGGCACTTCCTGTTCCAACATGAGTGCTCACCAGTGCACAAAGCACGCCCCATAAAGACATGAATGAGTGAGTCTGATGTGGAAGAAGTTGACTGGGCTGCACAGAGTCCTGACCTCAACCTGACAGAACACCTTTGGGATTAATTAGAGTGAAGACTGTGAGCCAGGCCTTGACATTGAACAAGAAGACACTTAGATGTCTGACGTAGATAGATGCAAAGGGTGGGCCCACGTCATATTAAACTCTATGGATTAAGAATGGGATGTCACTTAAGTTCTTAATATTTTTGGAAAGATAGTGAATCTGTAAAAACACAAATATATCCCAGTTTTTAGCAAAACATGTCCTAGTTGTCCCCGTTTTAACCAACAGAAAAGCACAGGAAACTGAAAAACATTTGCCGAAAGACTTGTTACTAAAATTATGTACATTTTCATTATTTTTATTATTAAATTACCATTCATATTCAAAACTTAGGCTCTACCATCATGTACTTTAAATCAATAACAGAAAACTGAATGGATTTTGAAAGCTTTTTTGTCATTTGGTGAGTTCAAATGCACCATCATTAGTCAAAAAAATATATGTCCTAGTTTTTGGGTCTAAAAATCTGCTCACCCTAGTGATGTCACCACTCTAGCCCACCATCACGCCCATTGGTCTGAACCGATCACGTGTGAAACAAGAGCGCACACATGCTCCAGGGCCGTAGCGTGCCTTCTCTATGTGCAGCAGAACGCGGAAATAATAGGGAAGTAAAAAACTTTTTTTGGCATCATGCGCCAAGGAGCATGGCCACTGAAAACAACAGTGGTCATGACGCCATTCACTATCCAGTTCCATAATACATCCATGGCTTGTACAGATAAATAAACAATAGCTTCCCTCCTAAGGGAAAAAGCAATAATCCGGTCTGTTTTATTCATTAGTAACATGGTAGCACGTGTTAAATATAACAAGTATGATTAGCAGTTTATAGTAAATGCTACATCCCTCGTGGAAGTGGGGTGAGCTGTAACAGGGGAACTCTTTGTATTTGACACTTACTCACATTAACTGTGAAACTTTTACAGCTAACAAACATGGTTTTGTTGACAATGAGGACACTTGATGACGATGATCTCTGAAGCCTTTATTGAAAAATCAGTTCACAGAGAGTCTGCGAGTCTGACTGGGCGTCTGGGAGTCTATAAGTCACAGCAGTACTTATACTGTAAATTAAGGTCATACATGTAACAAACAGGATCATAAACCTATGTATGTGGCAGTTCAATGTACACCATCAGAGTAATACTAATAAACATCTTTTTAATTCAACAATACTAAACATCTTAAGTCAGCAATATTGTTAGCAGTTTTTCCTTGAACTTTGATTCACAATCTAAACGTATACTAAATGAACTGTATGAATTAGATAAGAAGACATGTACAGAACATGACGGCAATGCATAAAGTAATGTTCACATGCATCGTATTTCAGGCCTTCAGATGAACAGTTTTATTTTTTGAACAGCAAGCATAAACAGATTCAAATTATTCACATTTTCTTTCTATTAAAGTTTGAGATCTTAAAAATTAATAACCTCTGAGTTATGATGCTCAAAGTGTTACTTTCCTTCCCAATCTCCCTATTTGTAAAATTGATTCCCAACTATATTAAATGACATTGCATAATATCCACTACTGCAGCCATTCCCAAAGTCAAGAGTGCTGCGGCCCACTTAAAAATCTGAAAATCCCACACGAACCCGCAACAATAAAATTTTCTCACACTATTTTGCATTATTAAAGTATTAGTAAAGAGTTAGTAACCAGTTCACTCATTTTTACAAAACATTTCTTTAGTTTAGAGTTAAACACATTATTATTATTATTTAATTCTTTAGTAATAAACTCATGTAAATCAATGCAAGATTATAAACGTCAGTGGTAATTCAGGATCTAAAAACTGTTTATTTATTGTATTTATTGTTAATTACATGTTTATTAATGCTTTATTACTGCTTTATTACATACTAAAGTGTTACCAAAAACAGGCTGTTGGCTAAAATAGCTTCAAAGTAGTATTTTAAACAACTATATAACTGTACTTAAATGTATTTCTGTTTATGTACTTGATGTAAACAACTTTTGGGGTTGTACCTTCACGGCCTACCAAGGGGCCCCGAACCCAACTTTGAGAACCACTGCACTACTGCATATAGGTCATGAGTTTCACCTAATTTCTGACGTTGTGTGTATTTTAAACCTTGAACGAAGCATACTTACAGAAATAAGGGCCATGCCGTTTTTCACGTCTCCCCTCTTTGTTTCCCAAACCCTCTGTGGCCTTGTTTAGTCTTTACGTTTACACTTATCTCCATTTTTTTCCCTACATTTTCATCATTTTACCCCTTTGCTTATCCAACAACTTTATGTAAACTCTGCATTTTTCAGCGCCACGTTCATTTCCGGCAGCAAGTGTATATCTCCAGCCAATCAGACGCAGAGGATCTCAGAGAACAAAAACGACTGTGTAAAGAAAACTCCGTCAGGGAGGGGCCCAGGGCCGAATTGTTTGGGCCAACCAGGCTTTGGGTGGAAGATAAGTGTTTTTTTATTCTTGTGGGTTTTCGAGTGAAGTCTATTTTTTCTTTTGTGGTTTGAGTTTTCTTTTTTGTTTTTTTTTCTTTTTGTGGCCAGCCTGTGGGAACCGCTGAGTGAGATGCAGTGATTCCTGGAGTCAATGCTATCAGGCCGAGCCACACTAAAACACTGGTCTGGGTGGATGACGGGTGTAAAAAAAAAATGGTGCACGACGATAAGGAATGGGACAGTCCCATCTGAGGCGACAGGAATGTAATCTACCAATCGAAATGATCAGATATGAACAAGAAGTGGACAAACAAATGTAAAGTCTGGTGGAAATGCCTGACCTTGTTTGCCATAGTGCTACAAACCTTTAGCCCTATTTAAAAGTATGAGAGGTGTAATATATAGGGAAAAAAAATCTTGTTTATTAATATACAGATGTTGTACCTTTTATTTTTTACATGTTGTCAGAAGCTAGAGCCTATCCCAGCTGCATCACTGCTTCAGCTTTGTACTGAATATCTCTGTTGTAGCTTAATTAAAGGGGATATATTATGCCTTATCTATCACATTTTACAACTTTTAAGTACATTATCTGACTAAAGAAAAAGCTTTGTCAATAATTACTTTACTACTGCCATAAAGAAACAAACAAAGATACCAGAAGAGAGCTGTTGCACTTTATAAACAGAGCCATGGAAAACTTAAACTTTTGTATGATGCCATTTTACTACAAAATGAGAAATAGCTGTGAGGAATCAGTGGAAACAGAGCTTTTTTAGATAAACAAATGAGAGCAGACTGGATGTAGAGGGCTTATTGATTGGTCAGTGCTTTCTGGAGTGGGTGGGGGTTCGTGGGAGAGGTGGAGGTTTGTGGAGTCGAGCGTTTCAAGGGCTCAAAAACACAGCGCCAGAGAATACAGGATTACTTAAACATGTGTAAATGAAACAAAACACAACTTCAGGTATGTTTTTGATGAGGGAACATTATTAAATGGCAGAAAGCTAAAAAAAAAAAAAAAAGGTGATTTTGCAGAATAATAGCCCCTTGTGCTGTTGTGCGGAATTCAATTATGGCAGATAAGCTTTAGTTTTCTTTTTTATTTTATCAATAATTAAAGGACCTATTATAAAATGAGGTAATGTGGGAATGAATGGTTGTCTTAAGTTTGTAAATGTGTTAGCCTTGTTGCTTAATGCCTGAACAGTAGTTGCTAGAATCAGCTCTAAACACCTAACGGGAATGAATGTAAGAAGATGTATGAGATAATATGATTAACATGATAAACATATTAATTTATATCTTTTGGCAGAGAGAATAGTGCTTTTGCCTCCCAGCAAATCTCCCAGGAGATCATGGGTTTGATGATTCTCGAGCCGGACAACACACAAACTCTCTGGGTGGAGTCTGCATGTCCTCCCCGTGTTACTGTGGGCTCCAGTCACCCGCAACCCCTAGCAGGAATAAGTGGAAGAAGGTGAATGAATGAATGTATATTTTTGTGTAATTTTTTTCCATTCTGAGTTACTTTTAACCTTTTTGTCTTTGATTCAGGACCCACCTTTGTTGTAAGCACTGTGATTGTGTACAGTGATGCATAGGAGGCTAGAGAAAAGGGGCTAAGTCAACATTGTATTTAAGTTTTCCCTCTTTAACTGCTTATACCCTGTGTCATAGGCATTGAAAAGTACTGACATTTTGAGGAAACAAACTACAGTTCAAGTAAAGTGTGCCAAACGGGATTTGGGATTTCCTTCTACATACAGTATTACTTTGGTCAGTGTAAGTTTACCTATCCATGCACGTCTCTGGACAGAGTGAGGAAGCAGTAACCTGAGGAAACCTCACACTATCACTGGGAGAATATGAAGTCAATCTCTTGATCACATGATTTTCTGTCTGTAAAGAATGATATCAAAACTACCCAATGTGATAGTGTGCAAAGTTACTGGGATATGCACCATCCACCCACAACCTTATTAAGTGGTGGAATTATCATACATTTATTATAAGTAACGTTATACATTGGTTTGAGGAGGACTTCATAATGCATGCTTCAACTGTAGGAATAATAATAATATTTATGAATGTTGTCAGACTCATTTTAATCATAACTGAAAAACAATCATTATTGAGAGACAACATGAAACCAAATGTGTGTGATAGGCTTTTATGCTTTTCCCACAGAAGATAAATACAACAGGAGACATGTGTTCAATTAGTTTTTATGACACTCGCTAATTTACTGCCGACGTCACATTCACTTTAACGATAAAAAGCCACAACTCTGACTTTATTCTCATCTGGCAGCAGGATAAAGAGGATAGAAATGAATGATGTGTCATAGGCTTAAAAACAAAATCAAATCGATCTCAGGCCTGACTCTGAGATCACAACATTGAGTTTGTGTGATGTTAAGAAAACATTTTTAAGACTGATGTGTTCAAGATGACTTCACTCTTGTCACATATAATTCCATTAATGTTGAGGGTTACCAACAAAGGTGCTGGTTTTTGTTTTTTTTATGCAAAGACTATTTTACAATATTGATCAGATAGTTCATTTTTCAAAATCTAATTTAGTGTTTGAATAAAAACAGAAGAAATAAATAATTCATTGGTGCAGTGCCAACAAATGGTTCTAGTCTAAATCATGACTGTCCATGTAATGTCTTTGTCTTATCACAGTTTCTATAATCAGGAGGTCATTTGAACCATGTACACATGTTGGGGTTGGGCAATATGGCAAAAAACATCAAATCTAGAATTTTTATTTATTTATTTATTTATTTGTTTTTCCAATTTTCCGATGATTTACAATTTTAATGTATTTTTTTCTCTAGCTCTCTGACCTTCAGACCAAGTTAAATTTAGTGTTTTTATGAAAATATTCCATATTCTATAAATATATTGCATAGTCTATATTTCTATGCTAAATACCTATTCAAAACAACAGTACAGAAGCAGTTCACAATGACATTATTCATGAAGACATAATGTAAATTTATTTTAGTGTTAAACCTCTGCCAGCTCTGTTCTAATTTATAAATCTTGTTAGAAGAAGCTAAAAGCAATTGAGCACATGGATAATCTGCAAACACAAAGTACGAAGCGTTGCACATAAGTGTTTTAAGCCTCAGCAGAGTCTTCAGTCAGTATTTAAGCTGCTCTGGGCACTAGCAGTGGCATTAGCCACAACACACTAAACAGAGCAGCACTAAATTTGGTTTGACAATATGACTATATTTGACATTGTCTATTAAAAACTATGGTAATGCAACTAGTCAGTACCATGACAGGGAATAGAATGAGCATTTTAGAAAGACTGAAAAATTATGATTGTAGATCTATGTTCCCAAAACTCTATGTTTCTACAGTGCTATGTTTCCACATTCCTGAGATTATTTTCTGATAAATGGTGCATGTTTAACCTTAACCCTAAATCTTAGAAATGGCTGTAGGAACATTGGGTCTATTTAAAAATATATATATCTTAGATATGTGGAAACATAAGCCCTAATTTTAGAAATGTAGAAACATGGGTCTGGGAAGTGTTTTTTTTTTTTTTTTTTTTTAATCTTAGAAGTGTGGGAACATGGGGTTTAATTTTGAAAAATAAATAATGAGGAAATTTGGGAACATAGAGCTTAATTTTGAAAAAAAAAAATCTAGAAATGTGGGAACATGGGGCTTTATTCTGAGACAAAAAATCTTGAAAATGTGGGAACATCGGGCCTTCCAGAAGTCATTGTATGTGAACACAAGTTACAACTGTATCATGCAAATAATAAGACATAATTATGCGAACATAACATGATCCAGAAACATTGCTGTCTTGTCCAGTTACGTTTATACTTTTTCAAAATTGAATTCATAGTGTAGAAGATCAACTATTATTTCTCTGTGTTTGTAACAGTAGAATTAACTAATATTTTGTCTACAGCAGCAGTAACAGCAGCCTCACACTATAGCCCTTCACTAAAGCCACTAATTTAAACTCGAGTACCACTTAGCCTCCAATCAGCCTCTGCACCGGCTGCACTTGTTTTTGGAGACAGAATCGATTTAGCCGCTAAGTGTCATAATCACATAATGACAGTGTTGCAGTTATGTGCGGTTGGCCATGATCATCTAACACGGCAGTATTTAGTATCTGTAATAGAATAACACTGGGGTTGATGGTCGATTGGACGTTCTCTGTTTGTCGAGCGCTAAACCCTGCTCCACCTCCGTTCCGTTCAGCTGCTAATTTAAATTCCACAAAAACGCTGCGTAATTATTCACTGTGTGTGCTTTGTAAAGTGGAGCTCTGCCCACCGGCTTGCTTGGACCCAGCGGACTCTGCTGTTGTCTCTGTATCATCTGAAATGCATGTGTTGAATTGATGGCTAGAAATTACTGTTTGTTTGGGACTTGATGCCTATGGTGAAGTTGACGTACAGGCTTAAAATGAGCAATAACAAAAACAAAAAGACAAAGGACAGAAGCATTTAAAATTCCATCTGAAATTGCATCTGTGAATATGATAATGTCTATATAATGTATCATCTCTAAAGTTAGTGGTTTGGTGTTTTCAAGAATATGCATCAGTTCTAGGTGTCTATACAGTTTGTTTAGTTTATAAGTATTTTGAGGGTATTTTTAGTCTTTAAAGGTGGATAATGTTACTTTTAACTGTAACAGAAACGTTTGGGAGTCTTTGTGTGATGGCTAAAGAAGTTGTTTAAGGGTGAGTAATGCCCCCTGCACCTCACCCTGCTCGTATCTTGGCGAAGAAACAGCCTTGCAAGAATGGAAGCACCAACCAAACATTTCCAAAGAGCTGGTGCTATAGTCTATGTTTTCGACCATCACCCAAGCCGAAGTCACTGAGGTGGCTGGAAAGCTCCTTGGTGCCTAGGGCACCGGGCGTGGACAAGCTCTGCCTGTCTTGGTTGACACGTCTCTGCAACATCGCATGGTGGGCGGGGACAGTTCCTCTGGACTGGCAGACAGGGGTGGTGGTCCCTCTTTTTAAGAAGGGGGACTGGGGTGTTTCAACTACAGGGGGATCACACTTCTCAGGCTTCCTGGAGAAGTCTACGCCAGGGCACTGGAGAGAAGAATTCGGACGATAGTTGAACCTCAGATTCAGGAGAAACTATGCAGTTTTCGTCCCGGCCATGGAACAGTGGACCAGCTCTGCACCCTCTATCGGGTGCTTGAGGGTTCATGAGAGTTTCGCTCAACCTGTTCACATGTGTTTTGTGGATCTGGAGAAGGTGTTCGATCATGTCCCTTGTAGTATCCTGTGGGGGGTGTTCTAGGAGTATGGGGTCCGAGGCCCTCTGTTAAGGGCTGTCCAGTCCCTGTACAACCAGAGCAGTTGTAAGTCAGACCTGTTTCCAGTGCATGTTGGGCAGGGCTGTCCTTTGTCACCGGTTCTGTTCATAGTTTTTATGGACAGGATTTCTAGGTGCAGCCAGGGGCCAGAGGGAGTCAGGTTTGGGGACCTCAGGATTTCATCTCTGCTTTTTGCAGATAATGTTGTCCTGTTGACTTCATCAAACCAGGACCTTCAGTGTGCACTGGGACGATTTGCAGCCGAGTGTGAAGCGGCTGGGATGAGAATCAGCACCTCCAAGTCTGAGGCCATGGTTCTCGACCGGAAAAGGGTGGCTTGCCCTCTCCAGGTTGGAGGAGAGTTCCTGCCTCAAGTGGAGGAGTTTAAGTATCTCAGGGTCTTGTTCACGAGTGAGGGATGGATGGAGCCATGCCCCAAAGCCTTTATTATTTGGGGCATGTTACGATAGACTTTTGTCATGCCCTAAATAATAAAGGCATTTTAATATTATGAGAGAGTCCCTGGGATTTTTTTTTTTTTTTTTTGCAAGCACCTCTTTTTTGATACTCTTATACTACTTCTGAAGGTCCAGGAAGTGCATCTTCCTTGCCTTTTTTGAAGATACCAGTTATGTTTTTGAGGTGGAAACATTATAACATGATTAAAAGTTTTTTTTTTAAAGTTGATTTAGCGGAATAGGGGACCTTTAAATCTTTGAGAATCTCGCTCTCATGGAAGGTAAAAACATGAGTACATTGCCAATAGTTTTGTGGATTTGCTTGCCTCCTTGTCACAAGTAAGATTTACAGGCATATTTAATTTAATATGCTGTATGAATAAAAACACCTACAGAAAAACAGCCAATGGAACCATCTCTTGGTGAAAAGAGTCCAGACCCCTTTTTGTACAAGCATTTTTGGCCAAACTTTGCTGTCATATTTTATAAAGTTCTTTTAGTATGTTTGGAAATACGTCTTAATTATATATGAAGTAAGGCCATTCAACCAGTTTCCTCAATTTAAAGAAAACGCAAAAGTTGCACATTTAACAAATTATCCAGCATGCCAACTGTCATTTAGCTAAATAATTTGTCATCTGAAATGCCCTGACTCCTTTGAGCTGAATTTACCAAATGTGTTAAAGATGCAAAACTGAAATCTCATAGTTCATATTTCACTGCATACTTTGTTTTTCTGTGAGTTTATTGAAAACAGAGGAGGACAAACTGTGGTTCTGGTCGTCACCCAAATATGACTCTGCATTTTATGAACTGTTTTCTTTGCAGAGAATGACTTACGTGTGAACACAAACCACTGTTTTCACTTTGAAAAACTACCAATTTTCTTTCTCAGCGTTGTCTTGTGCAGTTGTTTTGAAAGAGAAAGTGATTTAGAAGAGCAATGAGATAATGGCAATGTTCATTCTGGGTATAATCTCTATTTTGCTTATTCCAAGTTTCATGATCATTTTGAATGTATTTGCCAGATTAACTAGCAGGTTTTATTTATTTTGACTTGCTGACTTGCTTTACCCATAATGCAAGCTGGGAACACTTTAAATAAGTAAATTGTTGACAGCAGTGAATGAGCTCCAAGAAAAAGTGAAGAAAAATTCCCCAAAATTTTATAACCCTAATTCTGAAAAAGTTGGAATGTAAACTTAGAAGAGTCCAACAATATGCAGATCTCAAAAATAGAAAATGACTTCTGACTTCAGTATTGCTTGAAGATTTTGGGCATCCAAAAAGGGCACTGAAAAGCATTAAAAGTCATTTAATTGATTTTGCAAAAAATAAGGCCTTAAATGGCATTAAAACGCATTGAATTTGATTCCAACAGGCATTAAAAATTTGAAATAGTTTTGAAGTAAAATTGCTGACATTATTAGTTTTATAAATGCATATAAATATGCATTTATAAATAATAATTGACCATATTTGTAGCCTACAGTGGTGTGATAAATGGGCAGAACTCCCAGCTCCCAGCGGGATCAAATTACCCAAACATCAGATGTTTGACTTTCGACATTTTTGGTGCTTTGTGAACTGTATTTTGCAAAACTCACAAATACATTTTGACAATGTACACTGCCGCGATTTTATGTTTGTGGCAAAACAAATTTTAAAATGGCAGTAAAAATGGCATTAAGAAGCATTAAATTAGGCTGGCTGATACCTGTAGGAGCCCTGTAATAATAATAATCAGACTGACTTCCTAAAATGCTCCTTTAATATTCAGATATCTAACTAAAATGCTGTCAGCTAACATAATTAGTTGTAAAATGCTCCTCTAGCTTTTTTTTTTTTAAGTAGCATGCCTTTTGTTGTTATGTCCCAACCTTTTTGAGATGTGTTGCTGCCATCAAATTGAAAATATGACACTCCCCTTGTAACTTGTACCCAGTGGTGGACAGTAACTAGATACTTTTACTCAAGAAAATTACTTAAGTAAAAATATTTTTTGAAGAAAAAGTACCTTCTGAGTACATTTTATAGAACATACTTTTACTTTTACTTGAGTAGATTTTGGGTGATTTTTTTTTTTTTACCTTGAGTAAAACTAAATTAATTAAAAAGAAGAAGATTTTGCAAAAACATTCAAATAAACTTTTTTTTACTTACGTATACTCAACACTTTTGTACTTTTACTGAGGTAATTTTTTTGTTGGGTACTTTTACTTCTACTTCAGTACAGCTTGAACTGCTTGTACCAAGCTTTGGCAATCATGATGTTCACAAGTCTCATGCTTTTCTCAGTCTTTCTGAAATCATTTTTAACACCTTTGCATTAGTATTTTTACTTTTTACAACTTAAAATAATGTTTATGTATGGAAAATCTCTTCCTTTATGGAGCTGTTAGTTTGACTTTGCAGAGGACTACTTCTAAGTGTATGTCGCCCCCTGCTGGCAATGAAGGGGAAACTAGCACACAGAGTTGGAGGACCTGAGCGTTTTCAGCTCTTGAGAAGGGGACGGCCTCAAACATTTGTGAATGAAACAAAGAATATTAACCATGTCTAAAAGCTCAAAATAGTTGATTTAGCATAGCAGAGGACTTTTAAATATTCCCCCCACCTCCAACTGTTGGCAGCTGCATTAGTTAACTTAAAAGAACAAAAGCCCATACCTCGACTAAAGAGCCACTCATTTGAAGCCTGAAGTATAATGTTTTGATGCTTTCCAGAGGCTGCAGCTGTTTGAAGTGTGGTTAGAGGGAGTGAAAGTGATTTAGAGGTGAAATGGGATAATGAGGATGTTGGTTGGAGTAATTTCTGAGGCAAAAAAACATGCTAATTTAAATCAAGTGAGACGACGTGTGATTAAGCGGCGCGGAGGAGAGAAGGGTGAGTGTAATTATAGGTGCTGAAGCTGGCTGGTATAACCCTGTTTTAGGAGAGAAGTTTGGGTTTGTACTATTAAATACACAACTCAATTTAAGCATGCAGTGTGTAGACATTTTTATAAACAAACATTTAAAATTTAAGGCATTTGTCCATATATAGTTTATCTTTAAAAAAAAGTGGTAGACTGACACATTCACTTTCCACACAGCCCTTATACTGTAAAGAATCCTCTATCCAACTAATCATTTGGGTCTTTACTAATCCTTGTGACTATGGTCTGTGTTGTTGGCCTTATCTCACAATGGTACAGATTTGTTTAAAAGATACCTGGATCCAGATGGTAGGGAAGCCTATTTCTGCCACTGGAAAAAAAAAAAAAAAAAAAAAAAAAAAAAAAGAGAAAAAAAAGTTTGTTGAGCTTTTAGTAAATTTTTAAATAAATTAAATGGGATAGATCTTGGTTGCTGTGCCAAGTAACCAACCAGATGTTAGAGCTCACCTACTGACTTTGATGGGTGAAAATGACAGTATATTAAATATTTTGGTAACACTTTAGTTTAGAGTCCACCTATTCACCATTAACTAAGTGCTAATTAGCGTGCTACTTGGTGGTTATTAGCTTTTAAATGGTAATTATACAGCACCTATTAATCCCTTATTCTTTGTGACCATATTCTACATCTAATTAGCAACCAGCTAATGTATTCCCCTTAATAAACTCATAATTACTGCTCATTAGTAGGAAATAAGGAAGTTATTGTACCTAAATTATGATCTTAATAAGATTTTTGTTGTACTATTCCCTAATAATGCTCACGCTCCAGAAACCTTATTAACATCATAATTTATGTCCAACAACTTCCTTACTTCCTACTAATGAACAGTAATTATGAGTTTGTTAAAGAGAAAATGTTAGTTGCTAATTAGTCATAGAATATGGTCACACAGAATAAGAGATACATAGGTGCTTAATAATTATCAATTAAGAGCTAATTAACCACTAACTAGCATGCTAATTAACATTTAGTTAATGGTAAACTAAACTGTTACCTATTTTGCACCTAAAATTTATTGTTTTTGAATTAATTTATGACTCATTTATTTATTTATTTATTTATTTATGGCCAACTAATTTTAATTAACTAATGACATATTATTTGAGTATGTATTTTCTTTTATTAATTTTGCCACATTTTTTCCTCCATACATCAACACACAATACAAAGAAAAATACAGAATTGCACTTATCTCAATAAATAGAATAAATAAGAGAATACATGCTTTGTCATTTATAGGTCTGTACATTGAAATTGGCAGTACTTAATAATTTGCAAGTAGAATGAGCCCTATTAATACTTTCTAATAACTTTGGAGGTAAACCTTTTAGTAACGCTCCACTCAGTGCCGTGTTTGTACAATGTGGTTGTTGCCTCAAAGGAACCTCCAGGATTACAGCAGTGGCTTTACAGGTTTTATCTAATTTAAAACAAATTGTCTTTAACCTGAATTACTGCCTACTGCTTTCCAAAGAACACAATAAGTTTTATTTGGATTTCCTCTTTTTCCAGGCAATCTGTGGTTTCAGGTCAGTTCTGTAAAAATCAATTTGTCAGAGACTTAAACAGCAAATCCATCACAGTCAGCAGCTAGTTTTATGGTTCAGATTGCCCTGTAATTGCAGCGATATCCTCATAGCGCTCCAGTTGCAAGTAAAGATGATGCTGGTATGATATATGAGCCTCAGACATGTACAGTATTACTGGTATTAGTGGTAAACTGCATGTAACTGTTTCTAATAAAATGTGAGCGGGCAGAGGAGGGATTTAACAGTTAGATGAGGTTTGGCTGCATGAACCACCAGTTCACACTGACTCATAATTTAAAAATGTCACGCCATACAAAGTCAATATTTTTCTACACTTAGACTGGTCCTCCTTTTTCTTTTGCTTCCTGTAACTTCATGTCTTCATACTTGTGGCAAATTGTAGCATTCCACCTTTTGCTCCATTACATAGTACTGTTTAGAGCCCATTTAATAATAGCATATTTCCTATCCTATGTATCCTACTGTTTTGGTTACTTTGTTACTAATTATCATGAGACTTTAGAAATGAAAAAATTATTCAGAGAAAGACATTGAATATTGCTCTATGCAATGCATTTCCATACAACACATGAAGGTTACAGTCACTGATGTGGCAGGATTGCTATTGTTCTTGTCATAGGCAGGGGATTCATCCATACAACTGTACCTAACTCATGCATATTATCAAATCATTCATTAATTGTCTTCATTAATTAAATGGGAACATATTAGGCTTTTTTCAAGCTTTTTGAAATAAAATTGGACATTTGCATTTCATGTTTTATAACAAAAAAATATTGTATATGTATGAAAAACGTCTTGTTTTGGGGAGCTGTTACTTTTTTGCAGAAAACACTTTGATTAGGTGCTTGTCACTTTAAGGCCCGGCTGGCCCCACCCACTTTACTCCATCAGCTCCGAGCCCTTTGCAGATACTGTAGTTGATAGCAGCAGACAGCAGTGAAGAACAACAGGGCTGAGGCCTTCCTTTGACTATAGCACTCTACAGACACACCTTTTGATCTCACATTTGAAAAAAGTTGGGAGGATTTGAGTTCAGACATTAGACTTTCCTAACATGATAAAATGGCTAATTAGCACGGCTATTAGCAACATGAAGCTAACAGATAAATGAGCTGACTGCTTTGGAGTGGCAGCAGTTTAACCACTGAAATGATCTGAATGAGTCAGGTGAAGTGTATATCACAAACAGAGGAGAAACATGGGGGGAAAGGGCCCAAAACGCAAGACTGCAAAAGAAACAACTTTGATAAAAAAATGGAAACAATAAGTCCAAAAACCTCTGAACAGAAAAATCCTAAAACACAAAAACTGAGGAGTAACAAAATACAAAATGGTTGGATCAAAAAAAAGGAGGGAACAAGGCAAAAATACAAAAGCAGACTGACAAACTCAGGCTCAGAGGGACAGAGGCAGGACACGACGCAACATGGCAAGACATGACAGAACAAGACAATGATCTAACAAAGACCAGGGGAGAACACAGGGATTATATACACATGGGAACAGGGCATTAGGGCAGGGCAGGAAGTAAAACAGAAAAACACAAGGACTAACTACACATCAAAATAAAACACAAGGGAACAAAACACAAAGCAGGACACAGACAGAATCCTGACAGTGTATGTGCTTTTGAAACATGCAGGAGCACTTTCTGAAGAAGCCGGGGTTTCAGGCGTCTACATAGAACGGTGAGATTGAGCGTTTCAGTAGACATCAGCAAACAGGATTACTCAAACAAACGTGTGAATGAAACAAAATGCAACTTCAAGTAGGTTTTTGAGCTGGAAAGCACATTATAAAGCTCAGAATTGTCAATTTAGCATAATAGGTAACCTTTAATCTTTCTGCATTTAGACCTTTAGACATAAGGAAAGACGCAGAGCGCCAGGTTACAGCAAAAACTGACCGAGTTTGTTGTTTGTTTAGAGTTGCCAATGCACCTAACACATGCATTTCTTTGGATGGCTAACCTGGAGATCAAAGTTCTAAAATGGTTAAGTGTGTTTTCATTAGGAAAAACGTATAACTTAAATGCCATAAAACTATAAATCCCAATAAACAAGTAATCCAACAGCCGATCGGAGTGTCCCTCATTCAAATAGAAAGGGAGGTTCTCAAGTCACACGCTGCATATTCAAGTCATTCAAATCAAAGCTTGTCTCACACAGCAATCAAACCAAATGTAACCAATGTTTATTTAATTGTGGGGTTATTTTTAGAGTGCACATGTCAATTGATTTGCCTTATGATGGTCAGTATAGAAAAACAGGGGGCCCTCCCTAAAAGGAAATGTCTTGTTCCAATAGGTTTTTACTTCCAACAGATTTGTCACCTAACAAATTTGACTTAGTTGAAATAGTGTGAAAGATTGAAAACAGGCTGACAAATGACACTCAAGAATTTAACATAGAAAAAAAGAAAACTTCATGTCAATGGGTTTGGCAGACAAATAAAGACATATCAGCATCAATTACACATGCAAAAAATAGCCCATAGACAAGCAGCGACTAGTGACAACAGGAATGAAAGTGGTGTCGACTGGGGACATCCAGGGGTCTGTCGGAGGGAGAAATGAGAGGACGAGAAGCCCGATGAGGAGCGCCGTTGAGTTCGGTCCGCCCGCAGGAGTTGGGAAAAGTATTTTGTGGTCGCTGCAAGTATTCGGAAAATGTGGAGAAGCGCGGGAGGGGACTGAAGCGCGTTGATTTATAAATGCTTCCATACCGTCACATGAATATAAATCTAGCCGGTTGTATACATACTGTGGTTATGTATTAGTGGTCAAGTGATGGTCTGTATGCAACTGTTAGGAAAACTGACATGCAATGGAGCAGCATGCTTTAAAATATGCAACACGTCCTTAATCCACAGGACTCCAAACTAAAGGAGTGCGTTCTTAGGCTTGCGTTGCCGTATACATTTGCAGAGTGAAAAATTTGTTTATTTGAGATTATTTGAGAATGCAGCATTGGTTTCAGAGCCAGGTCATTCTTTTTTGCAACTTTACAGAGGTGAATCTAATCCATTTAGGTTTTGTTAAAGCAGATATATTATTTTGGTTGCCTCCAGATTAGCACTGCATGTTTTACAACCTTTAAAAACATTATCTGACTATAAGAGAATGAGTACTCTACTGGTGCCATAAAGAACAGGTGAAGGGACCAGTAGAAGGCAGAAGTGTTCCCATAACCAAAGAAAAAAAGCACTTCACTTCCTTAAACTTTTTTGTTTGATGCCATTTTACTACAAAATAAAACAAATATCTGTAAGGAATCAGTGAAAACAGCTGCACACCATTTTTAGATGAATGAATGAGAGAAGACTGGATGTAGAGGGCTTGTTGATTGGGCAGCGCTTCCTGGAGTGGGCGGAGCTTTGTGAAACCGAGCATCCTGAGGCCTTCAAATCTCACCAGAGAATACAGGATTACTTAAACAGACGTGAATGAAAACAAAACAGAACTCCAGGTATGTTTTTGATGAGGGAACATCATAACATGTTAGAAAGTTGATTTTGCATAAAAAGTCCCTTTAAAGGTCCTATGAGCAGTATATATATATTTTTTTTATATTTCATAAAAATTACCCACATGTGTGCCAAGATATGAGGTAAACATGTTTAAATCAATTATTAGTTTTTATCTCTGCACCACTTTAACACATTTTAACATCTCATTATAAAGCAACATGAGTTTCACTAGGTGTTTAATCCAATCTAAACTATAACTGCAATATAAATGTTTTTTTTTTTTTTTCACAAAACAAAAGCTGTATGACGCTAAACCGGAAACAGTTGTTGATAACATACACAAGCGTTGGTCTTCAAAAAAGTAAGTACAACATGTAGCACATCCTCTCTTGAAATACATTTAACATTCAACCACCTTCAGGCTGACCCAACCTGTGCAGTACTGCCCAGAGAAAATGCTCCTATAGTGGACAAAAAATACTAAGGTAACAAGACAAAAACCATATACATTATATGTATATTTTTTCAGTATTAATGTGTTTGTTGGCCTACACTTGGTTTGGCCTTTGTGTCTGCTCCTTTGAACAATGGGCTCAAAGCTATTAAACTGCATTGATGTCATGTGTGTATTTATGGACATTAGATTGTGTTGAGAACATGCCAATACAATGGAGTTATTATTACTAATATTCCAGTACTTATTGTAAGTCTGGGTATTTTTAATTCCTTGTTCATGCAAATAAGTAGAAAAATGCACATGCTGTTCCCACAGTGCTCAGTTTGTCCTCTCTGGGCAGGCATAGAAAGCAGAAATGTGGGCTTATAGTATTGGGTTCTATGATGCTTTACATTAGGGGTCTGCAACCTATGGTTTTTGAGCCACATGTGGCTCTTTAGCCCTGCTCTTCCGGCTCTTTGGGCATCTGACATCTGGTTATTCAAAGTTAGAAGAGGAATACGTAGACAACTTTGAAACAGCCTACATCTGCAGCCCCTTCTCTATTTCTCCTTGTTTTCTAGAATATGACAAGGCCTTATTGCCACTGTTTGTAGCCTTTATTGGCTGCACAGTGCACACACAGACTGATCTGAACACACAAAAGTTAATAAAACAGCACCAAGAAATGTTACTGGATGTAACTCCTGTTCTCAGAGTGTGCTTGGCTCCTGTATTACTGCTGGTTAATGGAGGTAAAGGGTACTGTTTACCCAGGGCCCACTGCAGGAAAGAGCCCTCAAAAAGCCTGGAATATGTTTAAGAGATATAGATCAAATGTCAGGGTGCACAGTTAGTGTTCCTGCTTCCCAGCAAGGAGAGCGTGGGTTCGAGCCCCGGGCCGACCAACACACCATCACACGAGTTCTCTGGGTGGAGTCTGCATGGCCTCCCTGTGTTACTGTGGGTTCTTTCCGGGTAATCCAGCTTCCTCCCACCATCCAAAGACATGCATGTGTTAGGTGAATTGGTGACTCTAATTTGTCCTTTGTCTCTGCATCAGCCCTGCAACAAGTTGGCCCCTGTCCAGGGTGTGCCTACAGCCCAAAGTTACTGGGATGGGCTCCAGTCACCCGCAACCCCTAACAGGAATAAGCAGAAGAAAATGAATGGATGATCAAGTGAGTAAAGGGGTCCACCAAGATGGTAAATGCAAAGGGCCCAGAATTTTATGCTACAGCCCTGTAGATGGGCCAAGGGCCTGTTCAAATTGATTAAAGGGCACGGTTCTAGCCCCCGGGCCACCTGTTGAATAGCCCTGATGTGGGCTGTATGAACTTACTGTTTTCTGTTAAGTTGTTGTTGTTGTTGTTGTTGTTGTTGTTGTTGTTGTTGTTGTTGTTGTTGTTGTTAACTATTATTAATTATTATTAGTATTATTGTCTTTATTGCCCATGCTGTTGTTAAAGATGCTATGAGCAGCCATACACTTTTTATATTTCATAAAAATTATCCACATCCATGCCAAGATATGAGGTAAACATGTTTAAATCAAATACTAGTTTCGCTGATAACAATTAAAAATATATTTTACATAATGGCCAAGTTGTTTTTGTTTACATTTTTTGTTTTGGTTCTAAAACTGCATTCCTGATCATCCAATCAGAAAAGAGACCATTGTTTTGATTTAGACTGCAGTACAGTTTTCAAACCAGTATGTGCACATACTGCTTACAGTACCTTTAATACTATCACTATTCTTACTGTTGCAGTGGTAATTAATTATGATGTCATTGCCTATATTTTATTTTTATGCATTTTATTAGTGTAGTTGATATTATTATTAAGTTAGTAAATGTAACACTGATGGATGTTATTTATTTGTAACCAGTCTGTGGTATGTCATGTATGACATGAGGTCAGAGGTCACAGAACAGCTGACTGTGCGTTCTGACACACACAGAAAACAACAAACAATAGTACACAGGCAGGACATTACACAGTCCACATGTTGCTTTTGGTGCGTCCCTGCATTGTCCCGAGGCACTTTGCCCCTCCGCAGTGTAAACACCAGTCGATGCACGTGTAAAACCTGCCCCACAGCTGATAGGCATCTGTCCCCTGAGTGCGAGAGAGAGGGCACCGTTTCTGGGAATTGTATAGGCCTATATGGGACCAGTGCGTAGAGCAAGTGGCCAGTGTGCGCTCATTGTTTTAACCTGTTACATGAAAGTAGATTAGAGCCTCTTTTCAGCGCTCCGATGTCCCGTAGGCACGCAGCGGACTGACCTACATCCGCACTGGCCTCTTAAGTGACTCCTAATGAGGGCAGGCATGCTGAAGGGCCTAGACAAAGACCGTTAGACTGGGACGGTGCTGATTCGAGGAGACGGTTCACCTTATAGAACCTCCACAGCTCACAGTAAACCCCAATTCAGCCGTCATGGAGAAAGAAGCAACAAAACAAGTGCTAAAGCGTGTATTGTGAGGTTTAACTACTGTGGGTCACAAGGTCAAGTGGTGTCACGTAAAGTACTTCTGACAGAGCTGCCATCCACAGCACAAGCTTTTCAGAACCCCCACTGTAAAATGTGATTGACGCTCATGATAACCTCAGGAGGCAAAGTGTTAAATGCAGGGTTAATATTATTTATTGAATAAATAATATATTATGTGATATATAATATATATAATATGAATATTATATATATTATAAATTAATATTATTTTATTTATGGCTTATTTTAACATATGATGTTTTCTATGAAAAAATAATGAAAGGTGCTATGAGCAGTATATACATATTTCTTGTCATAAAAATTAACCCCCATGTGTGCCAATATATGAGGTAAACATGTTTAAATCAAATATTAGTTTTACTGTTAACACTGGTACAGCTAATTTATTCACAATATTAAAAAAATCTAAAAAATTGGATTGTCCAATCAGAAAAAGTGTAAAGACTGGCAACCCACAGACCATAGTTTTGATTGAGACTGCAGTACTGTTTTCAAACCAGTACACGTTTTTGCTTCTAGTACCTTTTAAATTAAGTTTGTATAATTTTTTAATGATTTCTGGAAATCATCTCGTGACCCCCACCTTGGTGTCTCACAACCACCAGGGGAGTCCCTACCCCCACTTTGGGAACCCCTGGCACGATGCATTCAAAAGCCTTGCAAAATGCTAGGATACATTTTTACATTACTTTACACCTTTAGCATGTTGAATGTTCACAAGCACAATAAGTACTGTCATTATTTAAAAACAAACAAACAAAAAACAATAAAACAGTGGTTTGTCTGGTCTGGCTTAGAGATCCATCATTACTCTATAATGACAAGCCACGACCCATATAAAAAGAGATATTTCAGTAAAATTAGGAGATATTGAGGAAAATTAAACATCCCTTATTTTAAACTTAGGTGAAACAGTAACATTATAGAACTGGAATTATTGTTCTTGTTGGTTTCCTTTTTTTCCATATCGCCATCTAAGGAGTGCAAATCAACTATTTTTTCCCATGGCAAAGTCCTGCAACCCACTGAAAACAGTTCTGCGACACACTTTTGGGTCCCAACTCACCACTTGATAACCATTGCATTAAATGATTCTTCTTTATATATTATTCTTTATATATCCAATACCAACATTAGAAGAATGCTACAAACTTGATACTTTGAATCAGTTGTTGACTATAATAATGCACATGGGTGTTGCAACCATTAGGGTTCCACCTACTTTTTAAATATTTTTTTTTTTACCATGTCTGAACAAAAAGTAGTATTATATGTTTTAAATGCTTAATATGAAATCAATATTCCTCTTAGTTATTATTAATTTCTTAAGGAAGGTTCTAAAGTTTTAAAAAGCATTTGGAACTGCCCTAACAAATACGTTTTCAATTTATGTTTTCTGGAAAGATCATTTGTGAATGTCCTAAAATTGTAAATTCCAATACATTCTGCTTTTCTTTAAAACAGCTAAACATGAAAGAATGTAAGATACTACTACAATACAAGCAGCACATATCCCAAAGCGTGTTTTGTGAAGCAGATGTTTAAAGTACAGTCAGTGCGTGCCCATTCTCTCGGTTGACTGAGTTTTGCTTGTGACACTTCACTGATGAGCCCTGACAGCCTCCCCACAGCGCTGGTATTTACTGAACCCCCTGAACCACTCTCAGCAGTGATGGACAGATGAACGCCGCATGTGCCGGTGCGGTGAACTCCCAGGGGTCCCACTGACAGGAAGTGGGACGCTCCGAGACAGGAAGTAGAGGCAGGGATCCAGCGCTGAGGCAGTTTCACACCAGAGCTATTCTTCTGAAGGGCTCCCAGAGGACACACAGCCAAACAATGCATGACAAATGAAGACACACTTACTACAGCGGTGACGACTGAGCAAACAAACAGACCAATAAACAGGCGAGGCTGGGGGGGGGGGGGGGGGGGTATGCAAGAGTTTAGGAATATTCTTTCTACTAAGGATTGGCACCACCAACCAGAGATGGAGAAACACAAGTTAGAGGGCTAATATTTTGATTTATCTCAAGCCTAAGCCTAAATCACTGATTAAAACAGCTCAGACTCGGCCTTGGAATCATTTTTTCTCACAGACTAGTATTCAACACTCAATACAAACTTTTAAACTTTTGACTCGGACTTGTGAGCAATAACTCGGACTTAGACTCATACAGCGGCAAGCAAAAGTATGTACCTCCCTTAGTATTTTTTCTTTATTGTTGCCTTACAACCTGGAATTTAAATGGATCATTTGGAAGTTTACAGTCACTTTACATCACATGACAACAACTATGAAGATGCAAAAAAAAGAAATGTATTGTGAAGCAAATTGGAAATATGACAGTAGAAGCACCTTCTGAAGGATTTTCACCTCCAACTTTTCTAGGATAAGTGTTTATGAGCTCGGTTCATAAAATCACTGGGATTTGTGCTCATTCTTCATCTAAAAACAGCTCCAGCTCCTTCAGGTTGGATGCATTGTTCAGCACAGTTTGAGAGGTTTTCTTCAAAAATTGTCCTGTGTTTAGCTCCATCCTTCATTCCTTCAGTTCTGAGCAGTTTCCAGTCCCTACCAATGACAAATATCCCCACAGCAGGACACTGCATGACCAGGCTTCACTTTAGAGAGGGGCCACAGTCAGGTGTTGGGTTTGTGCTGTCTTCTGTCCACTCTTCCACACAGCCCAGCTCTGTGGAGTGTATGCTTCAGAGTGGTCCTGGGACAGATACAACAGTCTCTGCTGTGGAGCTCTGCAGATCTTTCAGGGTCACCTTTGGTCTTATTGTTGCCTCTCTGATGAATGCACTCCTTGCCTGGTTTGTGAGTTTTAGATGGTCCTCTTTAGGCAGGTTTGGTGTGGTTCCTTATCTTTTACATGTTGTAATGATGAATTAAATTGTGTTTTGTGGCATAATGACAGTTGAATTGCAGTCAGGCCATACTTTTCTAACTATTTCTGTGACTTCTGAGGCTGCGTAACACTGGGTTTTATATTTTCATAGTTGTTGTCATGTGATGTAAAGTGACTGACATAAACCTCTCAATGATCCATTTAAATTCCATGTTGTAAGGCAACAATAAAGGACAAATGTTAAGGGGGTGAATACTTTTGCTTGTCACTGTATCTTCTCACTGACCAGTACTCAAGGCTCGACAGAAACTTTTGAAGTGATGACTCGGACTTGTGAACAATAACTCAAATTTGTGAAATAACTCGGTCTCGGGCCCACATCTCTTCCAATAGACCATGGCTTAAGGCTCAGCACAGACTTTTGAACTGATGACTTGGACTCTTACTTGTGAATAATAACTTTAACTTTGACTCATATCGTCAAAAAGACCACTGCTCAAGACTCGACACAGAGCTTTAAACTGTCGACTCAGACTTGAACTCATATTGTCTAACAGCCCATTGTTCAAGACTTGACAGAATTTTGAATTGATGGCTTGGACTTGTGAACAATAACTCGGACTTGGGCATATCTCTGTTGCATCTGGATGATTTTACTTTAAAATCATCACTTTTGAAAGCATTTTAAAATATCATGTGTCCAAAGTTCTGTTTAATTTAGTGTAGAAGAAGCACTGCTGTTGTTTTATCATTTTTATTACAGCAACAGTAATAACAACGACGTGACATGGATGGTATTATTTGCTGATAATTACACTCAGGTGAATGATATAGTTATTTGCAGTAATAGGTTGATAATGTTCGCTGCAGAAGGCTGTGTGTTTGAGAAAGGGGATGTGGGGGAAGTGTGAGAGTGGGTCTGTCCATGTCTTCCCACCGACACACCGACACATGAACCATAAAACCAACCATAAAACAGTCAGAGCTCCGCGGTCAGGAGGGCTGCAGGCTGGCTGTGACCTGACAACCAGGAAGTCTTTCATATTACATTAAAACGCATTATGTATATTCATCATACACATTCTGAATATAATTTTATGTAATAGAAAATGGGTTTCTAGTTGAAGCTTTAAACTACATTTTTTATGTACCAGACCCAGAATAATTTGCCTCAAAAAAAAAAAAAAAAAAGTTATCTATCTTCCCCTTTCATAATGCTAGAAAATCCTTGAAACTATTTTACAATGTAATGTGTGAGTTTCATAAGGCATTTAGGACACTGCTTAAGACTTTTGTTTGAAATTATATTTTGTTACATTTTTGTCTTTAGGTTCAATTACTTGTTTGAAAGGGGAGCAAAATATTTGGTATATATAATTTATTATTCAGATTATTGTTGTTTTTTGTTTATTTTGAACTTAAATACATACATGGTAAAATAAGGGAGTGTAATACAAGTTTATATCATTGTATTATTTTCCTATATTATGCTGCAGGCTTTATTAAAATACTTTTTTCAGTATTATTACTATATATATTTATAACTTGGTGCAAATAACATTATAACATGGTTAAATACTCAAAGAAGTTGACTTAGGATAAGCGGAAACCTTTAAAGACATTTTAATTTATTTCTTTATCTTGAATTTAAGTCTATTATGAAGTTTTCTATTTACAGTATAAAATGTTTGTGTGGTGTTGAGGTTTTATGACCACTTTTTGAAGAATAATAATGGGGTACTCATGGTATGACAAAAAGCCCAGGGGGTACACAAGACAGAAAAGGTAGGGAACCATGCTCTACAAGTTAAGCAGACTGCAATACTTTCTTTTTTTTTTCATTTTTTTTTTTCAGAGGAATTACCTGGTTTGGTAAGCTACTCATACAAAATTAATGTGCAAAATGGAGTTAGTATGTAAAAATTACACATGTTAAAGATTCACTACTGGATATTTTACCCTTATATTTGAAGAAAACTAATTATTCAGGCAATAGCAGCATAATTCAATGCACTTATAAACCAAGCTAATGCAGGATTATCTGAATATGACAAATTAAGTTAAACAAATTATCTCTGAAAATTAAAAAATACACTTACTTCTACTTACTTTTACTTCTACACTTACTATTGCTTCTGTTGAATTAACTCGTGTGTCAGCCACTAGGTTTTTGGGTGTCACTGTAGATGAGAACTTGAATTGGAGAGATCATATTGATTGAGTAACTAGAAAAATTAATAAATCACTTGGTATTATAAGAAAAGTTAGTCATCACATCGATACAAAATGTATACTTACATTATATTACAGTTTAATTTACTCTTATCTATCATATTGCAATATAGTTTGGGGAAGCACTTTCCCATCTACTTATATAAAATCTTGATTTTGCAAAAGCGCTGTGTTAGAATTACAACCCATTCTAAACCACTGACATCATCTGCTAACCTATTTTATAAACTTAAGATTCTTAATATTTATGATGTTAATGTTTATCAGATTTGTATTTTTATGCACAAAGTCAGGTTTAATCAAAGTACTATACCTGAGCATTTTAAATTTTATTTTAAAACTAATTCAGAGGTTCATTGTTTCAATACTCGTCAAAATCAAAATTTCCATTTGCCAAAATCAGTAACAACCAGAGCCCAGGTTTGCTTAAGATATAAAGGCTGTACATTGTGGAGGGAATTAACTAGATGGGAAAATAATGTCTTTTAAAAAAATATTTAAGAGAGTTTTTGGTTAAATCTTGTTGATTTTTTTTTTTTTTTTTTTTTTTTTTTTTTTTTTTTGACTTTTGGTTGTTGTTTTATTTTATTTATAAAGTATGCTTACTGTTAGCTGTAATTTTAAATTTATGTAATTTTTGTATGTATTATAAGGTGGAGGCTTTAAAATAAGCCCTCTTGGGTTTTTTGCCTCTTCCCTGTACTTATACTGTTTTGTAAATGTATATGGTAATTTTATATTGTGCAAAATAAAAATAAAAATTAAAATTAAAATAAATAAATAAATAATAAAGTCCTCTGTAAAAAGTAAACTCTGAGACCTCATCTGGGCTATCTTATGAAGTGTTCATGACAGAGGGGGAACTAGAGCTGGGACTGAATTTTCTGACCAATCACATGCTCAGAACAAAGATGGATGGGTCAGGAACACTTTCATTGGTCCAAGCTCCTGCACGTCTTTATACACTAGGAGTCATGGCGATGGCAAGTTCAACTGGAAAGAGACCAAATCCAGTGCAAGTATTTTAAAATATGTAAAAACATAATTTGGCTTCAAATCCACTGAACCTTTTAGATTCATGCTCGCAAAAACCCACTTTAGTATCCCGACCCAGCAATTGAGAATCACTGGTGTAATGGACAGGAAGTTAGGAGCCACACTGAGAGATATTTGGCCTCATATCAAAGTCCTTTTTACCTAGAATTATGACATCAGCAGCACCTCGGCTCTTGACTTCCTGTCTCCTGGTGCAGACTGCTGGAGCACTGCCACCACACAAACAAACAGCGCTCATAAACTCACAATGAAGACAAACGCTGGGTGTCCCATCAGGTTTATAGAGGCCCGACATGAGAACAGTGGACGCTAATGGAGGGAGCGGCCAATCACCGAGCGGATACGCTGTAAACAAATCGCAGGGAAGTGTTATAATGTCCTGGCAGCTGTGGGCGGCTTGTTCAGCGGAAAATATAACAAAAACACAAGAGTTGATTTGAAATGAACTTGAATGCATTTATTGGGAGCTTTTTTTTTTCTTCAGGTATTGAAGGTGTTGAAGTATTCAGAGTGTGGAAAAGAAAAAGGAAAGCTATACAAGACAGAAGTGAGACCAGCAATGTTGTACGGTTTAGAAACAGTGGCTCTAAATAGATTATGACTACAGTTGCAATCCAAAATATTCAACCCGCCAAAGATTTTAAGGATTTCTCAAAAAAAATCCCAGAGCATCCTAGAGTGTCCTTCTCAGTCTCCAGATTTAAATCCTATTGAAATTTTTTTTAAGAAGGCAGTTGCAGTACAGAGGCCATCAAAACATCACTGAGCTAGAGGTTTTTGCAGAAGAAGAATGTGCAATGATTCCAGTGAAAAGGTGTAGAAATTAGAGAAAATGGTTCTTAGAAATTATAAAGCGGAATTTATAAAAAAAGATGCTCCGCAAAGTACTGAAGCTAAGGGCTGAATAATACTGCTCATGGGTATTTGTTAAAAGAGTGGCATTTTTCATTTAAAAGTTACCAGCAAGGCCTCTGTAGTTGATCAAAGGTTTTAGAAATAAAATGTGTGCACCAATTCTTTCGAGCTCTTTCTAAAATACCAAGAAATGAGACTTAAGACTGCTCTTGACTTCAGAAATGGGGTTGTAACATACTCAAACGTGCATATAAATGTTGTCTTGTCTCCATTTAGGTCATTTAGAGTAGTGTTTCCCAACTGTGGGGCCCAGTCTTATGCCGGAATTCTTTATCATGTCCCACTTTCTAGAGTAACAAAGTAGTTTTTCTGAATTATTTTACCATAACTGTATTACACACATGTATTTCCTAAATCCATTTCACTAATTTCATCTATAAATCAGTGTTTCTCAAGCTTTGGTACGAGTAACACTGGTGGTACGCAGGCTTCTTCAGGTGATTCCTCAGGAGTCTTATACAGTTCAAGCCCTGATTAAGTCCTATATTATGCTTTTTCTTTTATTATATCAGTTTTTTAAATAATGTTGCACACCTTTGCATTAATATTTCATGTTATTTAACTTATAATAATGTATATGTATTAGAGGTTGACTGATATGTTTTTCTTTGACCGATGCCCATTTTTAAAATTCAGAGCAGCTGATGGCTGATAAACACTGCCAATTTTTGGGGACCAATATGTAGAGCTGATTTTCTTAATTTTATAAAAGAAATTAATTTTATGTAGCCATTTGACATCTGAGTGATGCAAACAAATGTGTTAGAATTGGACAGTGGGGGAACAGTTAAAGATGAGTTTTTTGAGAAAACAAATAAGCCAATCTCAATCAAACTTGCTGTGCGAGTAAAGCTTGGGAAGAGCTGCAAAATACTTTTTTCATTTTTGTTCTATGAACTGCAGGGTGAGAGTCCAAACTGCTGCATGTTCGTTGGGGAAGCTGAGGTCCTTCAGTCATATGATTGCCTGGACAAGTGCCTGACCAAAAATCTGCATTAAAGGGAAAAAATCGGCCGACTGCCAATTGACTAAAAAGGCAAAAATCGGCCCGATATATCGGTCAACCTCTAATGTGTATGGCAAATATCTTCTTTTAGGAGCCTGTTACTTTGACTTTGCAGAGAACGTTTGGATTAGGTGTCTCCTGCTGACAATGGTGGGAACTGGACAGAGCATAAAATGGCTAATTAGCATGGCTTTTAGCATCATGATGCTAACAGATAGATTAATGAGCTGACTGCTTCATAGTGATGGCAATTTAAGCACTAAAATGATCAGAACAAGTCTGTTGATGGTGTATGGGCTTTAGAAACACACAGGAACACTTCCTGGTTTCACATGTCGATGTAGAGGCGTGAGACCAAGCTTTTTCAGCTCTTAAGAAAAATACAGCCTCAGCATACAGGATTACTCTAATATGTGTGAATGAAACAAAATACTACCCCAGGTATGTTTTTGAGGTGGAAACAACATTATAGCATGGTTAAAAGCTTAGAAAAGTGAATTTAGCTGAATAGGGGGCCTTTAATTTAGAGCCACTTTTATTCCTAGTTTACTTCAGGTTTTGGCTTTGATTTTAGTCTGGTTTTAGTCTGATTTAGTGATGTTTTAGTGTGGTTTATTCCTTTATTTAGACCTTGTTTATATCTGTTTTAAACCGGGTGCAGTCCTGGTTTAGACCACACTTAATGGTCCCTGTTTTGTACTTATTTATTTGGATTTAAATCTAGGTTATCCATACTGAGCTTCATTTTAGCCCATTAAAATTGTACTTGGAAAGCCCAATATTTTCTGAGGTGATTCTTGGCTTGAAAACTTTGAGAACCAGTGCTCTAAATAAAACAATGTTTAGGGTTCAAATAGGCAGCACTGAGAACTATCTCCAACCTCCACAAGCCCGGTTACTCAATAATAATTACCCATTTTTACCTAGAAAGCGAAGGCCACATGTGAATTTCCGATAACACTTTATGACACACACTTACCATCAGAGAGGAAGATGGAGGCAGGGTCGCACAATACTTGGCCCGATTTCTGAAGGAAGTAAGAATAGGTCGATCCATCCAAACCAAGAGGACTTATCCGGGCTGAGGTCATAATGAGCCCGGGGGCCCCATAGATCTACAGTAGAGTAGAAGGGACACTTCCTGAAGCCCAAGGTCAAAGTGAACTGCACCACATGAAGGAGAGCGTCTACTTCCTGCTTCAGACGGTGCATAGAGGAGACTGTGTAGATGCGGACTGGTTAGAGGAGCACTTCCTGGCGTCAGAGGTGAGGCTGAATGAGGCCATGGATCAAGAGACGAGACCACTTCCTGGTTCAGTCGCGGCCCTTGATCTAAAACGCATCAAAGAAACCAGAACTCCCCAGATCTGAACAGGTAGGGACTTGCTGGATTCCTTAAGTCAAGTTTAAGAAAACATTATTTTGCTTGTTGATCCAATGCAATAAAGAAGTGATGCTTAAAGATTAATTTTGATGATGTTAACCCAATTTGAAGGGAGACCTCTGGTGATAATCTTGACACTTTAGAATTGTGCCTTGTGGTCTTGGTTTGCAAACTGAAGTGGAGTTCCTGGCCTGACTGTGTTTGCACTAAAGCCCAACAGAAATGAGTGTCTTTGGTAAGAGATATTATTCATTCACTCATTCATCTTCTTCTGTTTATTCCCATTAGGGATCATGGGTGACTGAAGCCTATACCAGTAACGCTTGTCACAGGGACAACCATTCACTCTCATATTCATTAACTAGGGGCAAGAGTCACCAATTCACGTAACACATTCATGTCTTTGGACGGTGGGAGGATGCTGCCGGAGAGAACCCACAGTAACACAGGGAGGACATGCAGACTCCACCCAGAGAGTTTGTGTGTTGGCCAGCCCAAGAATCGAACCCACAATCTCTTTGCTGGGAGGCAAGAACACTAACCGCTCTACCTCACTTCTTTGAACTTTTTGTATGATGCCATTTAACTCCAAAATGAAAAATGTCTGAGGAGTCAGTAGAAACAGGGCTGTACACTATTTTGTGGATAAATGAATGAGAGCAGATTGGATGGAGAGGGCTTGTTTATTGGTCAGTGCTTCCTGGAGTGGGCGGGGGTTTGTGGGAGAGGCGGAGGTTTGTGAAACCATGAGAATCCAGGATTACAGGAACAGATAAGATAAAGACTAGCATTCAAAAACCTTTTTTCTCCATATTAGGTCAAATGTGCATTCGGTTTCAAACATGTATATCTTCAGGAAATTTTAAGATATTTCAGGGTTCAAATTCCCAGTTGTGTATATTGATTTTTTATATTTTCTAACTTTTCTAAAAACTTCATATATTCAACCATTTATTTTTGGATAAATTTTAAAAACATAAAAAAAAAATGTTACTGAAGGCCTGAAGTTAAGTTTAAATACGCATTTTACCCAGCAGCTGTGTTCCCCACACAGGTGAACTAAATGTGTTTAACTGATGAAACAGATAAGGAGACTAACACTGTAACAAACACATTTTACCTTCTATGTGGTAGAGGTAGCGTTGTGGTTAACGCAGCAGCCTAAAAAACTTGAGATCAAATCCCACCAGCAACAATCTCCACCTGTGATGTTCAATTATCAACCACTACTATTGCAATCTTATCTAGTTAAAAGTAAGTTATGCTTTTATATGTTATGGTGGAGTGTATTCTCAGCTGCTTGGAGCCTTAACTGGGGTACCACATACATTTAGAATAACATATACTGATAGAAACCCATTCACATTCACATATACTTGTAATGGGCCAATTCCATAATTTCAGTATACCCTATAATAATGAATATACTTTCATTCACAAGGAACCAATACAAAATCCGTGTCGTTTTCTCTGAAGCTGGCAATCTTTTCCTTAGTCTGATGCAGAGATGAGCTGATGCAAAGACTGCAATGCACTGACATCTAGTGGACACTCAGAAGAAATGAAACTTTTTGCTGCGAGTAGCTCTACAGTTCTATTACATACAGTATGCATACAAAATATTTATAACGGTGATAATCATGATACTCTATGGAGATGCAACATAGATTTGCCAAATTGGAATTTAATCAGTGGAGGGAAAGCGAGTACAAATTTCTTTTTTTTTTTTTCCAAGTAGGTCTAATTTACCTAAGTAGATTTTTGAAAAAATAAAAAAAATATATGTGTACATTCTGAAACATCGGATTCTTTCTGTTGAGTAAGATTTTTTATTTATTTTTTTTCCCCCAAACTGAGTAACGTAAATATTTTGGACATCGGGTAGCACCTCGCCTTGCAGTCAGAAGATTGTTTGAGCCAGGTTTGGGACAGAAGTAGTAGTAGTAGTAGTAAGGTAGTAGTAGTAGTACTCATAGGATATTTACCGTGCATGCAAAAAAAAAAAAAAAAAAAAAAAAAAACGCGAACATTTATGTGTTAATGGACTACATATAGAAATGATAAGAGGTGGTTTCTTTGGCGCATCAGTTTATTCCAAATGCCCAACCCTTGTATGTAACGTTTTCTTCTGAAAGTTAGTAAAGAAGACTGTGATACAACCATGAGGTAGTGGGTGATAATTTGGAGTATCACATGACATTGACTTAGAAACCACAACTCCCATGAGGCCACAGCGCGCTCAATAACAAACACGAGAGAGCAGCGGCTGTGGGGAGAGTCCCGTCAGCCTCACTGAGAGACTGCGTAAAAAGGAGTGGAGGAGGCAGCGGCACGGTTCTTCTGCTCATCCATGGAGCGGGTGCCCACGGAGGACTGCAGCTATGGCTAAGAACCAGGAAGTGGAGCGCATCGCCAAAAAGCTGGACAAAATGGTGCACAAGAAGAACACGGTGAGTGAGAGCGGCGTGCCTGGCTGGTTGGCTGGCTGCATCCCGAACAAAACGCACACAAACGCGGGTCAGGTGATGGGATACTTCGGGGCTGAAAAAGGAGAGTTCTGGAAACGCAACAACGCACTGTGAGAGCCGACGTAGCGAGATGAAAGCGGTCAGTTTTGCGAAATGGGTTTGTTTTCAAGGAGAGAGAGGCAAATTCTGTTTAAATGCGTGCCAATTAAACATCCACACCTTGAGCTAATTAACTATCATTGCAGGTTACGCTTGCCTTTTAAGTTTCGCGTTTAAAAATAACAACTGTTGCGTTTTCCCTTAGGTTTTTTTATGAGTGTTGTTTTTTGGAAGCTAAAATTGTCAAATTTCTCAATGTGTTTCTTGGATCCCTTACTGCTCAGTTTGTGTGAAATATTAATCTGCATTCTGAGAAAATTAAAGAATTTTTCAAGTAGATACTGGCTGATTTCCCCTTTTACTGTAGATGATGCCCCAATGACTCCAGAAATATATTTATTATGATAATCCTTATATAGGTTGTATTTTATTAAAAGTAGTGGTTCCCAACCTTTTTTATTTTTTATTTTTTTTGTCCCGTGTACCCCCTGGGCTTTTTGTCATAGTACCCCTCTCTCATACAAATTAATGTTTTAAAATTGGTCATATAAAACAATGGTATTACAGAAATATTGTATATTTACTTTATTGTAAATATTCTAATAAAAAACAACATGAATATAAATAATAAAATACAAAAGTTACAGTTAAAATACAAAATTATAACAATATATACTCATATTACATTTATATATTATTTTACTATATATTTTAACCTCCAAATAAACCTTACAAAATTGTATTGGATAATGGATTGCAATTTAAACAAAAAAAAGTCTCTGCTTGTCTCTTTGTCGCCTCTAGAACAGATTGCACGTTTTATAACCTAAAAGAACATAAAAGAATGTGACTAAAAGAGAACGTTTTTAATAAGTACTCTACTGGTGCCATAAAGAAACAGGTGAAGAGGGCAGCAGAGTGCAGATTGTTGCAGTCTTTTGAACATAATCGAAGAAAAAGAGCACATCATTTCCTTAAACTTTTTGTATGATGCAATTTTATTACAAAATGAAAGATTTCTGTGAGGAAACAGAGCTGTACCGTTTTTTTTTTATTTATTTTTTTGATAAATGAATGAGAGCAGACTGGATGTAGAGGGCTTGATGATTGGTCAGTGCTTCCTGGAGTTGGAGCATTTTGAGTTCTCAGCAAGGCAGTGCCAGAGAATACAGGGTTACTCAAACAGGCGTGAATGAAACAAAACACACACTCCAGGTATGTTTCTGATGAGGGAACAATGTTATAACATGGTAGATAGCTCTCAAAGGGGTATGGGGACGTACCCCTGGTTGGGAAACACTGGTCTAGAAAATGTGTGTGTCAACAACTAAAGTACTCCTCCCCTGTGTTTAACATTAATTGTAATTGTATTTTAAACTATCTAGGCTAAGGCTATATTTTTGATGCAACCAAAACAGCGAAGAAACAAGGAATGTTAGAAAATTCCCTTTTAAGAATCTTTTTGGAAGAAACTGGACTTTGAGTACAACAGTTGAGAATATTTCAGAAACGTTAAAATGCTCTAAATGTATTTTGTGTCAGAGGTGTGGAAAGGTGACACTTGAAGCTGTAGTAGTAGTAGTAGTAGTAGTAGCTTTAGTAATGATGTGCTTTCAACGGTAATTTGAACTGAGATATTTTTTACGTTCAGTACGATTTTTTTACTTCCTAAAAAGTTGTAATTGTGTTCAGTACTTCAGTTTGTGTATTATATTTGAATAACTGCACTGTGCTTGCTTTTTCCATCTCTGATTGGGTAACAATTATCAGATTATTTCTACCAGGATTTATTTGATGGGCGATGAAGAGTTCTCCTGTGGTTTGAAAAGTTATTCTCATTCTCAGAGTTGTCCTTGGCAGAAGAATGCAGAGTCCAATGTGTACCTCCATTAGACTTTGTTCCAAACCAGTACTTAACTGTTTCTCATTTTTTTAGTCTAGATGCGTGGGAAAAGTCACAGGATGGATTCTTCCATATTTGCATTTGTAGATAATAATCCATGAGAAAAAAAAAAATCTGTTTACAGATGCCCTCACATTGTATGTACTCAAAATATTTGTTTTAATTAGTGATTTTTGTTTTACAGGAAGGAGCTTTGGATCTGCTGCAAGAACTCAAGAACACTAAGATGTCTTTGGAGACACTGCAGGTAAACAGCAGCAGCTCTGAATGTAGGGCTGCAGCTATCAATTATTTTGGTAATCGAGTAATCTATCGATTATTTTGTTCAAGTAATCGAATAAGAGATATTCTTGCGTGTCTGCATATTTTAAAAAGTAACACATTTTAATGCACATCTGTGAATCTGTCAGTCTAACATTAAGAAGTGTTTTTTTTCATATTTTAATGCATTACATTGCAAATAGCTTTGTAAATGTAGGTTTTATTATTATACATTATGATATGGTCTACTAATTATATACTTATATACTTTATACTTACTTATACTGGGCTATATTATTATATACTAATTATATATTTAATCAGAATATTTGTAAATGCCTATACAAAACAATGCAAAAGCTGCAGAGGTGTGCATTCCCCTCACAGTTAAAAAGTATTTTAGTTGTAACCCTCTCTGCTTCTAAAAGTGACACAATGAGGGGTCTGTTAAAAGACGCTAAACACCACTGAGCCCACACGGCTAATTAGCATAATGTTACATAAACAAAGTTCGCGCAGCGGATTGCACATCACACTACGCTGTTCATTTCTGCCAGTTTGCTGCCACCTACTGAACAAAGGTTTTACAGAGGTAATAAGAATACTTTCTCTGTGATTATTAGTGTTTTTGTCGTCTGCAGGGTCTCCACAGTCAGTATTTGAGCTGCTCTGTGCGTTAGCTGTAGCATTAGCCAAACAGTGCGACGCTTGGAGGACGCAGTTTCCTCTAAAACCTCTTTCACGATGGTGCTGTTCTCTACGTAGTTTGAATAAATTTGAGTTGTAGTTCGCATTTTAAATGTATATACAGTTTATAGCCCAAACACTGCCTTACTGTCGCTAGTGTGTTGTGCATTAACCGTGCAGAAACTTCGTTCCGTACATACAAAGTTCCCAGCGCTATGCGTCAGGGTTATAAACATTAATTAAACAAAGCTTCGAGTTCAAAGAACGTTAATCAAAGCTTTTTACTAATCGAATTACTCGAATAACTCGATGAATCGTTGCAGCCCTATCTGAATGCATTTGTTATTATGGAAAGTTGACCAAGAACGGCTTTTACTATGTCAATATTGTTTATAATAGAATCAATTGTGCAGTAGTTTGAGTTGGTAACAATAGTCCTTTTATATTGGTTGGTGGTTCTCAAATGTTTCACACCAAGTACCACGCAGAAAATATTTGGCCTTCAAAGTACCATCTTCAACAGACTAAAATGAGCTTTACTAAACAAAACAGAGCTTGAACTAAGCCTGGACTAAACTTAGACTAAACTGGGACTAAACCAGGACTAAACCAAAACTAAAGCAGGATTAATCTTGGAAAAACACAAGTCTAAGCCCCAGACTATTCTAGGACTAAACCAGGTGTAAGCAGTGGTCTACACGTCAATTGCCATCCCTAACAAAAGTGGGACTAAACAAGGAATAAAACGGGTCTATGACTTAAACTAAATCAGAACTGCAAAAGACTCCTGAGTACCACTAGAAGAAGTCTGCATACCACCATTGGCACCCATACCACAGGTTGAGAACCATTGTCTTACTTCCATCTCAGTTTCTTCTACTGTTATAAATCTCTTATTCTCTACATTCTCATTTTGATAGAACTTACAGTACCAGTCAAAAGTTTGGACACTTCATCCCATAAAAGTGGTTCTCAGACTGTGGTACTCAGGAGTCTTTTGCAGTTCAAGTCCTGATATAGTTTAATTTAGACCCAGTTGTATTCCTATTTGAGTTCTGCTCTGGAAATTAAATTTGTGTAGACCATTATTTAGTCCTAGATGAGTCCTGGTTTAGTCCTGGCTTCAATCTGGCTTAGTCCAGTTTTATTTGTGTCCTGGTTTAGTTGTTTTTTTTTTTTGTTTTTTTTTTTTGGAATTGTCATTTTGTCTAATAAAGATGTTTCATTGAAAGCGAAATACTTTCTGAGGTGATACCTTGTGTGAAAGCTTTCAGAATCCCTGTCAGTATGAATTAAATTGGAAGGTGTGTCCAAACTTTTGGTTTTGGTCTTTCATCAGAATTAAATAGTTTAAGTTTTTAAGTTTATAGGGAATAATAAGTAACAAATTAATTGTTAGAGACATGAATTAGGCTATGCCAGGATGTGTCATATGGCTTATGGCAGTTTATGCATATATTGTTGTTTTTGGTGTTCCACAAGGCTCTATTCTGGCTCCATTCTAGCTTGAACAAACATTACAAAAAGCAGGCTAATCTTTTATTTTATTTTATTTTTTTATTGATATAATGCATTACACTCAACAGGTACAATGTTAGGCATAAAACAGTGTACCACAAGACTCCACAATAAAAAGGAATCTAGTAGAAGTTGTCTAGAAATGTTATTGCCTTGATTGAGCTTATATTAATAAGTGCTAGAGCAACATACAGATGAACAAACTTGCTGTACGAAGAAGTTATAAGATTATAGTATCAGAGTGGCAGATGAAGTAAGTGTGTCTGTAAAACCTTTGGCGCTCCACAAGGCTCTATACTGGCACCATTTTATTTCCTATATACTATGCACAATTATCAGGCAAACCAGGTAAATTTTTCTTTTTTTTTTTCATTGCTACAAAATACATTTTGCTCAACAGCAGGTATTGTATATTATCACCAACTAAAGTCTGGCAAGTTTGAGATGAGCTGTCCTTTTTGTCATTTAGTTGTAGCTCATTCTCATTCTTGTCATTCTTGTGTCCCTCTGTGCAGTCGACCAGAGTGGGGATGTCGGTGAATGCAGTGAGAAAAGTGAGTTCAGATGAAGAGGTTCAGAATTTGGCTAAAGTTCTCATCAAGGCTTGGAAGAAACTGCTTGGTATGTGACTTTATGCTTTTTTGTGTGTCTACTACCCTAACCAATTTTTGGTCATTCTAAATTAGGGGGGGTTGTAAAGTTTGGTTTTACTTAACAATAGTTAAAATGTCTAGGATTTTTGATGAAGGGATGTATGTTGTAATTGTATATTATGAGTATGTTACCTCTTGTGAATTTTTGCATGTGTACAAAGTCTGGCAAACAGTCTATGCTCTTGCCTAAAAACAGTAATTTCTTAAGCCCGTATTTACTCATATCCTGGCTTTAGAGGCGCAACAACTGAAAACACAGTCAAACTGGGAAAGAAATAGTTGGCAGAGAAAAGGATTAACATTTTGAAGTGGCCAAGAACCAGAGTCCAGACCTGAATCATCCAATTGTCAATTTATGGACAGATCTTAAGACCTGTGTAATGACAAGGAAGCCATTTACACATCAAGGACCTGGACATCTATCCAAAAAAGTCCCAAAATCCCAGTGCAAATGTGCAAAAAGCTTAATCATAGAAAATAGACAGCTGTGATTGAAAATAAAGGCTTTCCAATTGATTGAGATAGGAAATCTTTGCCATTTTGGAGTGTCTTTTGCCACTTTGTTGTGTCATTTCCAGCCTGAACAGTTCCAAGTAAAATTGACTGAACTGTATCAGGTGTTGAAAGATATTGAGATTTTACCCTTTTTTAATTCAATGACAGCAACATGAAATAATAAAAAGCAACATACAAATGCTAGAGTGAGCACTTTACTATCATTTAATTAAGTTAATTTGAGTAAGATGACAAAAGGTGTATTTTAGAAGTCACTATTGCAGTATTAATATTGTATGTATTGCTTTAAAACATGCATGATTCTGTATTAGAAATCACTGCATGGATCAGGATCACTTCCAGAAGTCATTGTCGCTGCACACAGTTCACACAAATGCAAGTTACAGCTGTATCTTGCGAATTAGTCATGTGTGAACTCAATCCTTTATATAGGTTTGTGACAGGTTAAAAGTTAATTGTGCATATTATTTTCCATAACTCTTTTGTAGATGGTGCAGAGAAAAAGCCAGAGGAAAAGGAGACAAAGGCAGAGACTATGGTGAGGTCTTCGTCCACCTCTAAAGATGCAGGCCAAGATGAGAAGAGGTTTGTAGAATTAGCTACAATTTTAATTTTGATAGAGACATGACAGTCATCTAAATCTGAATTCATTCTATGTCACCAGCAAAAACAATAAACCAGAGGAGCCCCAGACGCCCACCCTGTCCCTGGTCACCTCTTTTCCTCCCGCTCCGGTCACCACTGACAGCGTCCGCAACAAGTGCCGAGAGCTGCTGGTGGCTGCACTACAGACTGATGGTTAGACAATATCAAAAGCAATATTTTAATTTTATTTTTTATTTTTTTTATAGCATCAAAGGTCACAGGATGGTCAGCCTGAGGGGTTAGTCTCAGAGTTATATTCTCAGTTGCACTCGGTGGTGGTGAGCTACTACAGCTGCCTCTGGAGTGACCGAGAGATGGCTGCAATTTTGCTCCCACAGCCTCTCTGACCACCAATCACACTAACAATTCATGCAGGCAAGTGGGTAAAATGTCTTGCCCTAGGACACACTGGCAGTATGCAGTGCTGGTAGCAGGGATTGACCTACCAACATTCCAGTTAGTGAGTGAACGGCTCTTCCTACTGAGCTACTGCTGCATTAGTCACATCTTACTGTGACTAATGCTTCAGTAGTGTGCACAAAAACGTATTGTGCACTTTTTCCAGAGTTAGGGACTCTAGGGACCTTAATTTACACCAAATGTGTTGCGTGTGTGGTTTGTCTCCGTTCCAACCTGCGTACCAAATGGCACCCATTCTATTATTGTGTGGAGTTTGCATGTTTTCTCCATGCCTGAGTGAGTTTCCTCCGGGTGCTCTGGGTTCCCCCATCAACCTAAAACATGCACAAGAGGCTAATTCTCCAGCTAGATACTCCTGACCAGAATCCCAGCTCAAGATCTGGAGAAGGGTCCCCCGGAGCTGCACTGCAGTCAGCAACTTCTCCTGACAGGTTGCCCCAGTGGCATTGAGGGATGGGTTAAATTCAGAGTACAAATATCCGTACAGGGACAATAAAGTATATCTTAACCCAGACGCCCACATTATGCCTTGGGGGCCAAATGTAGCTCACAGACCATGTTTTATTGGCCCTCAGGCTTTATTCTCAATTGGCCCAAATTGCCACAGGTAGGCCTTTTTATTGCAGGGTTTGAGGCACAGGTTAAAAGCTTCAAGGCTAGCATTAAGGAAGAAGAAATGGAAACTAGTGGCTGGTGGTACCAAAAAAAAAAAAAAAATCAGCCATACTATGTACTGGTCCCAAACCTGGATATATGTGGGGTTGTGAAAGGGCATCCAGAGTAAAAACCTACCCCAAAGTGTCCATGACAATGATTCACTGTGCAGACCTGAGAAGGAAAGACCTTTTATGGTGATGCGAATTATGGCGCCTCTACTGAGTGGCCCTCTGTCACATATACAGTACATTGTTCAGTATGTGCCCCTCAAGGAAGAAAGGTTGAACACCCCTTCCTTAACCTTGACCCACTGGCTGCAGTATGTGTGCGGCGCTCCAACAGAAAAGTGCATCGAGTCTGTTTTACCAGACGCCACATCCCCCATGCATCGAGTTGAACAGACCAGATGAAGGCAGACAGGAAGTCAGACCTGGAACCAATGAAGAGAATTTGTTATATTTCAAATAAAATGCCACGTGCATGCCAGTGGTTGTTATTGCGTGAACTCACAATCCTCCAGCATTATCTCACTACTCTCCTGTGGGACCAGAGTCTGTAACAAAATGGTGTCCCACACACGATGCATTTGGTGTAAATAAGGGGTTAGTTAGGGGTTAGAGTAAGTATAAGAAAAGGGCAAGCCAATAACAATGATTGGAGAATTTGCCAAGTCTTGTATAACGTAAATGGTTGTCTCTTGTGTTATTCCAGATGACTACAAGTCCATTGGAGTTGACTGTGCGCACCTTGCTGCACAAATTGAAGATCATATCCTTTTAACAGTTGCTTATTTGATCGAGAAAATCTGACAAACAATCTGATAGACGAAATATGTAGCTGCTAGAGTCGTACTGATCATGTGCATAGTTGTATCTCTAACAGATTTAGTGCCTTTCAGTCTTTTTACTTGATTGTATGCTAAAAAAATCACAGTAAATTTAAAGCTGATTAGGCCAGGTTTCTATCCTAAAAGGGGCACAGTCAGTTATATTTGTATTGTTTTGTAACTCTGCAGCCTTTTCTTGTCTTCTTTAGAGCCTGAAGCTGAAATAACTTTATCCACTTGCAAAGAAAGTAAAATTAATCTTCATAAGTGTTGAGAGTCAGTGTCTATATGCAAGTAGTACTTTTACTGTAGTTGTTGTTAGAAGTGTGTACTAAGTGGGGTATTCCATGTAAAATTCCTGTTTATTATATATTTCAATAGAGCAAGTACTGTAAATGTCCTTAATGCTGCTCTCACAGATCTTCCAGGAGTATAAGTCGACGGATATGAAGTACAAGGCTCGTCTCCGAAGCCGGATCTCCAACCTGAAGGACCAAAAAAACCCAGATCTTCGCCGAAATGTTCTGTGTGGAAACATCAGCCCGGAACGCATTGCCAGCATGACGGCTGAGGTCAGTTCTGCTGCACAGTGGCTTAGATATTCGGGGTTAGGGTTAGGATTAGGGTTAGGGTTAGGGTTAGGGTCATAAAGACTTTTACCTTTATGTCTTTTACAGCATTTTTTACAATGCCAAATTCAGAAACTAATACATTACATTTAATGATTGCCCAATACATTGTCAGTTGATCAGTGTCCATGCCTCTGTGTTCAAAGAACTTAGCAAAAAAAAATAAAAAAAATCTTAGGGCCAGATTTATCAAAGGTTTGCGTACACACAAATATTTTTTAGTTATATTTATTTGATCACCGCATATAGGCTACTTGATACATTTTGTATAATTATTTGAAGGGTTACTGGCTCTGACAGACTGTGGACTTTCCTCTCCCCCTCTCTCCACTCAGAGGGGTACAAAAGTCAAGTGATTCTGGTCATTGCCACAATCGTATGACACAAGGATTTAACAAGGAAGACTTCTTTTTGTCAGTAGTTGCTTTGCGATGCTGTGGTCTCATGACTTTGCGCCAAATCTCTCTGACCTGCTTCTGTTAGGGTCAGCCTAGTCCACTCCTTTATGTCCTTTAGCCACGATGATGGGGGTCTCCCTCATCCTCTTTTTCCATTTACCTTCCCTACAATTATGGTTTTCTCAAGTCCATCCCGCCACATTGCATGCTTAAAAAATAATTAATAATAAATTAATTTCCTCAATTTTATATTCTCTTTGAGCATCAGTCTTCTCCTAATTTTACTCAGAACCCAGATGTTAGTCCTCCTATCAGTCCAAGGAATCCTAACAATTCTTCTGTAACACCACATTTCAAATTAGAGATGCACCAATACCACTTTTTTCAAACCCAGTACGAGTACTTCCATTTGAGTACTCGCCGATACCAAGTACTGATACGAGTACTACTATAGGGGTGACTTTATAGGTTATACAGTTACACTACTATATCACATTCGTCCCATACTGTGGCATTTTTTTGCCGTCTTTTTGCCGTCTAGCCCCGCTCTGCATTGCTAAGTTATTTTTACAACTGAGTGTTTTGGACACAACTAACCATGGCTAAACTTTGCTCAGCATAGACATGTTATACCTCATTTGAAAGCTTAGATTCTCCTCTATACAGTATAGTCTCTAAACTAATTGTGAAGACAGATTGAGCATCTGAGCTTAATCAGCAGATATTCATTAAGACATACAGCAGCTAACACAGTTAGCAAAGGTAGTCATTATGTTTATCAGACAACAACTGCTTCAGACTCCACGTTGGTATAGTTTTCGGGACAATTAGGACAACAGAGGGACAACAAAAGGACAACTGCTTAAATTTAGGACTCTATTTGGGATGTCTGGTCCATACAGTTCACTTTGAAATCCTTCCACATGGTTCTGACTGCTCAGCTGAGAGGGGAATGTCATGTAAAGTGGTATCGGTTGTTGGTATTGGTCCACTTTTATGAATACGAGTATGAGTACTTGGACATGGTATCGGTACCGATACTCAATACTGGTATCGGTATCAATTAAGCAGTCTTAATTTCAGGAAGACCATGCAAAGTTAATAGAAGAATGTAAAATGCAATGAAATGATTATCAGCTTAACACATTGTGTCAAGTACAGTCCATGTAGTCCTGTTGTATGAGGCTAGACTCTCATGTTGACTTTTGCCTTGCATTAATATGGGGAAAGATGCAGCCAGAGCTGATAGAGCAGTGTTGCTCACGTTATTGATGCCATGGACATTCCTAGTTGAAAGAGGGACGAATTAGACGATTGTGCTTCCCCATCAGCAGAGCTCAGTTTGTACTCCGAGTCTCTGGGCCATCATAGGATTTAACGAAGGCTCCCATTGTTCAGTGTGGGTTTGCACCACTGAAGACATTTTTTGTTCCATTTTGTTCACCATATAATCTTTTGCACAAGGCAGCTTTAAAAAATTATGTGTGGAAACATGTATTTGTGCCTACTAATTTATGCACACATGATTTTGTGACCACCATCAAACACTCAATCACACTAACACATTCATGCCAGCAAGGTGAGTCTCTTGCCCAAGGACACAACAGTAGTATGTAATGCACGTACCACCCCAACAATTACTTTTAAAACTATTGACTATTCATAATTTTGTTGTGTGTTTGTGTAGGACATGGCCAGTGCAGAGCTGAAGCAGATCCGCGAGGCTTTGACCAAAGAGTCCATCAGGGAGCACCAGCTCTCGAGAGTCGGAGGGACTGAGACCGACATGTTCAACTGCAACAAGTGTAGTAGCAAAAACTGCACCTACAACCAGGTACGCTATGCATTAGACATATTCTGGACTTCAAGACCTCCACTCGATTTGCAGTTAACAATAAATCCTGGTTCACTCAAACTTAACCAGCTAGATTATTAAAATGTGTTGCTGTTTCCTGTACAGTATAAAATTCATCTGAACAGTCTGTTGTGTACAAAAGCAAACGAAAAATAATTAGCTTTGGATCAAATCTCTGACTAAATTGCTATCATGTAGTGTAACAGGTTATTATTTAGTGCTACACACACTTGGGAAGCCTCCAAGACCTTTCCCAAGTCGCAATATAGTGGTGAATACTTTCAATGGTCACTGTATACAGCAAAGACCATAACTGTGATAATTTAAAAAGAGCCAGATGTCCGGTAGCTCTGTGGCTCTCCCGGTAGAGAGCATACCTCAAACTGGAGTGAACTGGGCTCGAAAATCTGTGACCATATAGTGATTTATACATGGGTGTTTACTAGGGCTGCACAATATTCGAAAGAATGCAATATGCAGTAACTATGTGCTAAACCAGAGCTAAACCAGGGCTAAACCAGAGCTAAACCAGAGCTAAACCAGGGCTAAACCAGGGCTAAACCAGAGCTAAACCAGAGCTAAACCAGAGCTAAACCAGAGCTAAACCAGAGCTAAACCAGAGCTAAACCAGAGCTAAAACAGTGCTAAAACAGAGCTAAAACAGGATTGCACCACTGCTAAACCAAAGCTAAAACAGGATTGCACCAGGGCTAAACCAGGGCTAAACCAGTGCTAAACCAGTGCTAAACCAGTGCTAAACCACGGCTAAACCAGAGCTAAACCAGAGCTAAACCAGAGCTAAACCAGAGCTAAAACAGGATTGCACCAGTGCTAAACCAAAGCTAAAACAGGATTGCACCAGGGCTAAACCAGGGCTAAACCAGGGCTAAACCAGGGCTAAACCAGAGCTAAACCAGGATTGCACCAGTGCTAAACCAGTGCTAAACCAGTGCTAAACCAGTGCTAAACCAGGGCTAAACCAGGACTAAACCAGTGCTAAACCAGGGCTAAACCAGAGCTAAACCAGGATTGCACCAGTGCTAAACCAGTGCTAAACCAGTGCTAAACCAGTGCTAAACCAGTGCTAAACCAGAGATAAAACAGGATTGCACCAGAGCTAAACCAGAGCTAAACCAGAGCTAAACCAGAGCTAAACCAGAGCTAAACCAGGATTGCACCAGTGCTAAACCAGAGCTAAAGCAGAGCTAAACCAGGACTACACCAGACTCTGTCAGATGGAGGGCCATAGCGTGACTTGTGATACATTTAGTTTCTTGCGTTACAGGTATTGCACTTGCTGATATTGCGATATATTGTGCAGCCCTAGCATATCATATAATTGCTAGACTCTAGTAACAGTACAAAAGTAAATATTTTATTGATTTATCCAGTAGGGCATGTTGCACTAACTTTCTGTGAACCCTAAAAAGTGATGCAAGAGATGAGTGAAGGTACTGTTCACTAATTAATTTGTGTGTTATTAAGGTGCAAACCCGCAGCGCTGACGAACCCATGACCACCTTTGTTGTGTGCAACAACTGCGGCAATAGATGGAAGGTAAGACACAAAACACTATTTACACACAAGGACAGGTCTTAAGGTAATGAGATAATTAAAACCACACTGCAACAGGATTCATAATGAACTGAATAAAACTTAGGCACAGAATTGTCCTTGAGAGACTACTCCAACTGAATAACATCTGCTCATTTGTTTGAGGATTTATAGATAATTATTTAGGACGGCAGTTGAAGAGATAATGCTCTATTTAGTAAAAGAGTCTGAGATACGCAGGGAAAGGTTACTTATGGCCTACAGGAAGTCATAGTCAGCGCATTAGCAGTTTGGAGTAGCAGAAAGGAGCAAAGACAGGCTTGGGTTTATATTTGGCTGCTAATTGGGGCAATGAACACTTTTTTTTTATATACATTTTAACAACAAACTAGGCTTCTAAAACTTAAAAAAATAAATAAATTTAATTACTGCACTTTATTGCATTATTTTTTGTCAAATCAACTTTCTGAGCTTTAACCATGTTATAATCTGGGTGTCCTCCCCCCAGGAAGTTTTGAACAAAACGGATGTAATTTCCTGTCATCTGATGAATTTTAGATGATCATATATAATTTCCAGCAGCTACTAGCCTCGAAGAAAGTGGTGACAGGGTCGATGGTAATAAGTAAAGAGATAATAGTACTTGGAAGACAATAGATAGTTGGAATACAAGAGATACATGGAAAAACACTTATAAATATTTCAGTAATTATATCTATTGCACACAACATAATTCTCAGATCAGGGCTGGCAAGTGGTGGCTCTGTAGCTTGGAGAGCGTCCCCTTCTGGCAGCTGACTTGTCAATATCTTGTCTCTTAATGCACAGCATAGACAAACAAGCAGAGGGTGGTCCTGTTGTTAGGGGGCTGCTTCTCTCTGACAGCAGGTTCACAAGAGCACCTTGCCTCTTTTAATGCACATCACACACAATCTAACTAATTATTATTACCATCAACATCACTAAACCAACATAATCATTTATTACAATTGTCATGCTTAAATAGTAAGTTATTGTATATTAGACATAATCGGAAGAATTACTTATACTTAATTAATATATTGATATATGGTGATATACGACGGTAAAATGAGTTATAACAGTAATACTTATATTAACATGTATTATAAGCATAAAAATAAACCGTATTACACTGCATATGTGTATAATGGACCATACTTAATTGTAATTATAAGGTATAATGTACAAGATATGTTAGATATTTTATATAAATACAGGGGTGGGGTTAAATAAGTTAGTTTTCTTCCCACTCCTTTTCGAGCTACAATGATATACAAACTGTGAACATGTCTGAAATATATTTATAGATACTGTTTGTTTGTTTGTTTGTTTGTTTGGTTTTTGTTTTGCTTTGTTTTTCTGCCCTGTGTGGGTATAATGTATAATATTGTACAATATATTTATATTTTCTATGTACAATATTTTTATTTTTTATAGCTTGAAATAAAGTAAAAATAAAGTTCTACACTGTAGTAAGAAAGGGACACAAATTAAGATTTTACTTCTTAAGTTTTAAGGCAAAGCGTCTCACATTTTAAACATGAGCTGCTTCTCTGCACAGAGCAGAGTATGATTTAGCTTTAGTTAGTTAGCTTTGTGAGAAAGGCATTGCGGTAACGTGTGCTTTAGATCGCGTCTTTCATTACTGCACATATTATTTCAGGAGCTGTTTATAATTGTATCTCCGCGAGTAAGAGGTCAATTGTCATCAAACGAAAAGTGACTTAAAGCTTGACAGGTCTAGAACACATCTGTGGACTCAAAACTCTCCCCAATATTCATAAATTTTAAGTACATCCTGTTATTGATCTGGCTCATTAAGCCTGTGCTGAAGGACGGGGCAGTCACTGTGCCCTTAGCATTTGCCTGTATTGCTTATTCCACGGGCAGGCTATGATTTACTGTGTTGTCTTGCTAATAAAACCTCCGAAATCAGCACATTGTATGTTTCAAAATCTATACATACTCCAGTTAGCGATTACTAAATTAGTTGACAGTTAGGTCAAGTTAAGATCATTGTTTAATTTGTCAAGGAGTGGACAAATTTGATTAGTTGTTGTGTAGCCCTAAATTGAAGTGTCCTAACAATTACTGAATATTGTACTACAGGGAAAAAATTAGATCCAGAAATGGCTAAGAAAACCATATTTACAAAATACTGCACCACTACAATGTACACCACAAAATGTATTCACTTAAATGTCTTTGTAGCTTTTGGCTTTTCTATTTTCAGTTTACTATTTTGACACAGTTCTCCAAACATATAGTAATTTAAAAATGAAAAGCAAAAGGATGATTCGGTGTGCTGAGATCTTGTCACTTTAACATTCCTAAAGTACATTATGTAACAGGATTTTTATGAATGAATCCACTACAGGAAACTGAGTGTTGCAGTAACCTAACTTTCGCCACAAGATGGGGGCAGAGACTGGTCATTACACATGTGCTCTGCCTCGCCTTGAGTTTCCACACATTCGCAAAGTTCAATGTCAGTTTTCAATTTCAATAGAAAGTGGTGAATTTCAACCGTTTTAGTCTGTACTTTTATTCACATATTACTTATTTTTAAGCCCCTCCTCCTCTATATTATTGGTTGTCCTTTTCACCTCTCAAACTCTTGCCCCTCCCCCTCACCCACTGTTACTTCCTCCTGGTTTCTGCTGCTGACTCTGGTTCAAGGTGAAGAAAGTCCATTTGTGTTAGCAGCAACAGGTCACTCTCAAAACCCCAACCAAAGTTTCCTTAAATGTAGCTGTATGACTTGTATGGGGGTACGGAGGAAGAGAGGGCAGGTGAAATAGCCTGGATATCATACTTTTGGTGTTTTATTAGAGCACATGGCTTAACAATAATGCAGATTCAATGAAGGATCCAAAAATAAGTCTGCAAAACAGTTGCCGGCCTTTTGAATGTTTGTGATCCTATTTTAAGTGTAACATCTTCTTGTTAAGGCTTGGGTTATGCAAAAAAAAAAAAAAGTATTTTCCAAAACCAGAAAGTTTGTAACAACTAAACAGGTAAAAGAAAAAGAAAAAAAAGACATTATTTTGGTTAAAGTTTTAAAAAAGTAGGTGTCAAGTTTGCTGTTGTTGTAAGTATTTATATATTTTTTTTGCAATTGCACAGCAAAAACTAATATTACAGCCACTAATACTAGTTCAACACAATATTTTTACTGTTACTAGTACTACCTCTACTACTTTTATTTACCATTACTACTGCTACTACCAAGATCAAAAATACTTTTACTCATTTAGAGAGTAGAAAAATTACTTGAGTAAAACTAACATGCTCCATCAAACTGTACTTAAGAAAAAGTACAATACCCAGTGTGTTCATTATAACAGCTGAAAAGTGTCTCTTCCTGAGACGTACCCTGTGCTTGAATAACCATTTTAGATTCATTCTTGACTAGCCATGCAGCCCAGCAGGCTATGGGAGTGTCTCTTTTACAAATAATAATCTCATATAAAAATAATAATCCTGCGTGTTGTGGGTTCAGGCAGAATGTGTCTCCCCACTACCATGGATGTATTATAGAACTGGATAGTGATAGTTTTTATTTATTTTTTTTATCCAAATGAAAGATTTTGAATGGAGAAAAAGTCCATGATATAAAAATAGACAATAAACACTACAAAATCTGACCATTTTGGAAGCTGTAGGTGTCCTGTCAGCCGAACGGCAGGCGATATTTTTACATTGTGCTCTATGGAAAAAATACTTCATGAGCTGCATGGGATTTTTCGCTGCTGTACCATGGAGCGGCCATTTTTCAAGTTGGCATCAGGGGAGAGGGGGTGGGGCCCTACCTGGTCTTATTATACATCCATGCTCTCTACCCCATGATTTCCTGTCACTTCTCAACTGCACTATCCAATAAAGCCAAGAAAGGCCTAAAAATATCTTTAAAGAAAAAGAAATAAACCTATTTAAATAGCTTTTTATGTCAGCCAACAAGAGAATAAAATTATATAAATTTAAGAAACTAAAACCAAAAATATATTTTTTTAGCCATTGATAAATATAATTCCTCAAGCTTCTCCCAGCAGGCGTTAAGCAACAGCCAATCAGAGGGTCCATTATTGGAGTGTGCCAGCAGATTAAAATCCTAACAATACAGCCCAACTGTGCCTAATATAAGTGCTTAGTTTAGAAAATATTACTGAGCGTATCAACATTGAGTCTTTTCATTGAATGTAGCAGTTAGCATCTTTAATTAGCATAAAATAAAATAAATGTCAAAATTAAGTGTTCAGTTTGCACCGGTGTAAAAATGAATGGCACCGCAATTCTTGTAACCAAACAATGAGCAGAACTTATCTGAATACTTTATGATAGAAAGGTCTATTAGATGACTAGATAGGTTGCCTATTTGAGTTAGTTTTTTCTTTTTTTCCCTTCACACATGGTTGTTATTACAATAGGATCCTGAGAGTTTGTATGGGATTTATGTATCAGTGTACTTGTAATGACATTTCTTTGTTTTCTTATTTTGCAGTTCTGTTGAAGACGCCGTGTGAATATTCCTCTTGAGGCAAAGTGAACTGAATTTGGACTTGAAAAACAAAAAACAAAGATGAATTTATTTTTTCTTTTTGTATCATTTCACATTATATCATTTTATATAACTAAATTAAAAAGGTGTAATATATTAAGACATAATATGCCAGTTGTACTTTGTAGCCATGATTCATTTTGTATGAAGCACTTAGTTTATTTTGGATGTAGGTGAAGCTTGAAGCCAGATGAAAACTGTAGTGAGGCCTTGTAGAAACAGTGCCTTTTTTTGCCAAATTTTGCTGCCACACATTTTGCCTTTAAATTTTCTATTAAATATGCTCTTGCTTAAAAAATGTCTGGATTATTTCTGTTACAGAATGGCATAATTAGTATAAGCAGTGTCTGATTCTGCAATTTTTCTAGTAAGTGTTGGAAATCTTTACCTAAACCTTCCAATTCACCTTCTGAAGCCACAGATTTTGTGAGGTCACAGATGACTCAACCTCAGCCAATAAGAAGCGAGCTTAGGGGGTGACCGAAGCGCTGCAGTGCACCAATCAAAACATTGTATTGAATTTATTCATTCATCATCTTATTTACATTAGGGGTGGCAGTTCTGGAGCCTATCCCAGTAACTGTGGGCCTCAGGTGGTGTACACCCTGGACAGTGGCCAGCTAGTTGCAGGGCTGACCCACAGACACTGACCCATTCACTCTCACTTTGTAGCACAGTAGATTCAAGGGGAGGGGCCTTAAGACTCATTTATACTCAATCCGCTCAAGCTGAGTTGAGTCACTAAAAGTTGGTTACAAGAAGTACTGGTATTTATTAGGGCTTCACGATATGGAGAAAACAGGCGATATTCGATAACTGTTGAAAATTGCGATAACGATATTGCGATATTTGAAAATAGAGCATACTTTTCAAACAAGTTAAATTCGCTACATTTAACAAAAAAGTAAGTTCCTGTATTTACAAGTCAAAACAGCGACAAAATCAAAACTTAACAGACTAAACCAGGAATAAAACAAGGCTAAGCTGTGACTAAATTAATTAAATTACCACTAAAACTGGACACATTTTATTTAGTCACAACACATGTTCTTTTAAGGCTCTGGTGGAAAATGATTCTTCAGTGTAAATCTCTGTCAGATGGAAGACCACAGCATTATTGCGATATATTTAGATTCTTGCAATATGGATATTGCGTTTGCTGATATTGCGATAACGATAATTTTGCGATATATTGTGCAGCCCTAGTATTTATGTAGGTTATGGGTCTCCAACCTTTTTTCTCCAGACAGTTACTTTTATAAAATTAAAATGGCAGAGAGCTACTCATGCTTTGTAACATTTATTCATTCATCTTCCACTTTTCTTCTCTAGGATCACAGGTACTGGAGAAAATTCCAGTTACTATGGACCTTAGGTGGGGTACACCCTGGATAGTGGCAGTCGCAGTCAGTTTTTTTTTTTTTTTTTTTTCCTGAACATTTACAAAATGTTGGTGTCCACAGCTCACATTTTAAATTATAACAAGAATAATATGTAGTTACCTCTGTTTACTTTGAAACAAAACTTTATCATCTAATCTTAAAATATTTTTTGTGCACAAAGGTGTGGTCAATCAATAGTCACTTTAACAAAGGAGCACCCATTCATGGCTTCATACTTAAAATGAAGACTACCCAAATCCTGTATTTGTAATTGTAATTCTATGCTACTGACATTATCATTTATTCTAGACGCTCTCTGGTAACCTCAATGGGAAATGACAAATACATCATCATAAACGTACCAGGCCAGTCATGGAGGGACAAGTGGTGGAGAAAATGAAGAAAGTAGCTGATGTTGAAGAAGGTGTGTTAAAACTTGTGACTGGTACTATACATATTGCTATTTTGTTGATACATTGGAAATGAGAAGCTCTTATGTCAAGTTAACGCTTTATGTGGTATCCAGGGGTGTAACATCACTGGAGCCTCGGACATGAAGGCGGCCCCAGTGAGATTCCTTAATTATAGTCAATTTTAGTGGATTATTTTCATTCTGGGCTATAAATTACACTGCAAGCATGACTCGTTTAAGAACAAGTGTATGATTAAGAAATATCAAAGTTGTATGATAGGCACAATACCTTCACAATATTTACTTAATGCCTACAAAGTTTACTTATAAATAAAAATGCATGTATGAATATGTTTTGATGAACTATTAGTCAAGAAATCTCAGTGCAATTTTTACAACTTAAAGTATGATATGTGTATGTATAGACTTACTGAATGTACTTTGTAACTTAGGGGCCCATTTTGAAAACCTGCACTGCGGCCCCTAATTACCACCTTACGCCACTGCTGGTATCCCTTCCTCTTTTACCAGAAAAGAAGGCTGACACAAGTTGTCAACAATGAAAATGTTATTTCTATATTCTAGTCAATTCTACTATTCTACTGTTTCTTGTTGTATTTTAAACAGTAAGTGCCCCAATTTTTTAAAAAGGAAATCAAACTAAATCAAACCAACCAAATCAAACTAACAGCATTTTCAGAGCAGTCCATGTCCAGGGGCGGAGGTGGAGCTGCTGAGAGACTGAGGTGTTGAGAGCTGTTAATGTTTGTTATGGAAACACAGTTGAACTGTTTCTGAGCTGATGACAGAGGAAGGATTAACTCTGGAGGATACTCACTTCTGTTCAGTGTCTTACAGATGGACACCAGGACAAAATCACGGTTTACTAAAACACAAAGTACTTTTAAGTGAACTATTTTTCATCATTAGCAATATGAAGAATTGAAAAAATACAATGTAATGTAATGTAAATGCCTCATATAACATTAATGGTATTTTTATTTTATTTTTATTTTTTTGTAGTTACAATAAAGAATGCATGCAATGTATTTGATTGGTTCAGAAATTTTCTAATTTCTATTTTTTTTTTACATATTTTTTGCCTAACATATTTATATTAGTTTCCTTATGTATTTATTTTAATTTAAATTATTTTGTCCTTGTGTTAAACATTTATTTATTTGTGCAGTTATTTTACTACTATTTATTCTTCTAAAACTCACTGAATCCTTTATTTTTATTATTTGCTATATATGGTGAACCATATGTACCTATCTTCAAATTACATTATAAAAAGATTAGTCTCTTCACCCAAATTGCCTTTCCCTTACTAAAGTGGACATGACCATTATGGAGTGACCGAAAAACAACCACCCCGAGAGTACTACTATAGGAGGATCAGCATCTTCGTGTTGGCCCAAGAGAGAATATGGCGGACTCTGACTTTGTTTTTAGGTGTAAAAATCATGTTCAATATATGGAATAAAACCAAGGTCAGAGTCAGAAATAACGGACAGGTTTTTCACTTGAGATGATGAATTTAAGGAAAAAGCCTGTAATTTAGATAGGAGTTTCTCTTTCTGAGCCTCAGGACCAATGATTGAAACTTCAGTTTTGTCCTGGTTAAGCTGTAAAATGTTTTCTGCCATCCAGGATTTAATATCTAAAATACAGTTAAAAAGGGCATCCATTGGTCTTGTGTCATCAGGAGACACGGAGATGTACAGCTGCGTATCATCAGCCTAACTTTGGAAGTTTATTCCATGCCTCCTGATGACACGGCCATATACAAATTAAAAAGTACAGGGCCTAAAATCGACCCTTGGGGCACACCGCATGTCATTTTATGGATCTTTGAGGAGTATACTCACTCTATACTTACCGTAAATGTTCTGTCTGTGAAATAGAAAGTGAACCATTTGTGAGCAGTACCTGAGAGGCCGACCATGTGTTTGAGATTGTTTAAAAGAATAGTTTGGCCTACTGTGTCAAAAGCTGCACCAGGACTGAGAGCTTCTGTGAGTCCCAGTTACTGCTAAAATCATTTAAAACCTTCAGGAGAACTGTCTCTGTGCTGTGGTTCTCCCTAAATCCAGACTGATATCTCTCATGGATATTACAATTATTTAAAAAAAATCATTAAGCTGAGTAAAAAAAATGTTTTTCTAAAATTTTACTTAAAAATTACAAGTTAGTGGTCTGTAGTTATTAAAATCATTACAATCCAAATTGCTCTTCTTCAGAAGGGGCCTCACCACTGCCATTTTGAAGGCAACAGAGAAAACGCCCATCTGAAGAGAGCAATTCATCATGTATTAAAGCTTGTCTTTAAAAAATCCATAAAATGATTTAAAAAGTGAAGTAGGAATTGTATCTAAAAGACATGTGGTGGGTTTCACTGTGGAGAAAACTTTATCAAGAATCTCAGCATTAACCAGTACAAAACTGTCCAGTGTTGGCTCAGGTTAAAACAAACACTCAGAGGCGTTCTTATTCTGACAAGATCAAATATTACTTCTGATAGTGTTGATTTTACCTCCGAGGTGGTCTGAAAACTGCTCAGTGATGACTACTACAGGAGTATATGGAGGTATGTGAGCAGACAATGAGCCCAATCATATCCAGTTACAGGCGACAGTGGAAAAAAAGGCTGCGTTCACACAAACTCAGGTCTGTGTGTGTGTGTTTTTCCTCGGGAACTCACTGTTGGCACCGTCAACACTGAGACGTCTGCTTCACTTTCACCTACTGCCTGTAGCGTAACTAGATACTTTAGCTCATGTCATTTACTTGTGTACATCTTAAAATCTCTATTTATTTTTTATTGTTTTTACATTAGAGGCAAAGCAGACTGTGTGGTCTCATTGCAACCAAAATGAACATTTGTGTAGGCAGTAGTTATAGTAAATTTTCCTTCATTACCATTTTTACTTTTACTCAAGCATTCTTTTTCTTCATTTTCGTAGATACAAATTTTGAGTTCTTCATTCACATCTGTACACAAATGACTACATTAAATGCTTGTTATCGAATTAGAACTAAAAACGTAATCATCACATTATTTTTCAATTAAAATGTATTTCAAAATAACATCCGAATATGATCAGTTTCTTTCTTAGTCTAACTAAAACGCTATCTAGAAAATTTGGACCAGTGTACAATATGGGTACTATGGGTAAGTGTCATGTGAGCAGACAACTGTAAACAGCTTAATATTTGAAGGTAAAACTAAACGTGTGAACATCTGAAATGTTGCCAACTTTTCCTCAGTGTAAACAAACTATAAGGAGCAAAGTGGGTCAAAGTTTAAAATAATGGAATTTTAAAAAGTGTAATACTATAAGAGGACTTGTTCATGTGTTAATCTTTGTTCTTTTCTTTTTCCATATTTTTGCTTGTTTTTTATTTCATTATTTGAATTTAAATTATTTCATTATAATTTATTTATTTATTTATTATTTATGTGTTTATTCAGTTATTTTACTAGATTGCTCTACTAATAAAACTTTAAATGATAGACCATATGTACCTACTTTCAAATTAAATTATAGAAGTATTAGCCTCTTTGCCAAAGTTGCCTATCCCAGCTTTAGTGGTGTAAACCAGACCGCTTCACTGCTTTGTCTGTGGCCAAGTGTCATGCAAGAGACGACTGTAAACACCTTTAAATATAAAGGTAAAACTAAAGGTGTGAACATCTGAAATGTGGCCAACTTCCCCTCAGTGTAAACAGACTACAGGGGGTAAAGTGGGTCAAAGTTTAAAATGTTGGAATTAAAAAAGCATCATACTTCATGTCAGAGATAATCATAAGTTTATGTGCCTTTGCGAGTCATAAACATGAGCCTAGTTAATTGTTAATTAGCTATTAGGACTTTTGCATATCTGTTTTCAATGTAAATGTATGTAATGTAATACTCAATTCAATAGAAAAGCATCACACTCACACCAAATAAAACACACTGCACCATTGCATGTTCAAGGTTTCTGTTTATATATGTACAATTAAAATCACAGTTTTAACAAAATATAAAATAAATAACATTAACAATACTAAGATAAATGCATTCGGAGTCACCAGTCTGGTTAAGACCTAGGCATCTCTTATTTTTTAAACATTTTTTTTATTTAACTCTGTTGTCTGCCTCCGCAGATAACCACAAACATTGGTAACTACATTTCCCATCGTTTCCATGAAGCACTGGATGAACTCATCCCATTCACATAGATATCTTCTGTTAACGCAGAAGGGAGACAAATTAATGAACAGGCAGTGACTCTGGTGTCTATAAGGCTTCAGTGCACCTTTGTGTTCAACCCAGTGGTGTCTCCAAATGATGTTTCTGCAAATCACCTGTCAAAACAATACTTACAAAACCTACTTAATAATTCTGGAGTGCAACTACATATAATGCTGCAAATTGTGATTAGTATCAAAAATATGTAGTTATTGTTTTGACATTACAAATTTGAGGTTGTGACAAGATCTCGTGACCTTGCGAGATCAAAATGTCAATGATCAAAAAGATTCTTGTGAAGATTAAAATCAGCCTTGTGATCTAAGGATCGGATTCTGTTTGCACTTTTTATAAAGGAGAAGCCAGTCAGTTGAAGTTGTTGCAAAACCTTTTTTTTCATTTGTGTCAAATACATATTTCAATTGTGTAAAAATCTTGTCTCGTCTTGTTCTCATTAACGAAGTCTCGTGTCTTGTCTTGTGGGATTTGTGTCTTGTCACACCCCTAATTAAAATGTAAAGTGGGCCCAGTCACTCAGAATACACCCATGTGGACTGTCAGAAATTATGAAAAGGATGCGGCCTTATTAGATTTAGGCATTTAGGGTGTTTTTTAGTCCAATTTCAAGGAAAAAACTATTTTTACATTACTAACCATTCCAACCATGTGCTCCCTAAAGGTGCTGAAACAACCTTTATCTTACACAGATGTAAGATAAAGTATGTATGTGTGAAAAAAATACAAAGACCTCAACGAGATACAGTATTTCTTGCAAAAGAGTAGCCTGCTCTATCACAGTAGAATAAACAGTGACTGAAAAAGGGGTTATTTTTATGATTTGAAGCAACGTTGGTGTAAAGGTGAAAAGTTTGAGTTTTCAATACATATCACATTATTAGTGACTTTTTCATGGTACACAGATTCAATTACCATGCTAACTAATGGCTTATTTGCAGAAACATCCCTCTTCCTGGGTTGTATTACCATCCTACTGACACTACTCCCAATACTTTCAACTAATTCATCTCCCGTCTGCTCATTTCTATAAATTTGTATATGTATATATATTTTTTTTGTATATCTCTATATATTTTTTGCACCTGGGATTTCCTCCCACTCCCCTTTCCTGAATTGACCGACCACATTTCAGCCCAGCGGGCCCCCTGCAGCCAATCGGGAGCAGGTGTCCGAGCGGGCAGCCGACAGTGGTGAGGTCAAAGGTGAGAGGTCACAGAGGCAGAGGTCAGCAGCAGCAGTGCCCTTTAGGCCGCCCTGGTGAATGGACGTGTGCGTGTAGGACGTTTGTGTTACTATACTCAGTCTGAAACACTTTAACATGGTAGGAATTTATCTTTGCTTTTGTTCAAACATGATACTTGTTCTCTTTCACTGTCTGGCCATTATCCAGGGTGTACCCCGCCAAAAGCCCATAGTTGCTTGGATAGGCTCCAGCCACCCACAACCAATAATATAAGTTTTATTAATATTGCTTGTAATGTATATTTATGTCTGTAATAGTCGTATTAACTATAGCATTGTTTGGTATTGCATTGGGGCTGAGCTATGACTCCATCTAGTGGTACAAAGTAAAATAACATCTTCCCTTGTTGGCACCTTCTGAGTCTTTCTATATTTTAAAACAAGCATTTTAATTTATTTATTTTTTTTTTTTTTTACATTTCTATGTATTTTCTGTGAATTTAGGGTTGGATTTGCAATGGGGCAGCACCAACAACTTGAGAGGCTAAATTATCTTAATACAATACCAGATTTTAACACTTTTATATTGGTTTTCTACGGAAAAGAATTAGGGCCACTATATATAAAAAAAAAAAAAAAAAAGTTGAGTTCTGAAACAAACATCTCTTTTTCTCCCCACAGTATAGGGCCGTGCCAAAAATCTAATTTAAAGTTGAATCACGATTAAGTATAGGGTTGATCTCGATAATAAGCTTAGAGCACTTCTATTCGATATGAACAAGTTTATTAACAGTGCAGCAAAAAACAGAGCAGCTGAGGAGAGCATGCATGTTCACAGTTACTGCTCACCTGTTACAGCCTGAGCCACAGAGAACAAGAGTGCAGTTTAGAGGAATAACCACCTAAAAGGTACTATGCTTTTAAATACAAAAAAGCATTAAAAAACAAGCAACAACAGCCGTGTCTGCAGCAACAGCGCTGAAAGAGGAGCTAAGCTAACGTTAGCATTTGCTGTGCTGCACAAAAACAGCAGTCCATACAATAATTTTACGCAGCTATTACTCCTTTGGACAACTGGGCAAAACTATCCATACATATTTCACCATCCTAACACCACAGAAATAGAGAGAAATAGAAGAATTTTTACTTTTTTTTTCAGAATCACTACAACTCAACCCTCCATTTCTTTCTTTTTTTTTTGATTTTTTTTTTTTACAGCGGCTCTAATCTTTGCACAAGTCAACTCATAGGAAAATGCATTTGAATATTTTAAGATTGACCAGTAACACTATTTTCTGAAAGTCAAGTGCCAATACCAGAAATTTTCACTTTTTGAATTGAATATTATATTTTTCCAGTCTATGGGGTTTTGTGATTGTTAAAACTAACAAGCTGATGGCCCAATACAGTCTTTCCCAAGTAAAGTTCCCTAAAGTGAGTATAGTAACACAAACTGGGTGTGTGTGTGTTTTTTTCTAAGCTCCAGTGTTTATTGCAATGTGCGGCGTGTTTGGTGCGTTCAATGAAGATCAGTACAATATCAGTATTTCACAAGAGTCTTTTGATTCTGGCAAAAAATCCAGGAAGTGGAGAGAGTGGGAGAAACAAAAGCAAAACTAACCTAAAAAAAAAAAAAAAGGATAATTCAAATGTCACGTATAGAGTTTTCTGTTAAAAAATAGACGTCCTTTTTGTAAATCAGTAGTCGGAAGGAACTGACATCCATCCAATTGTCCGTATGGTTCTCAACGGGAATAAACCAACTTTTTGCTGTAAAGGGAAATGGATGAGCACCCTGTGTTTTTCCAGTTAAGGAAATAAAAAAAAAAAGAAAAGAAAAGGAATGACACAGTGTCTGTATATATGTCCAAAAATGAGCATTCATAAAATAAGGCGAGGACGTGGGCGGAGCCTGTCCACCACTGACCGACTCTTAAAGGTGATTGGAGGATTTCAATTTACTAAGAATCCATGGCACAGATGCTTCCGTTATCTCCCAGTGAAATGCACGGACTTCTCCCAAAATAATAACTTATGAGTATCTCCATGTAGCGTCCTGTTGAGGCAGTGAATCAGTGGCAGAAAGTATACTGTGATCGGTAGAGGGAAGGGATGGGACAATAAAAAGGTATGGAAACAAAATATTAGGCATTATACTGGTGAATTTGTAAATATAGCCTGGTTATGTCTGGTATATCTGATCACGACGGCCCTACAAAACCAATATGCAGTAAGTAACTTAAAAAATAAACAAAAAAATTGGGCATAATAAGATCAATCTGTTGCAGTACCGCAAGTGGCCACTAGTGCAAAAAGCTACAGAATGTGGGAATACATATAACTTAATGCAGTCAGCAATAATACACGCCAGTAAAAAAGCCGGAGAAATTTTTGATTTAAAAATTCACATAATTTTGCCAATTTTAAGTACATTTTAAAAATAACAAAACAATTGCCAAATTTTGGATTGTAAATTTGAATTTTATGTTAATTTCTTGGCAAAAAGCTTTCAATTTTTTGCTAACAACAAATGTATTTTTTCTTGTAAACGAGTTTTTCACAGAACTTGTAAATTGTACATTTACAGAAAATTGTGGAGAAGTTGTTACTGCATTTGGCTTTGTATAAGGTTTCCTAATCTTCAAATATTGTGTTGTTTAATAATGAAGGGGAACTCAAATTGAGGATGAAATTTTAAATTGAATGAAGCTGACAATATACCAAGTAAAAAATGTTGAGCTTATTGAAAGAAAATTAAAAGAACATTCAACAATTGTGTGCGTTTTTTTTTTTTTTTTTTTTTTTTTTTTTTTTTTAGAGAAAGGGTGATTAGACCAATCTATACTACTTGGGAGTGTTTAAACTAAATGTTCAGTGATCATTCTTGTGGGCAGACACGGATATTTTGTGGGACGAAGAGGGGGAAAGTTTAGATCCAGGCTGGGACTAGGACTCAGAGGAGGTACGAGAGCCGCCGTGGACTAGAGATTTGTAGATGCTGGAGGAGAGGAAGCGTGGGTAGGAGTCCCTGTGCATCAGAGTGTAAATCTGCAGCTGGGCGTCTTCGAACGTGTGAGACGTCGGGTCCTGCATCTTTTTGTTGATCACCTCTCGAACCCGAGCATCCAGACTCACCTGGAAGAGAAAAGACGAATAGAGCTTAGTCAACCAGACCCATTCACTGTAGCAGCAAAGTGAAGTTGGTCGAGAACCCCTCCAATTAAATTAAATGCAGTGAGCTTTATGCAGTGCTTTCTGCACAGTAGTTTCTGATTGTATGTTTTTAAATTGTGCATATGTTGGTACTGCCTGCTGAGTTCTCATTGGCTGTTGGTCTCTTTTGTTGTATCTAGTACTATAGGGGCATTTAGACAACAATGCGTTGTGGATTGGCTTTTCAGCTTCACAGGAACTGGGTCTCAGTTTTCCAAAAACACAATTTTATGAAAACCCTCAAAGAGGTGTTTTCTTCCTGCAGTGGGAAGTTGCATGGAGCGCTCCGCACTTGTGTAAATGAGAAAAACAGAGTCCTCAGTGAAAACGATGATGTAACAGCCCTGTTACTCTTCACACATTCCTATTTTGACAACCTGCTGTTAGTAATACATGAATAAATCCTTCAAAGTTTATCAGCCCTGCCCAGGAGGATCACAAGATGTCAAAGTTGAAGTAAAAGCAGTGGTGACTTTGTCAGCAGGGAGAACATTGCTGTTTGCTGGCCTCACAAGATTACAACAGATTTTCACACCTTTTAAATTTTTTCCACTGCTCGAGCGTATCTGTCTAGACATGAATCAGAGATGGCATGACTCTTAAACAGCCCCTTAATCAGAATAATTCACTGTAAAAAGTAGACAAAAATTTTGCGATGACCAGACAAAAAATAAAAATAAAAAAAATACATGTAGTAAGACCTAATAAATATTGCATAGGGAATAATCTGTGAAAAACACAAGACCTTAAGATAGCATCTAGGCTTTATTATCAAGGATTTAACTAAATTAAATGCTTCAATAAAGGATCCTCCTTTTGGCTAGACCAGTGGTTCCTAAACTTTTTGGTCTTGTGTACCCCCTCAGCTTTTTTGTCAACCCCCTCTTTATGGTCATAAAAAGTACAGCATTATTTTATTATTTTATTCTTTATTGTATTCTGTATTGTAAATAACAATTCTCCTGCACTTTTTAAAAACTCTAAAAAAAATAAAATAAAATTTAAAAAATAAAATAAAAATAAACAATCCAAAAATAAAATTAATAATCATGCTTTTTTTTTTAAATAATTAAATTACTCAACTTTACAAGACAATTTTTTACTTGTTGATTATGTTTTACTATATATTTTATGTTCAGTTTATGTTCAAAATAAACTTAAAAATAATATAAAACATAATGCTTATTAAACTCATAAAAAATTACCATTAATGGAAAAGTAAAATCATATGAATAACTTTCCCTTTCCTTTATCAAATTATTAAATAATTTCATGCACTCCCTGCAATGGCCTGCGTACCCCTAGGGGTCCCAGTACCTCTGGTTGGGAAACACTGGGCTAGACCACCACTTAAAGTTGAATTAGATGATGAAAGGGTTCAAGAGGATAAAAGATTTCTATGTTAATAATAAATTTGCATCGCTTGGAGAATTAGTATTGCCATATAATCCACCCAACTCAATTTGTTTTGTTTTTTTTGCTATCTGCAAATATGGAGCTTTGTTAGAGACAACATTGACCACTTTGAGACGTTGGGTGTAAGCTACCCACTGATGGAGTTTACCAGTAACTAGCAAGAAACTTATTAGTAAACTGGTTATGTTTTTTTCCATCAGTGTTTAAACTCCATAAGTTCTATGAGCCGGTGTCTTCAACATGTGACAACTGAAAAAATGCTGAAGGTACCCATCTCTATTTATTTTGTGAATGTCCTTTGATTTATAAGCTTCTGGTCATTTATTTTTTTTCTTTCTGATGTTTATTCAAGGCCACTCTCTCCAGGTAGAGACTTTGCTCTGTTTGGAGCATCACTAAGTTCCATGGATTTCCCTTTGGATGTACAAAAAGCTATGCTCATGGGCACTATAATTGCGAAAAGGCTATTTCTAAAGGACTGGAAATCATCTACAACACCATCTTTTAAAAACTAGCTTAGCAAACTGATTTCAGTTATACATTTGGAGAAACTGCACTTTAGGAATCAGACTCAAGACAAGTGTGCTTTGAGTCTGCGTGGTTGTTTTGCACTGTTAATTTATAGTTTATATTTATAATGTTACATATTTTTGCTTTTGCCTTTTCTTGTAAATAATTTATAATGCACCTTTTTGTTTGCATGCTCACTTTATTTTCTTGCTTTCGGTGTTTAATTCTGTATTAAGAGCTGCCTGAACAAGTGAATTTCTCCACTGTGAGATTTATAAAGTTAATCGAATCCAATCTGATCTAAATGAGAACAAGTTTGGGGCCCCTTGCTTAACTACTTGGACTATCCAGGTCATTTTTTACAAACGTGTGTTATTATATAATCTGGGTGGTTGCATAACAGCGACACATCAGCAATGTATGGAGATGGTTCATTGCTCACTGCTGTGCAACAGGTAGAGCTAAATTGAACGTATTTTTTGTTTTGTTCATCTCTTCTATAAGAATACTGTGCACAATTGGCTGTGTTTATTCAATAAATACATCAACAAACACATCAGCAAATATAAATAAACATTAACACTGGATTCAGACCTAGAAGTTTAGGTAGACTCTGAACTTTCTGGCAGCTTTTTCCATTTTGAAAAGAAGCAGTAAAGGTAGCTATGTTGGTTTTGAGGTGGCATTTTTGGCCAGAACATAACAAAATCAGACTAATGTACCCTTTTAAAACACTCATATTCTACTTAGGTGGTCTAGCCCTGCAGCCTCTGAGCCAACAGCCTTTTACTGAAAGACAAGCTCCTCTCATTTCTCTCACACACACACTCACAAAAAGAGAGAGAGCAAGAGATAGGCTTCATCCCAAGGTCAGCACTGTAGACAGGACACCGAAGCATGCCCGCGTCTCTCCCTGCCAAAATCACACATCTCATACAGTATCTCTCTATCCTGAGCGCACGGGGGGCTATAAAAAGCTAAGAGTCGGAATTTATAGCTTCCTGTTAAGAGCCCAGTTACGCACACATGCTCCGAACACATGTAGATAACTGTATGTCAAAAATACACCCACTAATGTAATGGCATCTGACAAGGCAAACCTCCCAGAGCTAGGGGCCAAATAAAGCCAGCACTGCCCCCCCCTCCCCCGAGAGGTAAAAATAACTGAGCAACAGACACCGGCGTTCAGAATAAACTCACACGGGACAAAGCTGTAAGGCTCATCCTCTAGGGGTCAATGCTCAGGTCAAGCTATCAGTGATTCAGCTATTCTTAGATGTTCTCTGATGTTCGGCGAGCCTTAGGGGGGCGCTAGAGGTTGTGTCACATGATGAAAGAACAGAGAATCAATTATTTTGTAGGGATTGGAAAGTCAAAAGTGGGTTAACAACTCACAAGCCCTATAGTCTAATAACATTTGTATACCGGAATCTATTGTTGTAATGAGTAATGTATGTATGTATGTATTATGGCCACCAATGCCCATAAAATAGGTCTACAATCCCTTCTCTTAACAGCCCTTTCCATTTTGAAAAAATCATGTAAGACCAGTTTTAAGAGTTTATCTCAAATGAAGATGGCTTTTTGGAATTCTTTGTGTATCAGATTGGTTGTACCTCTGTCCAGTGGCATCCAATAACAGTTTGTTCTGAGTCTAGCCAACTCTTTCTAACCAGCACCATTTTAGGAGCATTTCAGTGCCACTAAACCACTGAACTTAAAATGATAAGAAAGCTTAAGATCTTGTCACTTGTTACTATGGTTTATCTCCAGACACTCCGGCCAAAGAACTTTTATATCTTGTGGTTTTCCGAGGCGTTGAGGTGTTGATAAGCACCAGTAAAGATGAATATCGTATTTTCCGGACTATAAGATGCTCTGGAGTCTGAAGTTGCATTGGTCAACAATGCGTCATGAAGAGGAAAAAAACATATAAGTCACACTGGACTATAAGTCGCATTTATTTAAAAACTGATTTCATAAAATCCAAGACCAAGAACAGGCATTTAATATGGAAAGGCAAGTTATTCAACTACACAATAGCACACAGAACAACAGGCTGAATAGGTGTCTGGTATGTTAACGTAACACATTAACAGTTATCCAGCTACACAATAGCATAAAGAACATACCTAAGAGGCTGAATAGGCTAAATTAGCATAACAAGCCAGCGAGCCAAGCGAGTTAGTGGTAAGCAAGTTCACCAAGCTCCCGACCTCATTCTACATCACTGAATACTACTGACAGTAGTTGTCACAAGCCTAGAGCGCCCTTTCGTGGCTGTAGATGGCTCCTTGGTTCATGTTAAATTATACGTATTTTGATATATTAGTCACACCTGACTATAAGCCGCAGGACCAGTTAAACTCTGAAAAAAAGTGCGACTTATAGTCCGAAAAATATGGTACATATATTACTAATAGTGAGCTGTTGAAATATAACTGCATGAAGCATAAAAACAGTATTTTGCGATTGTGTTGTTTTCACAGAGGACTAAGAGGTCTTCCTCTACAGGAGTGTGGAGCAGCTTGCATCCACAACTGAATCATTGTGTATTTGGTAGAAGGTGGTGACGTGTTAAGCAGCTCAGTTTGTCTGCCAGTGTGTGTCTCTAAGTAGTAAGCCCAGCGATTGTCTCAGTAAATGGGATAGGCTCCGGTCACCAGCCACCACCAAAGCAAATAAGGATTAGAAAATGAATAATGCCAAAAATGTGTTTGTATGTCTTACTATTGTATCAGCTCCCTTATACAGTCAGTATCTAATGCAATTTTTTTGTCAAAGTCAGCATAAAAGGAACTTGTTTTACTGTCATATTAATTATATGTTAATTATATCTTTACTCACTGCACATAGTCATAAGAGTCCAGATTGGTTTGTCTGGGTGCACTGCTGGTTGAGGAATCAGTATCTGTGGCGTCTGTACGGCCAGCTGGGGGTCCATGATTGAGTGCGTACACAGCATGTGTGAAGACACAGACTTGTTTAAGGTATAGAGTGAAATTTCTTACTAAGACAAGAGAGTGTGTAGCTCTGACAGCTCTGTGAAGTCCGTCTTTTACAACACAAGGACAGACACATTCACATTTTAGGTTTACTTTGACACATACTCAAAAATGGGATTTTGCATAGACAAGTGTTTGGATATTACCGTTCATGAGATATGTATCACACACCCCTCATTTCATTACATGAGAATAATTAGCTCATGATCCCAAGTTTGGCTTAAAATAAAAGCACAATTGTGGGTCAAAAGTGAATATTCCAGTATTTAAAACATTTGCTTACACCAGTGATTCCCAAAGTGGGGTCCGGGGCCCCCTGGGGGTCCACAAAGGTACTGCAGGGGGGGCCCCAGAGGCTGTCTAAGTTAAGTACATAAATATAAACTGAGTTTGAAATGAAGTTACTTCCTTTATTAGTTATATACATGGTTAAAAATAAGAGGTTAAAAATGTTTTAGCCAAAATTCTGTTTTTTGTGAGTTTTTTTTTATAGAAATCTATGGAGAAAAACATGAGTTAGTCTTTTGACGAGAATGAAGTTTTACAGGTGGGGGTCCGTGTGGGATTTTTAGAAGTTTAAGGGGGCCGCGACAGTCTTGACTTTGGGAATGGCTGGCTTACACAGTAAAAAAAGAAATGGAGAAAAGTCAGCAGTCACAGTTCAGTTGCATAATGAAATGATTCACAATGCTAATGCAAAGTTTATCTAAGCTTTCCAATCATCTGACCAACAACAGAAACGCCCAACCCTCTCGTACCTCTTTGGGCGACAGTATGGAGATGTAGTCCTCGTATATGGAGCGTGCCTTCTCCTCGATGGCGCTCTTGTTGATTTCCTGTTTGAGGTCTTCACAGGCCAGCCAAAACAACATGTTCTCCTCGCTGTACTCCGTCCTCAGAAACTCGCGGAACACGTTTCGACCGGCCGGGTTTTTCATGAGTTTGTCGAACGACTGGGACCAAAGACGCATCTCCTCCACTGACGGTTTGGTGCTAGGAACAAAAAACAATTACAGCTATTATGATATGGACTGCATTTGGAAGCATTAAAACAATACTAATGGTCTGATTGTTGGACACAATTTTACCCAATTTGAGTGTGGCCTACTTTAGATGTTAGAAGTATTTATTTTTTTATTGTTTATTTTACTACAAACTTTCAAAATTAGTTTCACCATTTGTATTTAATGAAAACGATATTTGGGCTTTAAATAAGATGCTTTAAAAAAGATAACATCAAATCTATATCCAAAAATATATTTTAATTGTGTTTAAGAAAAATTCCTTGTGTGCAGCAGTGCAAGAAGTTAGCAATTTTACAACTTTAGAAATCCAGGGGAAATGGTAGCAGTCTCTTCCATTTTACACAGTTTTTCAAGGTAGACATTTAAAGCAATTTTAATCCACACAATGAGATGTGTGTATTGCTAACACTGGAAACTATGTGGGACTAAAAGTTCCAAAATGAAATAAATAAATAGATAATTAAATAGTAAATTAAATATAAATTAAATGTGTCATTCAATAATTCAAATTGGAAATAAATACATAAATCCTAAATTAACATTCTGGTATAGCACTTCATGTTTACAAAGGTTATGTTATTTTGCACAATTTATATTTGATTTCAAAAGTTTTTCATTTTTGCATTTTCTTTCCATTCTCACCCAGCAACAAAAGCCAACCCAAAGTAAACAAACATCCTTCTCCAGGTGAGCAAAAAATGCACACTTACTGCAATTCCTTGCCCTGGTGTGATTATGTGGGGGTGGGTGGGTGTGCATGTGAGTGCATGTATGTGCACATATGTACACTTGTGTGCATGTGTGAAGGGTGTGTATGTTACATGAACTTGTGCACTTTACGTTAATACAAGAAAGGCCAGAATCAGCATTCTGACTGCCGTTGCAGTCTAAAAAATTTGAGATTATGATCAGAAAATGGCATTCAAATGTTTTTATTTTTTTTAATGATTATTTTTTTATCTAATACACTGTGTAATTTCTTATTTATTAATTTTGCATCAAAAAATAAGGTAAAAACATATGACAAGTTATTAGGTATTTGGTATTTTTATTCATGACTGAAGTTAATGAAATGCAATGTATTTGCCCTGAGCGCAAAAATATAACATTTATTTAAGTTGCAAGTAAATATATAAATAGTAAATAAAATATTACATATAAAAAGCATATATAGTTATTTCACTATTTAATTAATTACTTCATGATCCTGTGCTGCGGTGCATCATAAATTAATTTGGTCAGTCAACCTCACCCATCAAAGCCAGTGGGCGGGGCTAACACTAATCTAGTTATAGTTATTTCAATAGAGAAAATAAATATATGTGTTTTTTTCACATAAAATATATTTATATCATCTATAGTTGTTCATAATTGCATGTTGTTTTGATGGGACAATTCAAAAGCTATCTCCTATGACTCTGCCCATGTCTGTGTTTTGTCAAATCTTCACTCTTAAACAGAGTAGCTGTGGACTCACCAAGCTTCACAGTTTGGTATAGTTTCCATCTTGGTGTCCTGTGATATCCTCTTCCTCCTCCTCCTCTTCCTCCGCTCCTCTTCGTTCCTGAAAGTGATACTGACATGATAAAACGGCTTTCAGACAGGAACCACTCACTCACGCATATACGATTACACAGGCTATACACGGCTAAGTACTCTCATAATGAATGATGTGCATATTGGAGATGTCAGGGTTACTTGGTGTAAACAGTTTAAAAATTTCTATTCTGTGGTAATCTTGCAATATTTACACTCACAACGATCCTGACACTAAAATTTGACACTGTGACATCTCTGGTACATATACAAGCACACACACTGATGCTCTGATGCTAACAGCTACAGGTGGGTGCACTCGAGCCAGCACAGTGTGAAGACAGACGGCTTTAAATAATCATCTCCCTGTGGGAAGTGCAGAGTCCTAATCACTGCACTGCCACTGTCTGACTAATGTCTGGAGACTGACTTAATCACTGCTGTATTCCTCTTTTACTTCTGTGCACATCGAGTGGGATTATAACAACGAGTCTACAGTAGAGCAATGATAATCTGTGGAAAAAAATGTAATACACTGACAACATTAAGTTAGGTCTTGGTCTCTTCCAAGTAATGTTATATACAACCCCAATTCCGCAAATGGAAGCTGAATAAAATGAAAACTACAAGACTTTCAAATCACATGAGACAATTCCTATTATTTTGTATTATTTTATTATAAATTTTTTGCATGATAGAGCTTTAGTTGGCCTTTGCAGATGGCAGCAGATTGTGTTTACCCACAGTGGTTTCTGGAAGTATTCCTACAGACCTGATATCAATTAACTTAATAAGTTGCTAAATCTTCTCCCAGCTGAAGGTTTTTAAAATTTCTTGCCCCCGTCCCAACTATTTTGAGACCTCTAACAGGTCATGCACACTCTGAGAACTGGAGCTACATCCAGTAACTATTTCTTAGTGCTGTTAAATTAACTATGTGTTGCACTTCAGATCAGCCATGCATACACGGCACGGGCAATAAAGGCTAAGTCCATAGCACAGTCTGGAAAACAGGGAGAAAGGTTTATTTTAAACTGACAGAATGATGCAGATGCAGAGTGTTTTAAAGTTGTTTATGTATTCCTTTCACATAACCAGATGTCAGATGCCAAAAGTGCCGCAGGAGCAGGCCTAAGTCACGTGACTTGGTTTGTTGGCGCTGCCATTTTGGATGCAAAAAGCCGGTGTAGCCTGCTAGTGATTAGTGATCATGCATAGAAACTGAGTTCATATTTACCACTTTCTACACCGTTTCAATACTTAACGTTAAGTGTTCAGGTCAGACAACGATATTTAGAGAAATGTTCACTTGTCGATGCTTAAGACCCATATGATGTCAAAATTACGGTTTACCAGCCTTCAACACACAATCCGCTTTGGAATACCACAACGTTTACAATTATTTAGTCAATCAATCAACAATCTCACTTTAGAGGAACACAATTAAAAACTCACAAGAGGCAGAGAGCTCCTTAGAGGCATAAAAATATTTAGTGGCAGGATGGGTGACAGACCTTTAGTATGGAAAGTGCCCTAAAACAACTGTTGTCCATGTGAGTAAGCAGATGAGAGACGCAGATTAGTGAAAAGGCAATATAAATACTTCAATAAAGTAGGCTTTCCGTGGAGGTTTACAAGTCTAAAATTATAAATCAAAATTTAAGGCCTTAAAAAGTGGCAAATTTGCTGAGATATGGAGAATTAGGATTTACATTTGTTTAACCTCATTCAATCTGGCGGCGACCAGATTCAGAAAGAAACTCCACGAAAACATAATTTGCACAGTTATTATTTTGTCAATACAGGCATGATATACATCGTTAGAAAGCTTATGTTCTGTACAAAATGGGAATTAAGTTAACTTTATGCTTAAAATAGGACATATGTGTAATTAATGACCATTCCTCAGTATGCCCAAACCGAAAAAACAGACTTTTACCTTTGAACACTGGTTCTGTCCAAAACCAGTCCAATCCAAGATTAGTAACGCTCAATCAGTTCGTATAAATCCACAAATATCAAGATATACAAGTATTCCATGTTGTGAAAATAATCCTGTTATCGCCATATCCTCACGCAGAAAAGAACAAATACCAAGCTGTCCTGAACATTGCATTTTCTTTTCCTCCCCAGTTTGCTAAATGTCCGTGAAAACGTGTTTACCCTGCTAATAAACCTGAGCACAGAGTAAGAACTGACTTCAGATCGGTTTTTACTTTATTTGACGATTACAGCAGGAGCGATCTTTTATGTGACTTTTTTTAAAGAATAAACTTTGTCAAACAGTGCAACATTAACTTTTTTACTTCAAAAGACAGCTGGCAGATGCTATCACAGATATAGGACACATTAAACTATTTTTGATGAGTAAAACAAATTTAATTTGTTAGGCTAACAGACAGCAGGACTGATCCAAATCGGGCCGTGACAACTGGCTTTTGCCATCCAACATGGCCGCTCCGTGCTTTTCCGCGGAAATCACGTGATCAGATGACGCTGGCTGAGAAGGGTCTATATGTGGCTCTAAAACCATAGGTTGCAAATGTCAAACCCTAACACGTGCATGTCTTTGGACAGTGGGAGGAAGCCGGAGAGAACCCAAGGTAACATGGGGGAGGACTTGCAAGTTTACAAAATAGATTGTATGCTATCATCAGGCAGATCTCAGTTCAACAATTTTAGGTCCTGAACTCATCCTGGAGTATTTTCTTTTTTTTATTCTGTAAGAGTCCATTGAAACATAGTCCTAAGCATCATGTGACTACATAGCATTTAGCTGCTGTATAATAAATACTTGTGAATAGAAACTAATGTTCTCTACCCACTCAAGGACCCAGGATGCTTATATCACGTTCAGCTCTATGACGCACTGTGGAAAAGGATTTGACCGTTGTTCCCCTGCAACTGTTGCATATAAAGACTTTTAAACACTCAATAATCTTTAACCCACACCAAAACTGCTGTTTGCACTTTACTGTGATTTGCACTGCGCTATAACTGCTGCTGTTGGTATTTGCACCACTACGCTCCTGTTTACAGTAGAATGCTGCTCTACACCTTTATATCTTGCACACTGTCTTTGCATTGTTACCTCACTTATTGTTTTCTTGCACATACATTTTGTCTAGTTTGTATTTAGTCTACATTAAATTTGATGTATAGTATTTTGTATTTACTGTATATTGCTATTCTTGTAGTCTTTTCTTTCCCATGACACCAATACAATAGAGCAGAGACAGCATTTCAATTCCCCTGTGTGTCTGTACATACAGAGAAAGTGACAATAAAAAATCTTGAATCTTGAAAGTTGCTTACACATTTCTAGCGACAGGGGGACAATAAATATCCAAATAAACACTTCTATCTTTGACTGCTGTGAGCTGTCACTGGTGCGGTGCATGACCAGTAGTAAAGAGTTTAGTCTGGGAGCAGCGGGGTCACTGTAACCAGCACTGAGCATAAAGGAGGCAACATGGTTCAATAGACTTTGTTTAATATAACATGATTAGTTATAGTCGCTGTGGAAAAGTTACAGCTTCTGGATTTGGATATCAGGATATGATCTTCACTCACTGTTTTGCGCAGACTTCATGCCAGTGTTTGTTTTATGTCAATAGCTCAAGTAATCACTGAGATATTCTCCATTAAAATTTGTGGAAAACATCGCTATAAAATATAGGCTATAGACGAGGATTTAGCAATGTTTCAGCCAAAAAACAAACAAAAAAACTCCCATAATTTTGTTTTAATGCTGCTAATTTGATGCAGAAAAAAGCAGCAGTGCACATTAGTGAATGAATGAGAAATGGGATTGGGCCTAAGTCTCTACTGGTTGAAATGCACAAAGACTAGACCGAGATCATAACCTGGACACTGAAGTGCATGTAAACGCACTCACTGACACCACACACAATGCAATCTGACTCCATCTTGTTTATACACAATGTACTTTCCTTAAAACTGCTTGCCAAGATCTGAATGCAGCTCATGCTATTTGTAAACAGCAAAAGGCTTTTCTTATATCAAGGTTGTGGTTTTATAAAAAGAAAAGTACAATATAGGTCAATTGAGGGTGACTGTGTCTTACCATGAACAGCTGCAGCAGCAGCACCAGCAGAAGCAGCAGGCGTTGGGCCGCTGTGAATTCTGGGTAGTGGTGATGGCCCGGCCCCCTCCTGTCCCGCTCAGAGCCGAGGTCTCAGTGCGACCTCCTCCCATGGCCACCTCGCCCGCTCGCTCGGCCGGGACTGGACCTGTGTACTGGAGAGAGAGAGCACAACCATCAGGTCATTCAATTCACACTCAGGTTTACCAATGCATGAAGAAAATTATAAAAAATACAAAATCCAGCTGTATGAATGAACAGAAATGCACCATGTTTGCCTGTGTTGACATGTGCCTCAACATAAGTTAGAATGTGTAAGTATGTTAAGTTTCAAGACCAACATGACAACATGAAGTTTTTGCTCCAGCGGCTTACCATGCAACCTTCACAAATATTTTCCAAACATTCAAAATCTGTACTGAAATGCAGTAAATAAGTCCAAATGTAGGAGTATGTGTCCTAAGCATGTCAACACGCCAAAGGTATCAGTCTGCAGAAATATGAGCTCCTACAACACACAAGCTAAAAATGGCCGTCACATGATCACTTTGTTGACAGTAATCACATTGAGGAAGCACTAAAGTATGACAAATTATGACGACCCTGTGTGCATTTCAAAACTGCTGTTCGACAAATGGAGAAGAAGGTCAGCCCAGAAAATGATTCAAGGATTTGTGCAATTTATCTGCAATATTAAGGAAATAATAATCTGGGGAGCACACACCCAGCTGATTTTATAAAACAGAGCAACTGAGTAGAAGAAAAACTAGATACTGCTGTCAACAAGGTGTCCAACCAGCAGCTGTTTGGCTTTTCAACACGGTTCATGACAATGCAACAAATGGTTTATGAAATATTTTTGCAGAAAGAAATGTTCAAAATACATTGTAGACAATATTCTACTCTTGTACACTAAGAGCTTGCTGTGTTGGAAGAGAGCACTAAACTCTAAGTATAGCAAATCCAAGAATAATTCATAGTATGCTGTAGATTTTTAAAATATTATGAGAACCTTAAGGGGATATTATGCTTTTATTCGTATTTTTAAACCAGCATATTTTACAACCTTTAAAAACATTAAGTGACTAAAAACTGTTTTTAATAAGTACTCTACTGGTACCATATAGAAACAGGTGAAGAGACCAGCAGAGTGCAGAAGAGTATGGCGACCTTTTAAACATAACATAAGAAAAAAGAGCACTTCACTTCCTTAAACTTGTGTGATGCCATTTTGCTAGAAAATGAAAAATGTGAGGAATCAGTGGAAATAGAGCTGTACACCATTTTTTTTGGATAAATGAATGAGAGCAGACCGGATGTAGAGGGCTTGTTGATTGGTCAGTGCTTCCTGGAGTGGGCGGGGTTCGTCTTAAGTTTGTGGAACCTAGTGGTCTGAGGCCTCAGAACGGCCATACCAGAGAATAGAGGATTACACAAAGTGTGATGAAACAAAACACAACTTTGGTCCACTACAAAAAATCAATATCGGCATTAGTTAAAATTACTTGAATTCAGATTATTAGTCTTGATTTGGGTATTTTTTTACTAGATTAGATTTATTTACTATTAGGCTAGATTATTTGACTCAAGCCATTTTTAATTATTTCAAGCAAAATGGCCAATGGGATAAGAAAATTCCACTTACCCCATTGGCAGATAATTTTGCTTGACATAAATAAAAATGTCTTGAAACAAGACAGAAATAACTTGAAACAAGTAATCTAGCCTAATAGTAAATCATGTGTTACCAATAGTAAAAAAAAAAAAAACTCAAATCAAAATTAATAATCTGAATTCAAGTCATTTTACCTAATGCTGATATTGAATTTTTATGTTTTTGATGAGGGAACAACAGTACTATAACATGGTAGAAAGCTAAAAAAAATTGCATAATATAGACCCTTTAAATTAGCCCATTAGATGCAACAATAACATGTAAAACACAACCAGGACTAAGCTAAGACTATACCTGTCAGAAGATACTTTTACTCAAGTAATTTACTTATGTGCAATTTTGAAGAAAATGTACTTTGTGAGTTAAGCCATGTATACGCTGCACAATTCCGTTCGCCACCGTCTAAAGATTCCTAATTGTGGGAAAAATTGTCCATTATAGCTCAAAAACTGTGGTCATACGAGAGACAGAGAAAAGATTACAGACAGAACTGTGTCACGACCAGAAACGAGCTGTGACAGATATCAGTCAGTGTCAGATATTTTGGGAGATTTGGAAGATCTCTGCACATACAATCTCTGTCTGATGTGTGACCAATGCAAAAACACCAGTGCATCCTCATAGTGTTTTTGCCTCCTGATTTATTTACTTTTGCACGCACATAAACACTGCTATAGAAAGCGGTGCTAGCTTCGGACTCACCGGCGCCGAAACATCATAAACCCAAAGCGCCCAGAGCCTGAAATTTGCTCCGGCTGACTTCGGTTGCAGCCATGATTCAACGTTTGAACCAAGTAGTAGTTTACGATTTTGTGCATTCCATAAATCTTTGAAGACAAAATAAAAAAATAAAAAAATTGCACAATGTATACTCGGCTTCAATCTTTAAAACATGACTTTAATTTTAGAGAGGAAAATGGGACTTTTAACTTTGCAGTCAGAGGGTTCTTGGTTCAAATAAAGTTGGGGACATTAGTTGTAGTAAGTGAGAAACGAATGCCACACAAAACCTGTTTGCGAACAGTGGATCTCATACTGTGAGACTCTTGGGATACTACTTTGTTTATTGTCCATATAGAATTATATAATAGGGTTTATCTTATGTAACGTGAACTGATGTGTGCATTTAAATCTTGCCTTAAGCAACAGAGTGAGAGAGAGAGAAGGGAGGGCAGACACTGTGTAAAAAAGAGGAAGTGAAAGGAGCGGAGACAGGGCAGTAATGTGAGCCATCATGTGATTGAGTTGTGATCACACACAAATGCACATGAACGCACCACTAGTTCAAATACTCACATGATAACGTTGATAAAGACCAATTTTAACACTTTTTTATTAAGTTTAGACCTATTATGACCTATTATAAAACTTTTTTTTTCATTCAGTTGGCTCTACGCCTATGAACTGAACAAATAGGGATGAGTATTGAAGGACATTGCAATACAGTGCATGCCTCTATACAGTGCAGCATAATACAAAGCATTTCTATACAACATCAATCTATACTTTCTTATAGTTCAATACTTATTATTAACTTAACATAGCCAGGCACATATTGTATATTAACCTTAGATTTATTGAAGGGGGGAGAATCGATATTATTAGCTGGAATATCAATGCAACATTTGTTTTAATTAATTTTGTTTTTTTTAGCACAGCCCTATTAAAGGTGAGTCACTACAAGTAATGCGTAATACATAAACAGGTGAAGAGACCTGCAGAGGGCAGCAGGGTGCCACTCTGTTGCACTTAAAAAAAAAAAAAAAGGTACTAAAAAGGTTCACTTCATAAACTTTTTGTATGCAGGCAGCAGTCTGGGCAGAGGTGGAGGTTTGTGAAAGTCAAGTGTTTTGAGGGCTCTGAAACTCAGCGCCAGAGAATACAGGATTACTAAAAAATGCGTGAATGAAACAAAACCCAACTCCAGGTATGATGTTGCATGATAAAACCCACTTTAAGGTGTTTCAGGTGTTTCAACATGTCACCTTGCCTCTATAGATTTTTAACATACCGTATTTTCCACACTATAAGGCCCATCGGATTATAAGGCGCACCTTCAATGACTGGCCTATTTTAAAACTGTTTCATATATAGGGCGCACTGCATTATAAGGCGCATCCACTAGATGGAGCTGCGCTAAAGGGAATGTCAATAAAACAGTCAGATAAGTCAGTCAGTCAAACTTTATTAATAGAATACAAACCAGCGTTCTTACAACCCCGTTCACTCCCAAAACAAGTTAGTGCATTCACAATACGGTATCGTACGTACCGGTAGCTCTTATTTGCGCCGCCCTCGTTGAAAACAATGTGTTTCCAACTCCATTTGTCACAGTTCAAAGCTACATGAACAGCGTTCGAGCGCTCAGTTTTCTGTCCCCTCAATGTCACAACTCTTCTACTGAGATGGAGCAAAGGCCACGCCTCCTTGTTCTTTTGCGGCAGGATCCATAAACACGCCTATGGCACACATGAACAGCTGGGACTGGAATTCCCCTTTACCGTTTTTACCGCTGTCACTTTGGCGACGCCCCCTGAATACGGTAGCCATAATTAACCAACATTAATACATATACAAGGCACATCAGATTAAAAAGGCGCACTGTCGGTTTTTGAGAAAATTAAAGGCTTTTAGGTGTGCCTTATAGTGCGGAAAATACGGTACATTAATTAAAAAAAATTGTTTTTCTCACTCTGAGTCAGATATCTCCACGTCAGAAGCTCCTACAAGCATCAATTTTCCCAGTCTTATACTTATCTAGATTTTGAAGGTTTTTAATGGAGGGATTTTTATATCATTCAAACTCTGATTTATTGGGGCATTCATTGGGCAATAAACATGGCAATTCTTTTAGGCTACTGGCAGTATCATCATCAAGGCTCTATCAAATATTGTAATTTAGTTTTTTGAATTGTATGCAAGGTTATACATTTTTAGGTAGATAATTTGCATTTCATTTTCATATTAAAGCTATATTAAAATCATATAAAAATTACACAAAATTTGCACTTTTATTTCTCACAATACCAGTTATTTGATGGGTACCTTTCACAATGACATCCGCTAGTTAAAAAAATAAACCCTATTCACCAGTAGTGTCTCACCTTAAGAAACAAAAGGGCAGGAGTGTGACACGATCTTGCAAGGTTAAAATGTGACAAGCTGTCATAGTGCTCTCATCATCAGTTTCTGTTTGGTCTTGTTACAGGGGAGCAGTCAGTCAGTTAAGTTTGTGGATGCTCCCATTCTTGCAAGGCTGGTTTTTCACCAAGATACGCTAGCCTGGTGATCCAGACTCTCCTACATGCTTTTTGCAAGCAGGATAGTATGGTTCCCCTCTCGGAGCAAAATGCCAGTTCGATTTGGAACTGGCCAATCACAACCGTTTATCTGCAGCATGTCTTATAAAAGCGGAAGAGCTAACCAAGGTAGTGCTAGCTACCAAGCTAATTTAATAACTTCTCTGACCTGGTTAATGGCGTTTAGTGCTTTTCTTCGTCACCTGTTGGTTCTGCTGAAGTCTGCTGTTTTGTCCAGTCTTCTGTGGGATTTTTTTTCCTTGTCTTGTTACCATTTTAACACCAGTGAAGTCCCATTGACATCTGATGTAACAAAGGTATAAAAAAAAACAGATTTTTTTCCACCAGTCTTTGTATAACTGGCTTCTGCTGCTGTCCCCGTTTAGAAATAACTACATAACTAAAAAAAAAATGGCAAGAATCCATGTTTGTTTGGGCCATCCCTTCGTTTCTCTGATTGGTTAGTCATTGTTTCACTACAGAAACAAAATGGTTTTAAGAAGGTACCAGACTAACTTTTCTGTATAGAATAGGAAAAGAGTTTGTCTGGCAGGCCAGGCTAAAGATACGCCAGGCAGAGATGCAAGGGGCTTTATTCACCCTGCAACACCCTCACTTAGCCATCTCACTGACTCTGAAAACGGTGTATTTAAGGTTAAAAAATTGCATCGTTTCCCTTTAAGGGGAAAAAATCTCCTGTTTCAAGGAGAGTACCCATATGAATGTCTGACTACACAGATTTAAAAACACCTTTGGAAATCCATCCAAGATTCAGAATAAATACAGCAGCAGGTGGCCATATGTCTCATATGTACAGTTTGCACAGTCACATACAGCCTGTGCCATGTCCTCAAACACGCATGAACAAAAGACAGCAAACACGCTAATGTAATGCACAAAGCCAGCCTTGTGTTTGTAAAGTTCACGCCAAGGCCTCTGTCATTAGATTAGATTGCATTTGTTATTTTTAAATTTCTCTAGAATGGTTCAAATAGACCTGTGCTAAAATTGGCCTCCAGCTGTCGAGGGAGAGGCTGCCAGAGATTGCCCGCCCACCTGGGACTGCGAGCTGGGGAGAGTCTGAGGGGCCGAGCAGGTGAATATGGTACAATGACAAATGTGTTAATATTATGGCTGAGTATACTGCAATTTTTTAATTAACACATTATCAGCAATATGCATATGACAAAATACTAAATGTGTTGCAATAAATGGGGACTTTGTAACTTTTCTGTGTCAGTTTGATGGCTGAATGACTCGTTGCTGGGTGAATAAAGCGCCCTGCATCACCTCCTGGTGTATCTTAGGGAAATCTTGTCATGCAAAAATGGGAGCATCACTGCAAGAACAATAAGCTAGCGATGGTTATATTTCTTAGATTTTCAAGATGGCAGAGTGACTAAAAGGCAGAGGAAACCTTTCTACATTATTGAGGAGTAAACTGGAGTCAAGCTGAGCGAGGGGTCACACAGAAGTCAACCAGACTTGTTATTAGGGCTGGGACTAAATATACATTTTGTACCTGTGTGAAGTTGGCCCCCCCACATGATTGAAAATTAACAAAACTATATCAGTTCGTTTGTGCATCGTTTGTGCACACAAAATGAGAATTTGTGCACAATTGTTTTTTTAGATAACATTCTTTTTTCAGGCCAGCCCCCCCACTCAGCCCCCCCATATCGTCTAAATCACTCCAAAATGGTGTCATTCGTTTGTGCACGTTTGTGCACGTTTGTGCTCGCAAAATTAACATTTGTGCTCATTCTATTTTTGAAATATTAATAAATCGTTTGTTTTTACGCAGCCCCATCTCTATTGCAAGTAGGCTAACCCAACGAAATGTGTAGCGTTAACTAATGAGAAGGTAATTAAATGCCTCGTTTACGTCCTGCTGACACAAAATGTGATGCTTGATACCAGTAAAGCTCACTTTTAAATTGTATACTGGTAACTGTACAGTCGAGCTGTGTGCTAGCAGATGTGTAGCTGGCTGAGTTTGACAACTATCAGTAACTCCAAACAACAGACAAATAATTGGAAAATGTAGATGATAATAATGTAATGATCAGATTTACACGAAAAGAGAAGAAGGTCGAGGCAGTCTATTTTATCGGTCACATGACCTGAGTTTCACTTTGGACCAGTGGAGTTGCTGTTGAAGTAGCAGGTGGAATAAACCAGGACTGAACTATCTATGGCTGTTATGACAGGATTCGAGTTTTTTGCCAAGGGATGTCGACATACAAGGTACATTTTCCAATTATTTGTCTGTTGTTTGCAGTTACTGATAGTTGTCAAACTCAGCCAGCTACAAGGAAATAGTGACAGGATGTAACTCTAGTTCTCTGAGTGAGAAAAACTGCAAACTAACTGTGGTTAGTTTGCAGTTTTTAATGACGGCCCATATGCTCTATTTCCAATATATTTATAGGCTATGTGACTTTTGTGTGGTAAAATAGGTTGCGGCGCTTAGGTTGCAATTTTGTATTTCTGGGAACAATTGTAGTAAACTAGTAAATACAATAATACATTTGTATTCCAGATTAAATATAATTGAACTATGCCAAAAAACAAGTTATATTATTATAGCGATATTCAACATAGTTACAGCTTATAGGAGACTTTTTTTTTAAATACAGAATCTTGCCGCCTTACACCAGTATGCTGGAGATCATCACAATATCTTTTGTTAATATTGACTTTTTGCCATGACACCCATTTACATTAAAGGGCTACATTATGCAAAATCAATTTTTTTGAGCTTTCTCCCATGTTATAAAGGTGCTCTCTCATCAAAAACATACCTGAAGTGGTGTTTTTTAAAAGTTGTAAAATGTGCAATCCTGTTCTAGAGGTGACTAAAAGATAAATAAAAGCATAATAGAGCCCATTTAACAACAGCATGCAGTCAAAGGCACTACTTTAAATGCCAAAATAGTAAAAAAAAAAATGCACATAGTTTTCCATAACCGTGTATGGATTTGAGGATAGAAATATAGATTACATAATACAAACATTTAGTGAGTTAGCAATTGTGCACTAAACCAGCTGACACTATTTAGCATCTTTCCTTGAAGCACACAAAGCAAACAGATTAGCAGTGGTGGCAGATTTCGAGGTCACGTGTTACAGGGCATTCCAACAACGTCAACAAATGAGGCAAGAGTGATTATTTAGACTTTAACCATTTAGGGTTTAGACAGTATGCTCATTCATTCATTCATTTAATAAGGCCCTTTTCTTACAAAAGCCCTCTAAAGACACTACTGCCTCTTTATCTGTCTCCTTTGAGTTTGCATGTGAATAAAGTTGGGAAGATTTGGGTCCTGACACGAGAGGAGAATCTCTGAGTGCTTGTACTGAATGTTGGGGCTAATTAGCATGGCTATTAGCAACATGAAGCTAACACACAGATAAATGAGCTTGCTCCTTCGTAGTGGCTGTGGTTTAATTCAATTCACTTATATATATAGCCCAAAATCAGAGCAGTCACCTCAAAGGGCTCTACAAACAATTAGTTTAGAGTAGTTATTGTTTATTTTTGATTGTGTGACTAAGAAGCATACCCTGTCCATAGACCTTCCCTTTTTGTAAGCAAAAACTCCTAAAAAACCCAAGCACAATATAAAAAAAAAAAAAATCAAGCAGGTTTTTTTTTAAACTACCTTTGTTGAAAACATACTTTAATCTAATATCATACTAATTAGATTATCTGACTGAATACTGTGTAGGTTAAATGTCAGTATCACAATGCTTGACTCAAAGTTATTCAAACAATTCAAAAAATGACTTTTCTAAAATGGGAAAAGTGTAATTAAATTTCAATTACTTCCCCAGATATTTTTTATATTAATAACTCTGACTAGCACTCTACTAATTAAATTGTCTTTAAAGATGAACTACGTTTTTCTCTTGTATTTGAGGAAAGTTAATTATTCATTTAATAGCAGCATAACAGAAGTCATCTATTAGCATCAGGAGAAAAAAAGAGACAGAAAAAAAGCGCAAATCAAGAAAAAAAAAAGAGGAAGAACAAGAGCTTTTTTAAAACTTGTTTTTCCTTCACATTCCAAAAACCCCAGTATTGGGCTTTTAATTTGGAAAAAAAACAACAACAAAAAAAAAAACACAAAAAAAAAAAACAAAACCTCAAGTTCAGTTGAGTTCTCCATTTACACACTACAATAAATACACTCAAGTTACAAACGCCGACAAACCCAGGGCTACAAAAGGAAGTGGGCTTGGCTTGGAGTCTTTCCTAAACACAACACTCACAGAGCTGATGGTAGTTGATAAAAAAGTCCATCCAGTCCCAAAAAGACACAGTAACGTCCTGCAGATTACCTGTCCCAAACGCTTCGCCCTTTTATCAATGGCCCATCTTTTAAAACCAGCTCTCACGTTACAGCGCCTCTTTTTATCTCCCACACTGGCAGGATAAGAAGTCCACGAGAATTAAATGTCAGAGGGACACAGGAGGAAGAGAAAAAAAAAACAACTTTACCCTGAAAACCTAACTTAGTAGATGTTTAGTAAATTGCAATTTTTCTGACGGATATTGCGGTTGCGATGAGATTTGTGATATATTTTTTAAGATCAATGTTCCATTCACAGTTTACATTTTAAGCATGTGATAGAGCATTAACACTTGAGAGAAGACTGAAATATTCACTGCTGAACTAATAAAAGCAATCACAGGCCTTTCAGGACGTCTGTAGAGCTCTAAACTACGGTGGCCCTGAGCTGCAACATATCAAAATAGATTTTGTCCACTAGAAAAATAAAAGCAGAGGAAGATTTTGAAATGTGTTGCCTCAAAACCTGAAACCTGCATCTAAAAATATAATATCCATTAAAATAAAGCCACGTTTCAATTTTTAAAAAGCTTTATGAAACCCTGTGGAGACGACAGTTTAAATTGCAATTTTGATTTGATTTCGATTAATTGTTCAGTCTTAGATACTACTGGAATGGAAAAATATTTTTTATTCATTATCAAGTTTCAGTACCTAGTGGGATCTTTAATATTCCTTTGCATGTATAAATCAAATACATAACCCAGAATAAATCATACAAACTACTGGTTTTAACTTGCAGCTAAGAATTTTGCTCCAAAAATTGGTCTTTTATTCAATATTATTGTGTTTCATGATGTAAAAGATAAATTAGCACACCCAAGGTATCAGAAAAAGTATCGCTCTGATACTGTTAAGTACTAGTATTTAAAAAAACTGAACAGTACCCAGGGTTAGTCATGTTGCTAATAGCCATGCTAATTAGCCATTTTATGCTCTGCCCAGTACCCACCATTGCCAGCAGGGGGCATTAGACACCTAATCCAAGCATTCCCTGCAAAGGCAAAGTAGCAGCCCCTCAAAAGACATTTTCCATACATATACAGTTATAAGTTACAACACCTAAAATATTTTAAAGAAAAAAAAAAGATTTCAAAAGGCCTGAAAGATATAGTACCCTTTAAGTAAAAGCAAAATTTTTCCTTTTTATGTAAAAGTATATATATTTTTATGTACTGAAAAAATACATTTTACTTTATTAAATGTATTGCCCAAAATGTCTTCACAGCAGGTTTATGGATGTTTTAAAAACCCTTTTCAAAGACATAGTCGTTGTTGCCAAAGCCACAAGGTGATGCTACACAAAACTAGATTTTGAGTTCACATAAGAAAGAAAAACATTTTATGAATACCTTAAACTTAAATGTGTGCCTCAGTTTGTCGCAGGAAACAGCTGTAAGAACAAGAAGTGAAAACTAGCTCTATTTATAATACTGATGCCAACTGATTAAGTGTACAAGGTAAAGATTACAGACACTACAGTTATTCTTGTTATTGCATGTGGTTTATTCACGAAACAGCAAACAAATTTAGCTCTAATTATAGAAAGTGTTAGTCTGGTAAACCTGGTAACACTATCACTTAGACTGAAAGCCACTGACCTAAAAAACCTGAGTTTTGACATAGAGCTAATATACATTTATGAAAACATCTACACACAGGTACACTTTTAGAATTAGGTAGACTTAGATCTATGTGGTTTAAATTGTTTCAGATATGACAGTGGTTCTTAAATTCTGGGTACCACTGATGGTACGCATGCTTCTTCTGGTGGTACTCGGGAGTCAATCCTGATGCAGTTTAAAAGAAAAAAATAGTGAAAAAATGTATGCCAATTGTAAGAAGTCGCATTTCCAACTTTGCTCTTAATTTTGAGTTTGCATGGGCCAATGTGTTAATCTGACTGAACTTGGCAAGATTATAGACATACAGAAAGCACACATCAGCTCAGTGCCACCACATGAACTTCAAACTTCTTCATTTTCAGTAAGGTCAGCTGAGCACAAGGAGTAGGACTAGACAAATCCAGGGGGAAAGCTGGCGATCTCATTCACAAACGACACTAGAGCTGCTGGTGAAAAGACTGCTGTCTCACTAGAACATGAATGAACTGTTTATAAGTCACACTACGGCATATAAAATGGTATTTTGCCTCGGTAGGTTCTCAGAAAGGCAGCTAAGGAGATGAGAGCAACATAATGTATTCCTTACAGACCTTTCTATGTGCATCAAAAAGAGCAATTTCAGCCAAAAAAAAAAAGAAAAAAAAAAGTCAATTGATAAGATCAGGTTCCACTCAAGAATCTTAGCTGCTGTGTTGTTCAGCATTACCTTGCCTCCACTGTCTCTAGCACTGATGTATGAATGTGTTAGTGTGATTGGTGTTGGAAGGAAAGGCCATTGGTGCCAAATGTGGGTTATCTCACCTTATCTACTCTTGCATAATGTCAAATTCTATAAAGGCATTTTCTCTTAGGCTAGGTTTAGTAATTTAGCAATGTGTATGCCAATGCTCCCTTTTTTTTTAGGGGTTGCCACAGTGAATCCTTAGTATATATACATATGCCGATTTTTGGTCAAGCACATATCCGGGCAACCATGTGACTGAAGGACCCCAGCTTCCCCACCCATCTGGTAGCAGTTTGGGCTCTTACACTGCAGTTCATTAGAAACATCCAAAATCAGTTTATCTCGGCCTGGAAATGGCTATATAATATTAAATTCTTTCATAAAATTAAGAAAATCGGCCCTACTACTACAAAAAAAAACAAAAAAAAAAACAAACTTAAAATTCAAAATTGACAAGGTTCATCAGCCACACAAATACACAGAAAGACAACCATTTGCTCTCACATTCATTCACTAAAGGCAATTTTGTTTTCTACAACGTTTATAAGACGTATTTTTAAAAATCTGTTTCACTATTTTATGCAATAAAAACAAAAAAAAGTTTAAAAACATTTCAAATAAACTGAAATTTGACCCCATTTTCAATCTGCCTGCAACCCTGCAACTTCTGGGTCCAGACCCACCAGTTGGGAATCACTAATCTAAGGTATATTTATATTGTCTAAAGCCATCCATTGAAATTGTATAATCATGTATAACGTTTAATAACAAAAGTACAGGCACCTCATTGTTTACACTGGGCCATAAGTTACAAATCAGGCATACTGTGTATAGTTCTGGCTTTTGTTTAAAGAAGTCTACCATTGGTGCTGGTCCCAAGCCCTGATAAATGGAAAGAACTACTTCAGGATAGAATTCTGGCATAAAACCTATGCCAAATTAATATACAAATCACTGCACACTAGGAAATGCCAAAAGCATAGAAGAAAATAGCACAAAAGTAAGTAACTTTATTAAGCAATTACTGTAATGTAATTGTCATTCCCATCTGACATCAAGCATCTAGCATTTATCTAACCAGGCCAATAAATCATGCGATCAAATATATTTGGATCCAGGCAGGGGAATGGCCAGGACCGTCTGGCTCACACACTCACAGCTGCGGTGCCAGAAGGGTTTAAGTCATTAAGAGCTCATTTTATGTATTAATCGGAGAGATTATGGCGCTATAATCTGACCACCTGACCACACCAGCAGCTCTGGGGGAGTCAGGGCAGAAAGGTTAGAGCCACAGCAGCGGATCAAGAGACAGGGAAATGTAACTGAGAAGGGATTAAAGACTGATTTATGAGTGGGGGCGAGCAAAACTGAGATGGATACGCTGTAGGAAAAAATAGTGGATTTTAATTTGTTTAGGAAAAAAGTACTACTGCTATCATTGGATCAAAATAATCAGTCTTTTGTATTTGTTTGCTTATTCCTGCTAGGAGTCTCCCCTGACCACACCGTGTAAAAAAGGCAAAAGCCAGATGTATACCTGTCATGTACAAAATATGACAGATCGTTTGTTGAATATGCAGCACCCGGCTCGTCTTAGCCCCGCCCCCCAGAGTGTCATGCCAAAAGAGTGCCAGTGATTTGACCTGGAAAAAAACATGAAACTTTGTCACAGAAAGAAAAAAAAACATAGAACACAGAAAAAAAATTATTAATACAATTTTTTTGGGGCGCAGCGGCTTAAGCATTCGCCCAGCAACCGGAAGGTAGCCGGTTCGAATCCCATCTGAAGCGCATACTATTGTTGTGTCCTTGGGCAAGACACTTCACCCACCTTGCCTGTATGTATGAATGTGTCAGTGTGGCTGTGTTTGGTGGTGGTCGGAGGGGCCGTTGGCACAGAATGGCAGCCACGCTTCCGTCAGTCTGCCCCACGGCAGCTGTGGCTACAGAAATAGCTCACCACCACCGAGTGTGATTGAGGAGTGAATGAATAATGGACCAAATTGTAAGGTGCTTTGAGAAACTTGTCAAGCTTGAAAAGCGCAATATAAATCCAATCCATTATTATTATTATTATTATTAGAACAGATTCTGGCTCAGTAGGAGGACAGACTTCACTCAGAATGAGCATGTGTGGGCTGGCCCAAGGATAGAACCTACAGCCTCCTTGAGAGGCAGAAGTACTTACAAGATTCAGTAAAATAAATAAATAAATAAATAATAAAATGTGAAAGATACGCTCATTTTCAAACACTGAACTACTGCAATGCCATTTTTTTATTTAACAGACGATCTTTCCACAATAAAGTGGGCCAAACTTTGTTTTTGGTCCAGATGGCTGCAATGCGGTTCCAGATTCTGTGGTTGCATAAATGACCATTAACAGTTGTCATATGAAGGAAATGCATGGAAATACATTCTATACCTTTAACACACACTTGCACTAAAAGCACTTTAAGTTCCATAAAGCTTGTTAGTATATTTCACTGGGCAAATTAGAAGTCATACATATCATTAATTCTGTTGCTCCTGTCTGCTACTCCAAACTGGGGATGTACTGACAATAATAAACCTCAAAAAAGACTAATTAAACTGTTGCGATCAGAAATACAGTATCAAATCCCCACAAAGATTTGAAGGATTTATCAATTTAAGATTTTTTAAAAAGAACGTCTTCTCAGTTTCCGCAGACTAAAATGTTTGGTGGGATTTAAAGAAGGAGGTGGCAGCACAGAGGCCATCCAACATCACTGAGAGAAGAAGAAGAATGGATTCCAGAAGATTCCAGTCGAGAAGTGTAAGAAGCTTGTTGGCGATTATTAAAAACATTTGTTAGAAGATATAGAAGTTAAAGGACTCTTCACAAAGCTAAACTAAGCAACTAAAGCTAAGGGCTGAATAATACTGCCCATGTCACATTTTTCAAGTCAACTTCTGCTGTCTAAATTTAAGAGAAAAAAAACATATTTACAATAGGAATAAGAGCCACATGTTCCAGTTTCCCAAAAAATTGTTATTTGTGGTTTAATGTTTTACCAAGTCATATAATAAAAAGCTCTTGTTAACTGTAGCAGATTTTTTGCTGAATGCAGTGAAAGTCCATAGTGAATCTGAGTTCAGTGAGGACAGTCGCAGGGTCATACTGGGTTGGCAGTGCATCAAACAGTCCCAAGGAAAAGCAGACAGGAGTATGAAGATGGCAGCTAAGGCATACTGTACAGTTGTAGTTTTCTATAAAATAGTGTACATTTGCACCATTGTAACAAAATCTGGGTGTACAAATATTGCTCAGTTATACTTCGCATACCTGAAGACACAATGAAAAGTCCTTCTCCCATAGTGCACCTGGGTCACCAATATCAGATTTTGTATAACTTGCGCATGCTACCATTTACAGAGAAGTCATATCTCACAAAACCAACTTTCCACACAGCTTATGCACAAAACACATTGAGACAGAACAGTCCCCTGTAAGTTTGCAGTCGTGCAGGTGCAGATAAAGTCCTGCTGTACTGAGAGAAAACTCACGTTGAGATGCACAGCCTTGCTAGACTGACAATATATTTTTTGCGGGGTGGCATTATCATTATTGAAATATCAACAAAGTGGGCATAATGGCAGGGTGGTTAGTACTTTTCCCTCCCAGCAAAGAGGTTGTAAGATCGATCCTCCAATCTGGCACTCAGTCTCTGTGGGTGTAGTCCCTCCAGGTACTCCGGCTTCCAAAGAAAAAAAACAATCCTGGATCCAGACCAGATCTACACACACACACTCACTCAAATATACTAATAATAATGATAATGATAATACTACTACTACTACTAACTGCTACTACTGCTACTAATAATAATATATAACAATGTTTATAATAATAATAATAATGTCTTCCACAGTTCATTACTGAATTTTTCTTAAAATGTTGAATGCTAAGTCCTTTTTTGAGTTTTTTTGAGTACTGTAACTCCACCTCACAAAAAACCACTGTAGGACTTGAGGACTCTTTTTGTCTTGTGAAAATGTGAAAATTTTTTATGATGGATGCCCTTCCTGTTGCAACTAGCAACATACAGTGACAGGAGTAGGCAACGTGAGTGACATGTCTTACCCAGGGACACAACGGCAGTATGCACTCTGTTAGCGGGCAAACGCTTAACCCATTGCGCCACTGTCGCCCAAAATAAATACATCATTAACAATAGAAATGAATGAAAATTGTATTAAATTATGCTTTAGGCTACAATATACTACAACCACAGCCTGTCATGATAACACTGTCCCTCTCCACACAGTGATATGTGTCTGGAAGGGTTTGTTTGAATGCACAGCTGATCTTGAGTAGTGAATGACGCTTCTGTGGGCTGGCGCTACGCTTACTGTTAGCAAGAGTAGGTGGTAGTAGAGTCACTGAGACAGAATCTGCAGACTGAGATTCATTTAAGATTCTAGACTAAGTGTGGACAAAGACAAGTGTGTGTAGCTCTGACAGGGCTTCTACAACACTTTTATTTTACAAGACACGGCCACATGCATTCCCTTTACTTCATGCCTCTGTTATAACCAGTACTTTAGTTGAAAACGCCACTGAAACACTAAAAGTGTTGTGGCTGCCGTGTAGCTTTCTACAGCGCTGTTCCTTGACCCGCCAGGGATAGAGACTTGATAACGAAAGCTAAATATTTACCCAAAACCTCTAAGTAACCAGAGTTTTTTGGTTGGTACCACAAAAGTATCGTTGTTCAATAACAGGCCCTACCAATAAGTACTTTTTGAGTTACTGCAATATTCAATGTAATAGTGGAATAGAGGAAGAGTTATGGTACTATAAAAACTTCAGAACTTTAAACTGTGGAATTGCATTGAAACTCCACCGCACAGAAAATTACTGAAGGATAACAAAAGATAGGATAGCTAAGGATAGGATAGAAAAAAAAAAAAAGTTTATAGTGGAACAAAGAAGAACTCCAAACTCCTGTCTGGACATGTTCAACACTGCTAAAGCTCTCATCTCTGAAAACACTCCTTCATTTTCACACTCAAAAGCTCCACAGACATGGGAGAGCATATCCATAAATCCAGGCCAGCAGTGCAGTGTGGTGACAGACCCAAGGTTTTTCACCAGAGGCAGCGCCGACAGGCCAGATCAGCTCCCAAATCCATCTCTTCTCCTCTCCTTTTAAGGAAATGCCTGTCCAAACACACAAACAGCAATACAAACGCACATCACATTGCTCAAGCAGTGTTACCTCTCTTTTTTTTTTAAATATATATATCTTGGGAGGTTTTCAAGGATTTTTTCAGGGCCTTATCAGTGAGGATCAACTTATTAACTCAACAATCACAACAATGCTAATAAGGACACTACAATAACACAAAGTTATGAATGCTTGCTAGACATGCAATATTTTCTGACCAATAAACATTCTAAAATGGTTTGGGCTTCACGGAATGCATTTTCTTCTGATTGGTTTAATGAAATGAAGCCACAATAGGAAAGAGTACAACCGCTGAAAATCATAGCACACCAGCATTTTAAAACAAAGTTGTACCCTCATACCATGGCAAAAAATAAGAGCTTATTTTGTTTGGTAATATTTGGAAACTTTAGGGTCAACAGTGGCACAGGAGGTTAAGTAGGTTGCCCATTAACCAGTTGGCAAACTGGCTGAGTGATTCTCGTCCTGGGGTAGGGCTGTGCAGTTAGTTATTCGAATTTAATTTTCAATTATTTCACAACAATTACAAAAAAGATATCACAGAGAAAAAAACAATGAATTACACTAACTCTGAAGTGTGTTTTGAATGTGCATGTTCGCTCTGACCTGCCCCTCTCAAAGCTGATAGCTTGCTAGGCTACATGTGGAGAAACGCTGGGTTACACTTTGGCTTTAAGAGACAGACGTCGAGCAAGTATGGAGTGATATTTGTCTGAAAAAATTGACTGATGCAGAAATAAAATGTACTGATGCACAATGATTTATTCCCCCCGCTCATGAACAAATGCCTACACACATTACCTACAATAAACACAAGGTCCTGGACTATATAGTGCACTCATTTTGTGAACAATTTTGACACTCACACATTTTTAATTCGCCATTGATCACACGTGTCTGTGTAAAAAATAAAAAAATTAAAATAAAAATTAGCAAGCACTGCTGGTAATGGGCTTCTGTGAAAAAGCCCAACCAGACTTTAGCAATATTTTAGTTATTTATAATTATTTATAGATAAATAAATCATACATGTGATATTTAACAAGAATTACAACTTAAATTAATAAAACTGACTAGATTATTGCAGCTCTGTGCCTTAAGAGCGGAAGCTGTCACCTGTACAGGATAAGATAAGCTAATGTTAGCAATTTTACACCATAACAGTTTATTTAAGAGATATTTATTCATAAATACAACCCGACAGAAGTAAAAACAGCGTTTCTAACTGTTTTCATTCAGACTTGTTGTGTTCAGTTTAACTTCCTGCTGTTCTCCCGCTGTTCTCCGACAAAACTCACAAAGCATTCTGGTCTATATTGAGCGTTTAGTGACTATCGATGTGCACTACTTTTCAAAATGCATTGTGGGAAATTTTGAGTGCACTATTTTTTATTCACAAGACATTCGGACACCACTACAAAATGGCGTGACCACTATATTGGGATGAGGGAGGACATTTGGACACAGCCATGGTCTTTCTGCTTTTGCTTCTACGGATGCCCAGGGTGGACAAACTGAGCACTGCTGAAGAAGCAGCCCACATGTTTGAATTGTTTAAAAATACATTACTGCACAATTGCATTACTGCATCAGGATATTTTTGCACCAAATTAACATCGCTACTACCTTTCTAATGTGAACTCTGACCAATTTTTACTAGGTTTGCTTATAGGGAACATTATGTCCCTGCAGGGCTACCATAGCTGATAATCACTTATTATAGATGTAACGATGCAATGTAAATTGGCAAAAAAATCAATGCAAAAGAGAGAAATTTTGAATCGGTGGTAATAAAAATTATTCGTGATGCCCTTTTAAAACAGAATACAGGCCACCAATGTGTCATTGTACATAATCTGGCTCACTTGTTTGGCACTAGACAGCATTACCTGGCCATTTTGCTAAAGAAAAACATAAATTTATATTAACTTTTAGCTTACAGGGCTTGTAAAATCGCTAGCTAAAAGAGGCTGTACAAGAAAGCAAAAAGTTAATAAAAGTACCAGTAGCACTAACAAATTATTTTTATATATATTTTTGTGATTTTGACTTTTTTTTTTAATATCTACTTTTTAATTTAATTTCTCTCAGTAATTTACTGAAATTTAAGTTTGATGAGACACAAAAAGACTATGTAAAAAAATATTTTGGTCATAATTAGACTAAGTCTGTTCAAAAAAATTGACTAAAGTGCATTGTTACACTCCTATCAAATATTGGTGTGGAAATTGCTGCAACTTTGTGAATAAAGAAAGTAAAATTAATAGAAAAAAAAACAAAAACAGTTAATTAATACAATTGAACTGCAATACAAGTCTGTAAGCCAGCAGGTCAGTTTTTTACTACAGTGATTATTCAAATCATCCAAGTTTTAGCAAAAAAAACAAATAATAAAACAAAAACAGGTTACCCAGAATAGAAGAAATACACTGACATACCACGTACATTGCATCAAAACTACACAAACCTATATTAAACCGTGTGAAGAGGAAAATCAACAAGCAGCAGTCACACCTGCCCAAATTTACTTAGAAAGTAGCAGCATAGGACCATAGACTGATCTCGAAATAACCCCACGAACCTTCACCAATTTAGCCACAAACTCTTCAAACTAATGCAGCTAACCTAATGAAGTTAAAAACCAGAACTGATGACAAGATGCCCTTTACACAAAAACCAACCGCACAGCCATTTTAAAACAAGTACAACTTTCACTGCAACCACCAAAGACTAATTTTGAAAAACTGGAGAAGGACTAATTTGATGATAGTGTTGTGGAGATATACAGGGTCTGTATTGAAGGCTTGTTGCTCATTAGACTTTTTAGAAAGCAAAAGGTATGGAAAGTTGTAAATAAAAAAAGGAACGCTGATGTTAAAATGGTTGGACAATATCCTCTATAAATACTACAGAAGTGACGCTTTTATGGCTTGCATAGACTTGAATGAAGCAGCCTGTGTTCTGGCCTTGGACCTAATCTCAGTAAATTAAAAGCAAAAGTATTTAGGAGTAGTTCTCTCTCAAAAAAGGGCATGAGGTAAGGAAGGTCTTCCCATAACTGAAAGGTTGGCAGTTCGATCCCCACACCACCTCTGCCCATTTAAGGAGACATATTATAACTCGACTTTTCTTTTTTCGTTATAATGTTGTTACCTCCTTAAAAACATCCCTTAAGTCGCATTTTGTTCCATTCAAGCAAGTTTGAGTAATCTTGTCCAATTCTGGCCAACCATGCCCACTTTGTGAAAAGGGTTGAGAATTCTTTTCCTTCACCACCATTATTAGTCTGTAGAGGTACTGTTGGCAAATTGTCCTCATTTCTCTTTAATGCAACATTTTATTTCTCAGAGTGGTTGAATATCTATCCATGTACATCCAAAGGCAGTTCATTAAGAGGCCAGTGTTACGCACTTCTTGGATGTAGAAAGATGAGACGAATGATTATCATTATTATATCCCATATAAAAAAAGAAGCTACAAAATAATAATAAAAACTGACTTGGACTTTTGTAACCATTTTTTCCAGTGGGTTAGCTGTTAGTGAAGCGGTTGGTTCCCCTTGTTTTTGATGCGGTACAGCAACAGGTCAGAGGTTTAATCCCCAAAAAACTGCTAAAAACACCAGCCACAAATTGTGCCAGTCCTAAGTCCTGACAAATGGAAAGGGTTGTGTCAATAACAGCATCCGGCCTGCCAAATTCTGCCAAAGAACCTATGCACATGATGATTCCTGAAAGAAAAGAAGCAGCAGAAAAAACTGACTGGCTATAAATCTACAAAATAAAGTCACAAAATGTATTATGATTTTTATTCAACCATTTTATCCAATGGGTTAGTATTTGGTCCCCCTGTTTTCGCTGCAGTAGGTTGATTCCCTAACTCCAGCCACACATTTTGATAGTTCAAGCTCAAAGCAATGGAGAGAGTGTGTGCAAGCATAAAAACTTACCAAAGATTTTTCTGAAGGGGCTATATTATGCAAAAAAAAAAAATAACTTTTTTCTCCCATGTTATAATGTTGCTATATCAAAAACATGCCTGGAGTTGTGTTTTGCTTCAGTCACGCCTGTCTGAGTAATTCTGTATTCTCTGGTGCTGAGTTTCTGAGATCTCAAAACGCACGCTTCCACAAACCTCTGCCTCTCCCACAAATCCCCGCCCACTCTAAGAAGCACTGACCAATCAACAAACCCTCTACATCCAGTCTACTCTCATTCATTTATCCAAAAAGCGGCATACAGCTCTGATTCCACCGATTCCTCACAGACATTTTTCATCCTGTAGTAAAATGGCATCATACAAAACGTTTAAGAAAGTAAAAAGCTTTTTTTTTTATTTCTATGTTTTTGTTCTATTGGACACATTCTCTTTTAGTCATATGTTTTCAAAGTTTGTAAAATGTAAAATGCTGATCTAAAGGTGACCAAGATTGGATTAAACAGATGAATAAAAACTTAATAATATAACTCCTTTAAACAAATTTTCCACATTTGTCAATCCAATCACACCCATGTTACTTAATCCCTTCACAATGCTGCCACATAAAGCACACCCACACGGACTACACACTATTTCAAAAAAACGCTAAGTTCATACATAATACATAGTTATGCAACACCTTCGAGGCATTTTATCAAGGCTGAAAAACTCCAGAAGCCAACACTCACCTTCCCTTTTACCTGCCCTTCTTAACAAGACTAGCTAGTAGCAGTAAACAGACGTTACTGTACAAGTGAGGTTTAATGAACATCCCAAACTAAACCACCACTTTTCAGGAACTGATAAACCAGCCCTGTGTAAAGGTTGATGACGATGCAGTTATCCTCCGAATGTTGAAATTGTTTCAACACAGAATTTCCTTCACAATGCAATCAGGCATTTCAACTGGCCTGACCAAATATTAAACTGACAAAATCTAGATATACTGTAGATACTGTACTATATATAGAGACTGTTGACATTCTCTAAAGCTGAGAAGGAGCAGGCCTAGTTCATAAATGCCAGTATGGTAGAGTTTTAGCTGCTTGAAAAAAGGCATAAAGCATAGGTAGCATACAAATATAAGGTAACACTAACTTAAAAATAAACAAAAACAAATGTCTTGCATGTTTTACGCAACTTTCTACACATCTTTTATGCTAGATACATTATATTAAGGAGTCCTTATATTACAGACCTCCATTGCTCTGTATACAAGCCATCAACAGTTACTTGTGTTGCTCAAATCTGTTTGTTTTAACAAAAATGAACTAAAAAACATCACAACCTCATGATGTTGCTTCCTCACAACATGAGGAAGCTCGGCGTTCTCCAATGACAAATTCAAGCGCTTTCAATACACATTTCCAACATTTGCAGAGCACTTCATAAAAAGCTGATCAAATAATGAAGGCTAAAGTTGAGATACATGCAATACCCAGAGAAAATGTTGTAGTGACACCCCCTGAAGCAAACTTCACGCACACACACTAAAGCTCCTTTCACATAGAAGGGCATCTCTGTATGCAAAGTGGGGATGCACACAATTATCGATTAACTGTTAACCACCGACTTCACATCACCTATCACTATGCTTTATTAAAAACAGCTCTTTATTAAATTGAAATCATGAACCATAATAAAAAGTGGCTTTTTTTTTAACTAAAGACAAGTTATAGGCTTGTATAGTTTAGGAAATAGTTGCTTAATTTTAATATTTAATCTAACTCTCCAATGGTACTGTACCTTTACTCTACTGTACAATATAATCATTAATTGTTAGTACCTCTTTCAATTGATTTTGACCACAATGATTAGTCCCAAACAAGTTAACCTTATGTCAGGCTCTCTGATTGGACGCTCACTGACTTTGGCGGGCTGACAAACTTGTAATTTTGCACGCCGCACACTACCCACTGCATCCTACGTGAAAAGAGCTTTAAACTGAACAATAAACACAACTAGTGAGATCCTCGAAACCAGGACGAAAACAGCTTTATACTTTATATTTTAAATGGGAGAAATATATTCTCTCTTACTATGTAAAAGGGGTAGATTTAAAAGACAAAATTTTCACAGGAGACAAATGCATGCTTGTGTTTAACTAAATAAATAGGCCATAATAGCTTTTCCATCATTTTCATTAAATAATTGATAGTTTCTCCAGCACATTCACAATATTCCATATATAGCTTATACTTCTTTTAATAGCAACAGGAGCAGTAGAAGTGGTAGCCCTCATAAATCAAGATAAAACATGATTCAAACTGAGAAGTTTTCCGATTACCAGTAAATACTACGCAGTTTTAACGGGGAAAGCATTTAGAGAATCAAAGGTATGAGAAGTTAGGACGCTCTAAACTTAAGGAAGCCAGGATGCATTCTCTGTCATTTTTTTTTTAACACCAACAGCCAAACACAGCATTAAACATCTTCACTTCAAGGACCAAGAAGATCGAGAACAAGTACGACAAACCTCACCAGAGTTAGTGATGCGACCAAAGTCTTGTCAGAATCCAGCTTCAGAATTGCCAATATATAGCTCATACTCATATTTTAATAGCAATAGGATAAAGCAGTAGTTGTAGTGCTCTAGTTTTGTTATGGAAGAAAAAGTAGCCAACATATATCAAGATAAAATGGAAATCTTTCTGTTATGTTACATTTTAACAGACAAGAGACTGATATACATTTTAAAGAGCTAAGATATAAGAAAAGTTAGGACCTGCAAAACATCCATCACTGACAACCAACCAACGCATTAAACATCTTCACTTCAAGCACCAGATTTAGACGATGTGACCGAAGTCTTGTCAGAATCCAGCTTCAGAATTGCCAATATCTCATACTTTTATAGCAATAGTAGTAGTTGTAGTAGTAGTAGAAGCAAAGATACATAAGACCAAGAAGAACTTCAAAATGCATTGTCTGTCTTTTACCAGCAGCAGCCAAACGCACTATAAAAAACAGGTACTACGAACCTCACTAGCTTCAGTAGTTGTAAACTCTGGACGATGTGACCAAAGTCCTGTCAGAACCCGGCAAGCTGCTCCACTCTATCCATCAATCAATGCTTTTTTTTTTTTTTTTGCAGCGCTGAAAAACCGACATGCAAACCAAACAAGAAACAGCCCAAGATTGAGAATAAGAGAGAAGGCAGCGGGCAGGAAGCAGTTGTGACACTCGTAGCTTCCCGGTTTGAGTGTGAAACTTGATGAATCAGACCTGGTGTCTCCACACACACACACCAAAAAAAAAAAAAAAAAAAAAAAAAGGCACACAGCAACCCAGCCCCGAGTGAGTGGCTTTCTGTTCATGTCATCGCTGCTTAAAGGGGAAAAAGCATCTTTGAGAGGAAAAAAAAAAAAAAAAACATACCAGTGTTTTACATTCCTCCTGTCAGTGAACATGGACAGCTCATGGTCCAGTCCAGACACGCTGCCGTTTCACAAAGAGAAACTGCTTTGGCCCCTGAGGCGACGGAAAAATCCACGAGGTCATATTAAAAAGGCTCAGGTGGTTTGGGCCTAATTATGAACTAATAAAGTCATTTAGAACAAGAAGATGAGCTGTGGGATGATGTATTTATGCAAGAAAAACAATGTAATGATCATAGGCGTTAAGAGATGCTAAAGTTATGTTATAGATGTGTTTTTGTGCATATAGGAGCAGTAATAGTACGTTTTTGCCAGCTGGTGGGTCAGGACCTGAAAGTGGGTCATGGGTAGGTACAGTTAATTGGAAGCCTTGTTTTAATGGACATTAAATGATGAAATCAGAGGTGGAAGAGTTACTTTTTATATTACTTAATGGTCCACTTGAGGAAATTTGTCTGCTGCATTTGACCCACTTTTCAATGCCACTGGAGCTACCTGTCAGGGACCCTTCTCCAGAGCTTGAGCCAGGATCTTGGTCAGGAGCACCTAGCTGGAGAATTAGCCTATTGTGTATGTTTTAGGTTGATGGGGGAAACATGAGCACCTGGAGAAAACCCATCCAGATGTGAGGAAAACAGGCAAACTCCACACAGAAAGGCCCCACACTGTCCAGCAATCAAACCCAGGACCCTTTTTGCTGCGAGTTGAGAGGGCTAAACACTTTTAAAATCATAATTACTCAAAATCTCTACTAGGGGTGTAACAATACAGTAACTGTATCGATTTTTTTTCCTATGATACAGCTACATCGATACACTTGACCTTGTATCGAATCATATCGTTTTCTAGGAAGTGAATATCAATACACATGAAGTATCAATCAATAATATCGGAAATATCGAAATTAGAAATTTGTATGTTAAAATAAAACCAGATATGGCTTTTTGAGGATAAATTTTGTGTTTTTAATTAAATAAAATGTTATATTCAACTTTTCTTCACTCTCTGTGTGCTGGACATAATCAACCCCGGCCGCGGTGCTACATTTGTGAGTAAACTTTTATGATTTTTGGCAAAAAGTTGCTGTATCAATTATCGATACGAAGGTGTTGAATCGTATCGAAACGTATTGTTCCAAATATCTCTACTGTTCAAAATATTACTGAAGTAGACGAAAAAGATTTTAAAAAACATTCAAGAAGTGTCTAATTTTAGCCTGTAATAAAAAAACTGTAGAAGCAGTGGATGCCGAGACCTAAAAGTGTGTCAGGGAGGTAGTTTAAATGTTTAGCTTAAGTGAAACCTTTAAAAGCTTTTAAAGTGCAAGAATTACTTGTACTGTGGTTGTAGTTAATGTATTCAAGTACTACAATAATATTACTGGACTCGAAGTAAAAGTATAAGAAATATATTACTTTTGAAAGTTTTTACTAGTACTAAAAAAATAAATTAAAGTGTCACAACAATACAATCTCAGTTGTAGCAGTAGTTTTAGCATCAGTGCCCAGTGCTCCACGCCTGTGTAGGGGCCTGCCTCCAGCCCTCTCTCTCACCTCACCTGAGCCCGCACCACCTCGCCTTTGTTTGCTTTAGTTTTGCTCTGTCACTTGCACACTACTACACCATCCCTCACGTCACCACACACACACCAACACTACTGATACTGCTGTCAAACACACCTTATTCATTTATCTTCTATGATCATAAAATATAATAAAACATTAATTTGGCATATTTCTTTTACTGGCGTCCGTTTTGTCATGGCCCTGAGCGATGACATTCAGTAAAACAAGGTAGGGGTAGGTTGACAATATTATTTACCACAGCTATAAAAATGTAAATGTCCATAATAGACAAAGCTGTTTTAAGCATGGGGCATGTGTGAGGAGTGTGAGAGTGGCAGAAGGACAGACGGTTATATTTAGACGACACTGGCACTGACATGGAAATGAAACGACAGCTTGATTTAGGAAAATGAAAAGCAGAGAGGACACAAGGTTTACATAAGCTCGGACCAAACGTTTGTGGAAAAGCCAACTGTTTTAGTCCACATAGTATAAGGCAAGCTGATCTTCAAAAGGGAGTTTGTTCTTTATAGTATGTATTTAATGTGATTTTAAAATACAAATTTGTTTTCTGCGTCACACAGGTAAAAGATTTGAGCAATTTTTATGGATTTCCAATGTGAAAGTAAGGGCTGGACAAAATACCTAAATAATAATTTTTTATTTTTTTTTCTCTTTCTTTTTTATGATTTTACTCACTTTTAATTACAAATAGTCAATAAATATTTATGCTCATTGCTAACACCAAACACTAATAGCAAAGCACAGCAGGCAATGTGCATTAGCCTAAAGTTATCAAACTGTAGCACATGGCTAATTTGTATAAATGCATGGTGGGTTATAAAGATGCTACAATTTTAGTTAGCTGTTAGAGATGGATATTCAGTTAATTTTCTTTGAATCCATTAATTGGTCTTAACAAATGATTATTGATTAACTGATAACCATCAGCTTGACATCATTACGTTATATAAAAAACAGCTCTTTGTTAAATTCAAACTCACAAACCATAATAAACAGTGGCTTTTTTATACTAAAGACAAGTTATGGGCTTGTATATTTTAGGAAACAGTTTTATTTTATGTTTAATTTGCCCAACTCTTCAATGGTTCTTTATGTTTACTCTACTGTATAGCATCACCATTAATTGTTAATATTTCTTTCAATCAATTATGGCCATAATGCCGATTAATCAATGAACCGATTAACAGTGAACACCCCTATTTGCTGTACATCCAATTTACAAATGTGAGGTATTACTGAGGGAAGATAATCTTTCTCTGGTGATTATTAGACACATTTTGTATCTTCAACTACAGTGAATCCATTAGCAATTCTGTTACTTTTTAAGTGGGCAACAGCTTAATAGCACTATAAGGCGCACCTAAAAGCCTTTAATTTTCTCAAAAACCGACAGTGCGCCTTATAATCCGATGCGCCTTATATATGGATCAATGTTCGTTAATTATGGCTACCGTATTCATGGGGCGTCGCCGAAATGACAGCGGTAAAAATGGTAAAGGGGAATTCTAGTCCCAGCTGTTCATGTGTGCCATAGGCGTGTTTATGGATCCTGCCGCAAAAGAACAAGGAGGCGTGGCCTTTCCTCCATCTCAGTAGAAGAGTTGCGACATCGAGGGGACAGAAAACTGAGCACTCGAACGCTGTTCATGTAGCTTTGAACTGTGACAAATGGAGTTGGAAATACATTGTTTTCAACGAGGGCGGCGCAAATAAGAGCTACCGGTACGTACGATACCGTATTGTGAATGCACTAACTTGTTTTGGGAGTGAACGGAGTTGTAAGAATGCTGGTTTGTATTCTATTAATAAAGTTTGACTGACTGACTTATCTGACTGTTTTATTGACATTCCCTTTAGCGCAGCTCCATCTAGTGGATGCACCTTATAATGCGGTGCGCCCTATATATGAAAACAGTTTTAAAATAGGCCATTCATTGAAGGTGCGCCTTATAATCCGATGCGCCTTATAGTGTGGAAAATACGGTATTATTCACAACGTTCAGCCAAAGAACTCATGCATAAAACGCACAATAATAAATCATCTGCTTTTCAGCTATGTCTATAGAGCCTATGACGTCAGTGGGAAGTTGGGCAGCAGGTTTTGACCCAAGTTCCCAAGTTCTTTTTCTGACCTGTGCAGGCATTCATGTGCATCTTTTAACTTGGAAAAAATTCCAAGGACCACATGAATGCAATATAGGTACTCTTTGTTGAGACTCTGCAGATGCTAAAATCTCAGAAAAAGAATTCGTATTACCTTTGTAATGCCTACGTTTCAAGAGCTGGCGGCAAACAAACAGCATAATGTGGTGTTGGTGCTACGTACTTTGTTCATGTATGCAGATTAGCCATCTGCTCGGTAACTTTTAGTGTCTGCATCTACTTCTAAATACCAGGAGAGAGGGCTAACACTAAAATATATTACAGTTTTTACTGTGAGGGTAAGTCAAGACTGTTGTGCCCCCCTTAAATTTCCGAAAATACCACGCGAACCCCCAACTATAGAACTTCCCTCTATTCATAAGATGTCATGTTTTTCTCTATATTTTTATAAAAAACCTTACAAAAACAAAAAAAAGTAATATTTTAAAACAAGTATATAACTGTAATTAATATCAAATTACATTTTTTCTATGCATATGTTTTTAGGTATTTAATATTTTCATTGACTAATTGTCTTTTTATATTTCAGTATGTTTAATTTGTTGTTATGGACCAAAACCATGTGTCTGAAATAAAGAACGAGTTGAAATTGGATTGAAATATAAACAGCCTCTAGGGGCCCCCCTTGCAGTACATTCACAGACCCCCAGGGGGCCCCGGACTCCATCTTGGGAACCACTAGTGTAGGCATTTAGCATGAAAATATAGCTATTTTATATAAATATACAATATTCCTAAAAATAATAATAACAAACCAACATTTAAATGCATAAACAAGGAAGAAAAATCTAAATTCTGTGAAAATTGAACAAAAACTATATCGCTATATCACTCAGCCCTACATTTAACAAAAAACACTAATGGAAGCATTATAGACATTTACAGAAAGGCAGAGGAGAGTACAGTAGAAATAAGTAGGAAAAAGTGCAGAAGATTTACCAGTACGTCTGTCATGTCGCGAGGGCTTGCAGTCGGTTAGTGCGCTAGTCCTCAGCGATGTTAGCAGGCCGGGCACATGCATGTCATCCCCCTTTGAGCCTTGGACCTCTGCGTCGCATCCAGCCATTCAAACCATTCACACCAGAGGGGGAAGGCACAAACACAAATGTATGGCAAACCCCAACGCATTACACACAAACACAATAAAACACATGGGATACAAACAGGCAACAGTAAATGTGAGTGTCCCACAAATAACATGCAATTATGAGGCAAAAAGTAATTTACGGTTCACCACAAACAAAACATGGATCCAGTTAGCAAACACACACACACAGAAAAGAGAGAAAAAAGGCATAAAAAGGTAAGTGAATAGTTTCCAGTGATCAACATGTCAAGATTATAGTAAAGCATTATCAACATTAAAAGGTACACTGTGTATAATTCTGCAGTAGGCTACAAAAAGGAACACATCCATCATGTATGTTTAAAATAGTTTTAAACATTTAAAGGTCCACAGAACATACTGAAATTTCCATGACACCCTTTTATTGTTTCTGTACAGATGCCCACTGAGGACAAACTGAGCATGGTAGAAGCTCCAGCATATCGATATATAATTTTAAACACAACAGACTATAACTTTTCTGAGCTTTTTTATTGTATTATAATGTTTCTGGGGCTGCAACAGCTTGGTCAGCTCGGTTAGCTATCTGTTAGCTTCATGTTGCTAACAGCTGTGCTAATTAGCCACCATACACTACTCTGTCCACCCCGAACTCAAAGATTCTCCTCTCATGTCTCATGTCTTCTCTCAAATCCTCTCTTTTTTAAATTGTGAACTCAAAGGAGATTATCAAGAGGCCCCACTGTCTGTAGAGGGCTTTAGTCACAGGAAGGCTTAGCGGTGCAAAGGTAGCTGCACTCTTTGTACTGTAACTTGAATAGTACTTTCCAGTGTTTGCAGCCCATAGCGTAGACTGCCTTCAGCTGCCGGAGTAAAGTGGGCGGGACAAGTAGAGCCTTAAAGAGACAGGCACTCAATCCAAGTGTTTTCAGCAAAGAGAAAATATCAACTCCCCAAAAGAAGACATTTTGAATAAGCATAGACTGATTTTAGTTATAAAACGTGAAAAAGCAAAGGTGTCCACATTTATTTAGCTTGGAAAACAGCACAATAGGTCTCCTTCAAGTGGACGTCGTCAGACCTAGTTCTTCAGTGGTTGTTCATAAACAAAAGCACATCCCTACAAGATAAAATATTATGGGTGTAACGATACATTTTTGCAACGATACGATATGTATCAATCAGAATTGTTTCGATATGATTCAAGAATAATATTGGCTAATTTGGAACGATACGATTCGATTTGATTTAACATCTTCATATCAATAATCAATACAGCAACTTTTTGCCAAAAATCATAAAAGTTTACTCTCAAATGTAGCATCGTGTTCAGGTTTGATTATGTCCAGTAGACAGAGAGCAAAGAAAAGTTGAATATAACATTTTATTTCGTTAAAAACACAAAAATTACATTCAATATCTGGTATTTAGTATCAACCATATATGGTTTTATTTTAACATGCACATTTCTAACATCAATATTTCCAATATTATTGATCCATATTCCATATTCATATCCATATCCCATGTAGATCAATATACACTTTCTAGAAAACAATATGATTCAATACGGTAATGTGTATCGACATAGTTGTAACATAGGAAAAAAAACATACGTTGATATAATTACTGTATCGTTACACCTCTATAAAATATGTATATATGTTATGCAATGGCACTACAAGATGTGGCCATAGGGCTATTAGAAAGTATACTGCATTGTTGTGATGGAGGCACACGTTTTCGACTATTAAGTCACTCTCGCATCCTCAGCGTTTAAGTCCAAGTCAAAGTCCGAGTCGAGTCATTAGCACTTGAAGTGTGAGTCAGAGTCACTTCGAAAGGTGTCTGGCATGAGTCCAAGTCCATTCCATAACACATGAAAAGCAAACAAGAAGAGTCTCAAGTCCAACAGTTAAAGTCTACAAGTCTGAGTCCAAGTGCGAGTAATAGGTTCACAGGTACGAGTCGAGCCTGAGTCCAAGTCCCTGTCTGTCACTCGACTCAGTTTAGAGGTTCGAGTCAAGTCCCAAGTCCAAGAATCCCGTTCTGTAAGCAGAGACAAGTCCAAGTCAAAGTCTGAGCTCTCTTACTATTAGTACAAGTTACTTATGGCTTGTCCTATTAAGTAAAATTAACAAGTACTCTGTCCAATACAGTTCCAATACAGTATGTGTGTTCAGATGTATACAGTGAAGTTATAAAAAGCATTATTGCCATTCCCTTTAAAGAAAAAACTCAAAATGGGACAATGAGACTGTAATTAGCTGCATGGTGGTACCTCATCATGCCTATTAGGTTCAAGGGAAGGAAACCCAAGGAAAGAGAAGAGATCACTTTAGACAGATAGACTTATTTGGGTTTTCTTAGAAGGGTGGCAGATGTTCAAGTAAAGGCTTTATTTTGATGTTGGTTGATTAGTCTGTTTGAAAGGTATCTCAAAAAGAATGGTCAGATTTTGAGGATGAAGGTCAGTAATGATCCAAGGAAGAAATTATGTATTTTTGTGTGGCTCCAGAAAATGATCTGAATATTTTTGAAAGATCCTGTGCTATTGAGATATAAATCCAAAGATGCTAACTCCAGCCTCGAGAGTGGACAGTAAAGGAACAAATGATTAGTTTTAGGGAAGTCTTTATCACTGTGCGATATACCTGCTTTGTGGCTTTTACCCTAGAACTAGAAGATCCGCAGTTTGAGTCCAGATCTGGGCACTCTGGGACAGATTTATCCAAGGTTTGCACACACGCTGAATAAATAATACAAGCTAAAAGTGAAGCAAACCCAAGCGCAGCTGAGGTTAGCGTCTCTAACAGGTGCTAAATGAATGCAGCGTAGATTTAGCTCCGGTGACTCAATGAGGGGCTTTTGAGGGGTGCAATATGCAGGGTCGAATATATTCATTTTATGAGATAACTGAATCTAATATAGCCATTTGTTTAAGTAATGCTTATTAAAACAGAAACACGTGTTAGAATTGAACAGTGAGAACGGTTCAGATCTACAAAATGCATTTGTTCAGTTTTTTTGTTGTTTTTGTTTTCTTGTTCTACGAGGTTCTATGCCAGAGAAATTGGCAAAATCTTTTTATTGCCATTTTGAGCATTTCGGGCTGAGATGTCTCCAATGAACTGCAATGTAAGATTCCCAAATTGCTAAAAGTTGGCTGATGTACGCTCTGAGCTGGGTTCTCAGGACTTCCCAAAGCAGCTTAAGGCCAAATATCACAGATTTGTAGCAGGCCTGCCACAAAGGCCTCTAATGAACTGATGAATTAATATATGATGCAGTGATCATATTCTCTGTCACCTGCACCTCAATTTCATCAGCCAAAAACGTCAGTGTCTTCAGTCACACGGTTGCCTGGACATGAGCCTGACCAAAAATCTGCATAAAAGTGAAAGAATTGCTGATTGTATAAAAAATGCAAAAAATCCACCAGATAAATTGATTGACCTCTACACTATTGGCTGTTAAGATTCAATGCTTTAAAAGGGCTCATTTACAAAGACACAACAATAATGTAATGTGTTAAACATTTTTAGCGTGTTAATCAGATTTTTCTATCAAGTCTCCGACACATCCATCTCTCCATCTGCTGCAGCTGGTTGTGGCTGACAGTCTATAGTGGTTCAAAGCGCAGTCTGGCACGCTAAATTCTTATTTACATATCAGATTTGCGGCAGATTTTGTTTGTTGAGTTCTTCCTAGGTCACACAAGTCACACCCAACACACCCACAAATAGCAGGCTTTATTTTCTTTAACTGCACTCACAATGTATGTCTTAGTTGAGGGCTATACAGTCCAAGTGATCTCAGCTTATTTGCCTTCCTGGACAAACCCAACTTTGCTTTGTATTGATTTGCAAACTAATTAGGATGGCTGGCCAGGCTATAGCTCTAAAAGCCTCTTCAGAATTAAGTGTCCATTCACAATAGCCATCTGTGGACCAATCACATTTTATTACAGCTCTGAACAGGGTCGAAATAAGGTCACCAATATAGCTTATGGCTTGTTTTAAAGAGGAAACCCCTTTGCTCTGCCTAGTAAAGGACTATTTTAGAACCGATTTACTTGTTTGTTCATGAAATCTAAGAACAACATCAGCAGCTCCTCTTCCAAAAGCATTAACCCAATGACCTTATATCAAACGTAATACTTTCAAAAATTTCACATGAGAAATATTACCAAAAATGTTCATTTGTGTGGCTAAAAATAAAGGGGTTCATTTTTAGTCCCTGTACAAATATTTGATGTTCTTCATGGACAATATTTTGGTTTGAAATAACACCATGGGAATACTGACTAATTTCCATTCCCAAATCCACCATTAATATAGCAAATAGACAGCATGAGCATATTGGGCAGGCTGAATGTAGATGCATAAAATAGGGCACAAAAGAGGAAGCATGCAACAGACGCAATGAAGAAAGATGACAGGAAGAGGAAGTATGTACCAACAGGCAACAGGAACGGAAAAAACCAAGTTGGTACTAGACAGAGTAGCAACTTAAGGATCCCCAGATTTAGTCACAGAATATGTTCCACTCTTATGCACATAGAATTGGATAATAGTTGCTGCCATAAAAATCAAGGGAAATATGTGGGTTAGAATATTTAAGTTTCTAAAATATGAGTTGAGTGAGTAGATGTGGCAGAAGTTTGGCCAAAATGAACAGTGTAGTGTGGTGTGCGGCGCTAACTTGTACTTTGAGTATGCTAATTAGCCATGTGTTCGAAAGCTTTTTAGAGTCTTTAAACAAGTCTTCATTTGCTGTATAATTATAACTGACCTGGTCTTTAGAAGCAGAGAGGGCTAAAACTTAAAGACAGTGATGTTTTCACTGATGTCACTGTGAGAGTAATACACACTGCTGCGGCTTCATTGTTATGTACAAGCATTTAGCAGAAAAATATAGCTATGTCATTTTAAAAAATAAAAAACCTAATTTAGACTTTTTTTTATTAGTAAAATCATAAATTGGCTGAGTTTTTTTATATATATTTTTTTTTTTTTATGAGATTTTATTTTTTTGCCATAACGCCCAGCCCTACACACACAAATCAATTTATTTCCACCTGGATCAAAAAAGCAAATCATCTGCAGTGATTTGAATATTTATCTGGCATAGGTTTCAGGCTAGATGCCCTTCCATACCTACCAAGCGCTCCATTTATCCGGGCTTGGAACCAGCACAAAAAGTACACCTGTGGCTGGATTATACATAGATAGCAAAAAAATAAATTCATGTTTTATACTAGGGGTGAATAAAAGGCCCTTATACTGTTAGTTAGCATGGGCGTAGCTAGACCAATTTTAGGAGGGCTATAGCACCCCTAAGAGGTTATAGCACCCCGAGATGTAACCCAGTGACAAAGTGATCTTAGTGCACAGTATAAAAATATACAGCACCAATACTGACAACACACATAACTCACACAAAGATACATTTTTATAAACTTTGCCCTAACATTTCTAATGTCTCTACAAGGTTACCCTAAATCCTACACTATAGACAGCTACATAAACTCTAAAAAATGTAGCAAAATATAGGAAAGCACATCTTTTCTTTGTTGCATCTAGTATTAAATGCTTCTTTTAGTGAACTTTCTTGGCCAGGACCTCAGCGCCCCTAAATCTCTAACCCTAAAATTGCCCTTGTTAGTTATCAAACTGACCTGTGTGCATATTTTGGCTAACACAGTGTTAATTGGTACTTCCTTTCATTCAGAGGCAGCCACAGTGAATAATGTGCATGGTTATGTTGGTAAGTTTTTACACCACATGCTCTTCCTGACACAACAATATCCATTTATCCACGCTTGGGACCAGCATATATTGTGAGAGGGGAGGAATCAAACCCCTGATCTGAAGAATAAACGTGAATGCTTTTTTGTTGATTGGTGCTGACTATGTGTGTGCTGTCAGTGAATGGGTAGAGAACACTGGCAACTTTATTGATATTTAGCTCCTGTGTTCATACAATCATGGTTCCCAACCTTTTTTGTCTAGCGTACCTCCTGGGCTTTTTGTCATGCCTCAAGTACCCTCTTCACCCATATGTTTTTTTTTTTAAGTGGTCATAGAAAACATCTTACAAAGTAATAATACAAAGACATTTTATATTTACTTTATTGTAAATGCATATTTTACTGCGTTTTTTACTTTTAAAAAAATTGCTTAAATAAAAAAAAAATCTATAAAAATTCATAAAAAATAAATATTAACTATTTCTTTAACTTATTTTCCCATATATTTCATGTTTAAAATGAAAAAAAAATCTTAAACTCGTAAATTTATTACACGAAAAAAATCTAAAATAATTATCATCACTTGACTCTTTTAAAACAAACTATTAAACCTAAAAAAAGTAACAAAAATTTTCAAATAATAATTTAGCAGCCATCTTTTTATCAGTCAATGAGACACTTAAGCTTTTTTGTTTTGTTTTTTTCAGTTTCAATAGTTTAATATAAAAAGCTTGCAAATATTTTCTTAAATTATTCCTCGTACCCCCTGCAAAGTTTTTGCATACCCGTGGGGGTCCCCGTACCCCTGGTTGGGAAACACTGGTTTACACTACAACAGCTAAAGCTACATCACTGGATGTTTCAGAATATCTTTTACTGGACTTGAACTATGTGGGGTAGTTATAAACAGAACTTGGGCTTCCTTATCAAAGAATGTTAATCTGCCAGACAAGATTACAAAAGCCACAGACTTCCACTGTGGTGAACCTGTTTTTAAAATGTCTATATCAGTGTTTTAACATGCGTGAATGCTTCACCACTGTGGTAATGTGTATCATTTTTTGTAAAACTTCTTACAGAAAGGCTTGTTGCAAATAGGTCAAACTTTTAGTGGCAAGGCACTAGAAATGTTTAACTCTTACACATTAAATCTGGTATAAAATGAATATGATGTATGACCCAGTAGGATTTTATAGCAAAATAAACAAAACAGCAACAAAAACCACAACAATCAAGGCTAAATTCTTTTTGCGATGTATTATTGCTGAAGAGAATATACAAAATTTAGGTGTGTATTAATTGACAAAATGTAAAAACATGGAGCCCAAACACTGTCCTACACTGTCTTATTTTGAGAGCAACAGTTGTAACTTGAAACTGCCACAAAAAATGACCAGAAATACAATGATATATGTGGATAAATAGGGGCAGGTGATGATATCTCACCCGTCTAAAGAAGCTTGGACATGGACAAATACACTAAACTGGGACAAGGGATTAAAAAATGTTACCACCTCTTTCTTTTAATTAATTCATAAACTAATTTTCTTCTGCAATTAAGAGTTGCTGGTGGCTGGTGTCTACTTTGGGCCTTGAGTGGGGTACACTCTGGACAATAGCTGGCACAGAGACATACTGTACACACACAGAGTACATTACAGGTTGAAGAAGGTTGGCGGATTGATCACCACTATCACCACCGCTGTTGTGTCCTTGGGCAAGACACTTCACCAGCCCTTTCCACCACTGTCTGTGGCACCGGTGTATGAATGTGTCAGTGTGACTGTGTGTTTGTTGTTGGTGGTGGAAGAGGCTGTAGGTGCAGAAAGGCAGCCATGTCTCTGTCAGTCTGTCCCAGCTGTGCCTGAGGACTGAAGGAATAATGCACCTGATTGGAAAAAGACTGAGTGGCTAGAAAAGCGCTACATAAGCCTGTGTTGTCATTATTATTATTATTATTATCATTATCATAGTTGTTGTTGTTGTTGTACACAGACACACCATTCACTTTCACATAAATTCACTATGGGAAATGTAGATTCAGAAATTCTCCTAACACATGCATGTATTTGGACGATGGGAGGAAGACAGAAACGCTAACCACTCTGCCACATTTTTCTCCCAATTACTGCAAAAATACAGCTGCCTAAGTATTTTAAGTGCAAAACCTATTTAGTGGGGTAAATCAGTGTTTCCCATTCAGGGGTATGAGGACCCCCAGGTGTACTCGAGCACTTTGCAGAGGGTACTTGGAATTATTTGGTCATTTGATAATGATGATAAAAAAACATTTTTAATCTTTACATACTGAAAATTCTGAAAGACAAGGTAAATTTTTGCTACATATTTTTTATTCAAATAATTTGATTTATTTTATTATAAGTTCAAATGTTTATATTTCTTTGTATGTTTTCTTATTTATATTAATTTCATTTTTATTTTATTTATTTATTTTGACAGAAAATATAACAAAAGGAGGGAGGGGGTTATATTGTTCTATTTGTGTTTTATATATGCAAATTATTTTGAATTTGAGTTTAAAAGAAAGAAATGCAGGAGAATTAGCATTTACAATAAAGTAAGTATAAAATATCTTCATACTAATAAACACAGATGTTTTATGTGAGCACTTTTGGAACAATCTTCAGCACATACCGGTGAGGGGGTACACTCATTCTGACACAAATCTCAGGGGGTACACAAGACAAAAAAGGTTGGGAACTACTGGGGTAAGAGACTGAACCTGATTTTGAAGTATGTACCTCCATTGGGTCTATAGTAAAATTAGACAGAACTCTGTGAAATGTTATAGTAGGGCAGACATTTACACTTTAAGATAATGCGAGATAAAGTGACAGAAATGTAGCTATATATAAATATCAATGCAATTTAACCTGTCGATCACATGCTTCTAATATAGTGCCACTTTAAACTAAACTGCTAAATGCAACACCACATTCGTTTCTGCTTTTTAGAGCCTGTTCCTCTAAATGCACCTAAGCCCAGTCGACACCTTATATGGCATTAAATACAAATTAAGTCCAAATGGGAATGCTGAATGTATCGTATATAAGAGATGATTGCAGTGTGAGATCATGTGTGCAATAGGAGTAGTACTCCAATACTGCCGCTACAACTTAATTAGTGTTAAGTTTATCCGTAAACAATGGCACCGAGTCCCGCAAGGTCACAACAGACTGACTACAGACGTGCATGTGTTACTCACTGAACTGAACTGATGAGTGCTATGTAAAGTTCAGGGGTAAATGCATTACACGGTGTGGCACAAAGCCCAGGAGAAGATAAGCACAGGCTGAGTAGAGGAAGAATGCAGTCATAGTGAACTTGGAACTATTGATGAAAACCAAGATAGAGTTAGCAGGTAGAACATCACATCCTCTAGGTATACAGGAAACTCAAAGTGGTAACCCAACAGCCATGACAGAAGCAGTACAAGCTGGTGCACAAACCACTGGAGCAGTACAGTATAAGAAATAGTAGAAGGGGAAGCACCATTTGAAAAAATAAGCAGGGCCGTTTCTTGCTATATGTGGACTATGGCAGGAGGCCCCATGAGCTGCTAGGGGAGAACCAAAGATGAATGCACTGCCTCATCTGAGAATAAAAATTATGTACGTATAAATATTGTACTGATCTAGAAGCATTTCTTGCATTTTTTTTTTTTTTTTTTTTTTTCAGATTTGAGCAAGTCCTGAAAGCCTTTACTAGTGGGCCTCAGATAAACTTCTCTCACCAGATGCCACAATGACATGCAGTGTTAGAGTTAGGGATGTTTTGTTTTAATTTAGAATGATATAAAAAATTGCCAAATTGCAAAATCAAATTTAGCTGATACCTCCAAGCATTCTGTGTGTTGTGGCTAATGCTACTACTAGCACCAGAGCAGTAATAATAACTGTTTGGACTCTGCAAATGCTAAAAACACTAATAATGACATACAGAGGAGTCATGTTACCTCTGTAGTGCCTTCTTTTAAAAGGTGGCAGCAGTTTAGAGAAAAAAAAAAAAGTGCAGTGCTAACTTACATTGTTTATGTGTATGCTAATTAGCCATGTGCTAATTGCGTTTAGCTGTCTTTTAACAAGACTCCCCATGGTGTATAAATTATAATAGGCCTGGTCTAGATGCATAGTGGGATAAAACTAAAAGACAGTTATATTCACAGTAAGATTCATGCACACTGCTGCTGCATTGCTGCTCTTTTGTAGGCATTTAGTGTGTAAAATTATGCAATAGTTTACACTTTAAAAATATTAATGAAGCTATATTTAAATAGCTTTTTAGGTTAGACAAGAGAAAAAAGCTATTTAAAAAAATCTTCTGGAATTTGAACAAAATAAGAAAAATAAAAAATCAAGAAAGCAGCTCAGTTGGTTGAGACGTTCGCCCACTAACCTAAAGGGTGACAGTCCGATCTCCGCTACTACTTTACAGTCATTGCGCTCAATACCACTGAGTGTGACTGAGGAGTGAATGAATAAAGCACGAAATTGTAAAAGCGCCTTTGAGTGACTTTTTAGTGCTCATAAAACTAGACATGAGAACTGTTTTTTTTACCATCCAGTAGGGGGTCCCCTTTCCTAAGCTTCTCTCTGGGGCCTCAAACATTTGCTTGGTTTGCCTGTTTTGTTGCAGCGCCTCTGGAAACATGCAAAGTTACACGGTCCTCCAACAAAACTCTGTGACAATAAAATAATAACTTATTAAAACTGCCATATCAATAAGGTTAGCAGTCCCTGGCAAGCTGCCACTCACACATTAGTCACTGTGATGTAATTGGTCATAGTTAAACCAGAAATAATCCTGTTTAGGACATGTAAGTGCATGAATTAAAACAGATTAAAGTATTGTACTTTCATTACTCCTTTTGAATGGGAGTCAATGGATAACAGTCTGCTTGGAGCCCTCCCTTTGGTTGCTGCCTCTAAAAACCACTCACTACTCTTCTCACTATTGCCCAATCCATCTCCAGTGAATGAAAGTAACCCACACGTTTCATCTCCTTCTGTTTTGAAATATGACTTTGTTACACAATTGAAAGTGACTCACTAAATGTCACTGAATGCCCGTGGCCCATAAACTTCTTTACGACATGTCTCCACTCACATTTATGACAACAGAGCGAGCTATTAGGACGCTGTTTACGCCGGTGTCCATTATCAGAAGCAAATATTAACTAAATTAGGACATGTAAAAAAAAAAAGAAGTACATTTCAGCATGAAGATTCTGCTCAAGTCCTCATGTAACAAACATAACTACGCCTAATAAGTCTAGGATTAAAACAAGGACTAAACCTGGTTATGACCAGAGTAAAGCTTGAGACTAGGCAAGGACTCAACCAGGAATCTGCAAGAACTAAACCCCAAGGTTACATGAAAAGCCAACCCAAGAACAAGGCCTGGATCCAGCACATTAGACTAAACCAGGACTAAACTTGTGAGTAAGACCTGTCTAAACCAAGATGGTACTTACATTACAAAGCTAAACTTGAACTAAAAGCAGGATTAGACATGAAGTAAGCCAGCATTTGACTAAACTAAGGACTAAACCAGGTCTAAACCAAGAGTAACTCTACGAAAATACAGATCTAAACTCGAACTGGACCAAACCATGGACTTGCTTGAAGCGGTACGTTTACGCTGCTGTTGAGGAGGAGTAAAGGTGGTATTGAAGGAAAGGAAACAAGGAACGAAGGAAGAGGGGGGGTAGTGGGAGGGGGGAGGAGGAGGAGGAGGAGGAGGAGGAATCACGGAGAGACCGACCTTTTCCTTTAACACCGGAGCGAAGGGAAAAAGCCCTGCCGCTGCCTGAAGCCCCGAGCCCCGGACAACCACCACCCGTGCGTCCCGGTCTCTCCTCTCCCCTCTCCCCCCACTCCCGCCTTCCGTGTGCCATGCTCGCTTCGCTTTGCACTCGTGCCCCCCCACTCCAAACCAAAAAATATATACTCACAATTTCGGCATGAAGAAGGTCCGGAGGGCGGTATCCGTTGCGTTTTCGGAGGCACATCCGTGTAGCTCTCTCTTCTGCTTCCTTTACCGCTTCGCACCGTTGCTTTGGTGCGTGGGTTTTTTTCTTTTTTTTTTTTTTTTTTTTTTTTTTTTTTGGGAGGGGAGGGGAGGGGGGGGTTAGGTGTGCAGGTAAATTTTACGCGATATCCGTCCGCCGCTGGATCGGGGAAGAACGAGCCCGTGAAGCCGCCTCCAGTCCACCTCCTCCCCCTCCTCCGCTGCTCGGGTTTTTCCCACAGACTGGCCGAGGGACGCGCACTCGCAGCGCGGAGAGAGAGCCAGCCAGATCACCGCCCTGGCTCACTCGGGGGGCAGCGCGCATGCGCCGAGCCCGGAGACGTCCATTCACATCCACGGGACTTCACTACTTCACAATGAAAGTTCACGTAATGGACTTTTTATTGCATTACAGTGAAAGAGATCTAATTTCACTTGACTTAAATTGACTTTAGTGATTATATTATGAAATTAACTTTTAATTTAATACTTGATATACATTTTAACTATGCCTATTTATTTGAATATTAAAAAAATTAGTTCTGTTAAAGGTAAAAAAAATTCTTATTGTGCATGTTATAACGTCAAAAATACTACTACTACTACTACTACTACTACTACTACTTATAATAATAATAATAATAATAATAATAAAATGACAACACATTTTAACTATGCCCATTTAATTTTGGTATAACGTTGTAAAAGGCAAATAAAAAATAATAAAATTAAATAAATACAAATTTTAAATAAAACGCCTAAACACAAGCACATCAACAAATAAATTCAATGCACAATATACATTAAATATTAACTAAAAGCCTATTATCACATATATTATTAATAGCAACAACAAAAAAGTACCAATATATGAATATGGATATAATACATCACCACTTTCTCTCATATTGACCCCTGTCCTGGCTGTATCCTGAATTACCCTGGCCACTAATCAACTTTGCTTATTGGCTCCCTCTCTCCTTCCCTACTTCCTCTCAAGTCGAGACAGCATTTTTTACTGAACACTGACTCTGTGGCTTTACAAAGACAAGAGCATAACGTCTCGTCCAAGTCTGCGGACAGTCAGTCTTTCCCAGAAACCCGGAGATCCACATGTCAGACAGTGGCCATAATATGTTTACAATCTGTGTAATTACTATCAGCATCTCGCATCGGTGACCGAGACTTAGTAGCCTTTTCGGGAGCAGGCATCTGTCTCAGAACACAATTAGATTAACTTTTTTTTCTGTTACATATGTTTGTTTTATTTAATGGGAAAATGCTTAATTGTTTAAATTGTCTGACACTGTGGTTATTAAGAAGTATACTCCTGCAAAAATTTAAAATCTACCACATTTTACCCTTAGCTAAATCCAAAAAAAGGACCCTGAGAACAGCCTGGGGTAAACAGCAGGGGGCGCCATTTACCAAGGAGAGATGGAGACAAGGGGGAGGAGGAAGGGGGCAGATATGTTTCACTGCAGACGTTTACAGTTCATTTTGAGATCTGCACTGGTGTCAAGGCCATTGGAGACCATACAGAGCAGTGATTCTTAAATGTCTCATATCATGTGCCACCTCAGAAAGGATTTGGTGAAAAAATTGACCAGCTGTAATGAGCAAAAAAGAGCCAAAACTGGACTAAACAAAGTTGAAATCATGCTAAAGTAGGTATAAACCAGGACTAAAGACAAAAACATGGTCTTAAACAAAAACACAATAAAACTATGACTAGCATAGACAGAATAAAACAAAAACTAATTGTACTAAACCTGTACAAATAAAGTATTAACCCAGAACTAAACCAGGATTAAACCAGGTCTAAACCAGGAAGATTATACTTGGACAAAACCGGGATTAATCCAGGACTAATCCAGGACTACAATAAGACTAAACCAGGATTTAACAAAAACAGAATAAAACAACGACTAAACCACAAATCCAGCATTAACCCAGAACTAAACCAGGACTATTCCAGCACTAAACTAGGTCTAAACCAGGACAAAACCATGTCTAAACCAGCTCTAAACCAGACTAGCTCCAGCTAAAGCAGGACTAAAAAAGAACTCTAACTTGAAATATAAGCCTCCCTGCTGTAGTGTTCACCCATTATGCCTGTGTGATTATGTGTTTGGTAGTGATCAGAGAGGCTGTTGGTCTAGAATGGCAGCCACTTCTCTGTCAGTCTGCCCTGGGGCGGAAATGGGTGCCAAGTAGCTCACAACCCCAGAGTGTGACTGAGGACTGAACACTAAAGTGCAGAGCCATGAATAATAATGAGAAAAGATGTTTACATGTAGTTGAAAACTCATTTGAATTACTTCACCTCCATGTACTGTTTGACTATTGCAAGTTCTGCAAAAGGCTACAGACTAACCACAGGGCTAAACCAAAATTAGATCCAGTCCAGGGCAAACCTAGCACTGTAAGTAACAATAACTATGACAAAATGAAGTGTAAAACATCCCATTTTTAACCCAGTAATGTGTTGAGTGCTCACTAACAACCCAGGCCTATGCATGATCTTTACTTTTAGTGTGCTATTAGTAAAAGTGAGCTCAGGTTTCCCCTTGTATTACTCTGACAAAGTGGTTCTCACACCAAGTACCACTTCTGAAAATATTGGGCTCTCCAATTACCAGCTTTAATGGACTAAAATGAGCTTAAATCGACTGAACCAGGTCTAAACGAATGGGTTAAAATGGGGATTAAAACAGAAGAGGCATTACTAAACAAGGACTAAACTAGGACAAGTCCAGGCAGGGCTAAACCAGGGCTAAACTAAAACAAATCCAGGATTAAAACAGTCCAGTACAAAGCAGTGGTATAAGCCTCAACCACAGCAGGACAAAACAGGAATAAAAATGGCTCTGAATTACCCTAAATCAGGACTTGAACTGGTAAAGACTCCTGAGTACCATCAGAAGAAGCCTGCGTACCATCAGTGTTACCTGTACCACAGTTTGAGAACCACTGCTCTAACCAAATAGTGTTTCAGTATTTTCTGTCTACTTTTAGCTGAGTACTACTCATGCAAAACAGTAACCGTAGAATCCCCCACAAATGAGTATCCCTTTATTTGAGTATTAATTCAAATTTTCATTAATATCACTTTTTTTATTATTATTTTTATTATTCTAAAGCTAAATGCAACTGCCTCTTTACCATTTCAGTAGTATCCACTAGACAAACATCTCACACTGCTCTTATCCTAAACACATTTTAGAGCCCAATGCTTTTCTTTGTAAACAGAAATTTAGTCTTGGTCTCTCACTATTAGGGTAAAACTTCAATATAGTATCACAGTGCCCCCTGTTGACACATTGCCTCACTGTCACACACTGCACTTCTTATCAGCCGTTTAACCTTTGCTCTGTACAGTCATAAAATCATATCCAGTGCAACCAACTTCACTTGGCCTGGTTTTGCAGATTTTCCAACTTAAAGAAAAACATCCACAATTGCAATATGAGAGGCAGCGTTGTTGTTTTTGTTAAAAGTATTGTTTTTTTTTCCTTTCAAGACTAAGAAAGAATGAATGAAAAGAACATGCATACATTTTCTCCTAACACTTGTTGAATGTTGGCCGCAGTTACTCCTGTGGCCACTAGGAGGCACTAAAGTTGCACACCAAGGCCTTCCTCATATTAAGGCTGTTTTGCTCTAATGCAGATGTTTTTTTTTTTTTTTTGTTTTTTTTTTTTTTTGCTTGTTTTGTAAGCTGCATGTAATACTTAGCACTGTTTGTCAATGTTACAGGTTGTATGCAGACTTTATGGTAGAGTGATTAGTTCTCATGTGTGTCTCAAAGGACGTCACAGAGAGCGGTTAATTAGTGAAAGGTATGTTGGCAGGGGTGCAGATTGTGAATGGTAATAAAAGATGAATGAGGAACTATGCAGTAAATATAATGTATGTGGATCTGCTGTTGTGTAGGGGGCAGAAATAACATGTTTATAATGGTTATGAATCATGGAAACAATTACTACAGCAAAGAGGACATTTGGTACTTTTGAAAAAGTACTTAGGCAGGTCACTAAATACTATGATTTGTCAATAATAATGAGGAGGGTTATAATCAAAATACATATATATTTATTTTTTTTGCCTTACTATGATATGGGACAACTGAAATATTATACTTTTTTATTTTTTTATTTTGTGTAAATTGATGTTTGTGTTTTGATAAAAAGTACAAGATAAAAAAAAAACAATTAAATGTCCTGATAACTTGTTGAATATTTTCTATATAGTAAGGGAAACAAGAACAAATTTGTACCAAAGTTACATTTTATTGCATTTTAATGTTGATATATGTTAAATGAAGCTAAATAATTCAGTAACATCAATAACAGTTATGTAACACCAATGACAAATATGTAACACCAGTGACAAACAATGTAGCACCATTGACAAAAATGTAATAGCAATGACAAAAATTGTAACACCAACAAGAAAAAATGTAACACCAATGGCACAATTTTAGCACCAATGACAAAAATTGTAATGGCAATGATAAAATGTAATACCAATGACAAAAAATTAACACAAATAAAAAAAATGTAACACTAATGACAAAAATTGTAATGACAATGACAAAAATTGTAACACCAGTGACAAAAAATGTAGCATGATTGAGAAAAAATGGTACATCATTGACAAAAATGTAATAGCAATGACAAAAATGTAAAACACACAAAAATAATGTAACACCAATAACAAAAATGTAGCACCAATGACAAAAATTGTAATGGCAATGATAAAATGTAATACCAATGACAAAAAATTTAACATAAAAAAAAAGTAACACTAATGACAAAAAAAGTTAAACCATTGACAAAAATGCAATACCAATTACAAAAATTGTAACACCAGTGACAAAAAAATGTAGCATGATTGAGAAAAAATGGTACATCATTGACAAAAATGTAATAGCAATGATAAAAATGTAAAACACACAAAAATAATGTAACACCAATAACAAAAATGTAACACCAATGACGAAAATTGTAATGCAATGACAGAATGTAACCCTAATGACAAAAAATGTTACACCATTGACAAAAATGTAATACCAATTACAAAAATGTAACACAAAATGGAACACCTATGACATGTATGTAATGCCAATGACTCTACACTGTACAATGTCAAATACCTTCTATTTATTCACTGTGGCATCGTATGTCCTCTCATGTTACTGTGGATTGCCTGAACACCATCACTCATGCATATGTATGGGTGCATTTGTTGAATCTAAATGACCCAAACTGAATGAATAGAATAATGGCTGTTTGTCAGTGTACAGTATGTTTCTAAGTCTTAGCTCTACAATTAACTGGCAATTGTCATAAGGCACAACCCGACTCACACCCAAAGAAGCAATGATAGTCATCAGTCTGCCATAACCAATAAATGTTAGAAAACCAAAGAGCAAGAAATGCATTATAATGTATTTATGTATGTATTTCTGGTAGTCTCCTGTTTAGTTTATTTAGGGTTTTATCCAGTAGTGAAGTGGACCACTTAGAGGTTAAATTTGTAAAATTATGGAAAACTGTAACCTTTAAGATTATGCAAAAAAAAAAGATGCTTTTAAAGTATTTTAATATATATATATAATATATATATATTTAATATTATAAATTTTGGGGGTGCACGGTGGCAGAGCAGTTAGCGTTCTTGCCTCCCAGCAAGGAGCTTGTGGGTTCGAGCCCCAGGTCGACCAACACACCATCACACAAACTCTCTGGGTGGAGTCTGCATGTCCTCCCCGTGTTACCGTGGGTTCTCTCCGGGTACTCCAGCTTCCTCCCACCGTCCAAACACATGCATGTGTTGGTGAATTGGTGACTCTAAATTGACCCGAGTGAATGAATGTGAGAGTGAATGGTTGTCTGTCTGTGTTTGTCTCTGTGTCAGCCCTGCAACAAGCTGGCCCCTGTCCAGAGTGTACCCCGTCTACGGCCCAAAGTTACTGGAATGGGCTCCAGTCACCTGCGACCCCTAATGGGAATAAGCGGTAGAAAATGAATGAGTTTATAAATTTCATTCTGGTTCTGTTGTGTTTGTGCCTTTCAAATTCAGATGTAACATTACATTAGTAACTGAGGTCAGTCTGAGCCTGTCCTCTGTAGTCACTGTTATCACACTGTGTGGCCTGACAGTACAGTATTCCTCTGTCCTCCACTCCTCACCTCACACAAACTGTTAGTATCACATCTGTGCACATCTGTACACATCTGTACACATCTGTACAGTGAAATGATTCACGTTATGTTATTTATTGTGTTTGAGATAATACTTCAGCCTGAACTGTAGGAGCACTCCGAGGGGCTCATTGTAAATAAAGTAAGTCAGATGTAAAGTCACAGTTCCATGAGCTTCTGTTGGTACAATAACTTTACCTGTACACACTTTGGAGTTTGGTGTAACAATGTTGTGTCCTGTGTTTTTATCAGGAGCAGTGCTCCAGTCTCCTTCTCGCTGCAGCTGGAACAGCTGGATCCATCTCTACACATTTCCTCAGACAAAGACACTGCCCTCTGCTGTGAGATGGTAATGTTTCCTACACAGACCATATGTGAAGCTGTATCCATGACCTCGGTTTGTCCATCAGTTACATTTAGTCATTTATTTCCAACATCAGTTTCTTTTGTTAGTTTCTCTAACCAGATGTTTGCTTCATACTCAATAATGTTAGTCTTTTGTTTTCCAATAAAGTGCAAAAAACCATCAGAAGGAAGAAGTCCATGTTTGGTCTCTACTTTTACTACAGTGCATAGTGAGGATATTTGTACAAATATTTGCAGACATGTATTTGTTTGTATTGAAAAAATACTGTGACAGTTACCAGCAAATGATTTACTGAGAGTAACAGTAACAGTAGGCTACAGAGGAGCTACAGTAGCTCTCTGCACAATGAGAAAACTATCATAATAATAAAACATATACAGAATAGGACAGCTTTAGGACTTTAGGAGAACTAATTTAAGTGGATTGGCCCCTCATTATCATACAGGGATGACATGGACCCTCCCTTGTGAACAAATCTGAACACTGCCTCCTGATGGTGATATAGAAAAGTGAGCAAAAAGTGTACAAAAACTCTGCCCTCTGGTGTTTAAAATGAGAATTGTCTTAGACAGGACAAAATGTACTAATTGTACCTTTAAAGGGTATGTATTATGCTTTTGTTCATCTTTTTAAACAAATCTTGGTCACCTGTAGAACAGCATTGCATGTTTTACATTTTATCTCTTTACTGTGCAATATCCCCCATTACTGTCATTCTAATCACCCTCCTTCATCAACTTGTAAATATGTATAGTATGTGTTTGCACTGTTAATTGTATATTTTATATTTATAATGTTATATTTTATTATTTTTTTGTCTTTTTCATGTAAATAATGTATGTTGCATCTTTTATTTTGATGCGTGCTCACTTTTTCTTTTTCTTTTTTTACTTTTTGCACTTTAATCTGTATTAAGAGCTGCCTTAAAATGGTGAATTTCTCTACTTTGGAGATTACAAAAGCTGCATCTTATCTTTACAACTTTTAAAAATATTGTCTGACTAAAAGATAACATTTAAGTCTTAAAAATAACTTTAATCCAGTGAGTAATAAACTGAACTACATGAGGAAAATCTGCATTAGCTTTTTTATTGTGTTCATTTACACAGAATCGCCCAAAAATGTTTTTTTTTCTCAGCTCATTTTGAAAAGTCTAATTACTGTAATGAACAGATACGTGATGTGCCTGAGTTAGTGTAAAGAAGATACAGTTTTCTGAGCTGTTACTACATTTGGGACTGGGGCAGTGAGAAGATAAAGACTGGAGGATCATTGTCGTCCTTATTTAAAAGTCTAAATTGTCTAAAATTTTGTTCAATTGACGACATTTGGTTATATTTGGTCACAGCCTGTCATTGGTTCACCATTGTTCCTTCTTTGTTCATTTGCTGCCCATAATACTCCACTGTCATGATGAAAAGATAATCTGTTTATCACTTCACCAGTCAGTGGTCATAATGTTATGCCTGATCGGTTGTATATACAGGGTTATTTGAGGTTGTGTACTTGCAGTGGTCAATACAACATTATTGGTCTTTTGTTGGTGAATTTTGAGTGACATTGGTGATGCTGGCCATTTTCTCCCACATCATGAGCTCCATTGAAAAAGGATTAGGCCGTGCTGAAGGAGGTCAGCTCATTTAATTTCTGCAGTGAGGAGTTAATCCTGTCCACATCTCAGTCCTTTACCTCAGACTAGAGTCATTCGTCCTGCTGCTGCACTTAGAAGAAGCTTTTTTATACAGTTCAAGGAAATAAAGAAAGGTTCTTAATAATAGTGGGATGAGTGGGTGAGAGCTGAAGATGAACAGGGTTGTTATATCACTGAGGTGGTGATGGGGTGGAGGAGGGTTGTTCCACTGCTGAAGTGGTAATCAGTGGAGGAAGATTATTCTATTGCTGAGGTGGTGATGTGTGCAGAAGGGTTGTTCCGCTGCTCAGGTGGTGATTAGTGGAGGAGGGTCACTGCTGAAATGTTGGTGAGTGAAGGAGGGTTGTTCCATAGCTGAGGTTGTGATGGGGTGGAGAAGTGTTGTTCCACTGCTGAGGCGGTGGAGGGTTGTTCCACTGATGAGGAGGTGATGAGTGGAGGAAGGTAATTCTATTGCTGAGGTGGTGATGTATGCAGAAGTGTTGTTTCACTACTGATGTGGTGATGGTGTGGAGTGGGGTATTCCACTGCTGGGGTGCTGATGGGTGGAGAAGTGTTCCACTGCTGATGTAGTGTTGAGTGAAGAAGATTTATTTCACTGCTGAGGTGTTGAAGGGTGGGGAAGAGTCTGGCCACTGCTGAGGTGGTGATGAGTGAAGGGTTGTTCCATTTCTGAGGTGGTGACAAGTGGAGAAGGTTTTTTCCACTAGTGAGGTGGTGATGGTGTGGTGGTTGTGAGTAATGAGTGTAGAGGGTTTCTTTCACTGCCGAGAGGTGGAGGGGGGTTGTTCAACTGTGGAGGTGGTGATGGAGTGAAGGAGGGTCATTCCTCTGCTGAGGTGGTCATGGTTGGAGAAGGGTTGTTCTGCTGCTAAGGTGGCGATGAGTGAAGAATGTTTCGTTCACTGTTGAGGTGGTAATGGTTGGAGAAGGATTGTTCTACTGCTGAGGTGGTGATGAGGCGAAAGAGGAGTGTTCCGCTACTAAGGTAGTGATGAGTGGAGAAGGTTTCTTCCATTAGTGACGTAGTGATAGGTGGAGGACGGTTGTTTCATTACTGAGGTGGTGATGCAGTGGGGATGGTTACTCCACTGCTTAGGTGGTGAGGAGTGTAGAGGCTTTCTACCACTGCTGAGAGGTGGAGGAGAGTTGTTCAACTGCTCAGGCGGTGATGGGGTGGAGGAGAGTTGCTCAATTGTTGAGGTGTTAAGTGGTGAGGTTTCCACATCTAAAGTTGTGATAAGTGGAGGCGGACACTTTATACAGACAGATGAATGGGGGCAGTCTTTCAGGCTGATATTAGGCTATAGCTTCATTATACACAGAATGGACTGCTGGGCTAACACGCATTCAAATATATACAGCTAATCAAGAAATCAAAGTCTTCCATTAAAACAAATTTTAGATAACCTCTTGTAATTGATTGGGTTGGATCAACAGAAAAGAATCCAATTTGAATGGAAAGGTTTCCAGACCCACTTCACATCACTAATAAAGTCAATAAGTCTGGCTGGCAAATTGGAAAGAGCCAGACAACTTCCCTAATGCACACTCATTTCTTTGTCATCAGACCCAAACAACACTTTTCACAATTTTTAATGCGCTTTGCAGATGGCCTTTTATTGAAGCATCTATCAAATGCCAGCTTTTAAACCTAAAACCCCCATCCGTCTTCCCTTTATAAAAAAAAAAAAGAAAGATTTTTGGTTTTATAACGTCTTTGATTGCAACAATAAAAGAGATCACGTCTAAAGGTTATGAATTATGATGATAAGAGACCAGTAAAGGCAGGATAAAGGCTTCAAAACCACTATTAGTCATCACTGCATTAACAAGAATAGCTAGGGCTGCTTTAAGTGCTACATGTATGACTCACTCCGGCCTATTTGCTGTGTGTCGCCAGGTCAGAGCTCCGGATCTATGCTGCTCCTTAGAGACCACCTTCCTCCTCCATTTCTCCTTGCCGTGTTTTGTCAGTGGAGATAAAGAGATAATGTCAAAAGGTAGGAAGGAAGGAAGGAAGGAAGGAGCAGAGAGAGAGGTTAATTAGAGAAAAATTACAGATTTACCATATAAGACTAAATTTGGATATTGTTAAGTTTGGGCCATCATTTTACAGAATAGATTTTCATTTTAAAATTATAGGGAATAGGACTCATCTGTGAAAAACACAGGTGCTTAACTAGACTTTATTATTCTGGAGTGTATTGAAGTGGATATTTCAGCCAAAGTGCGTCAGCTCAAACGTTAAACAGCACAAAAACTATTGAGCCTTAAAAACCTTTTATCTCAGAAAATAATCCGCTAAAAATGACATATATATTTTTTTTAAGTTAGTATGTTTAGCTTTATCTTGCAATGTTATGCCACCAACGCTGATTCTATAATTCACTTTAAAGGGGTATGAGGCAAAATTGACTTTTCTGAGCTTTCTGCCATGTTATAATGTTCCCTCATCAAAAACACCTGGAGATGTGTTTTGTTTCATTCACACCTGTATTCTCTGGCGCTGGGATTCTGTGGCCTCAGAATGCTCCGTTCCACAAACCTCCGCCCACTCCAGGAAGCACTGACCAATCAACAAGCCCTCTACATCCAGTCTGCTCTCATTCATTCATCGAAAAAATGGTATACAGCTCTTTATCCACTGGCATCACACTAAAAGTTTAAGCAATGTACGTGTTTTTTTTTTTTCTTTGATTATATCCACCACTACAACACTCTGCCCTCTGCTGGTCTCTTCACATGTTTCTTTCTGGCACCAGTAGTGTACCTATTAAAAATGTTTTCTTTTAGTCACATAATGTTTTTAAAGGTTGTAAAAATGCAACCCTTTTCTAGAGGTGACCAAGACTGAGTTAAAAATATGAATAAAAGCATAATATATCCTTTTTAAACAAAATGGAGACACTTGAACTGAAGTGTTTGAGAGCAAATTACCAGTGCATAAAGCCAAAATGTATGTCTGCAACTGTTGCTTTCTGTCTGCTGCTTTAGTTAACACTAAACATTTAGCACTGAGAGCTCGCTAAAAGCTCTTAATGGATGTCTAGACTGAGTCTGAGTGCAGCGTTTTTCAGCGTTGAGCTCATGTTATTTTACGTTTTATCGGGACAAATTATAATGTATTCTTTAAAAAAAAAGACTGTGACAAAGTACTTTCCTTTAAATGTCATGAAATGTAGGAAGCTCACTATCTCTTGGTCCCCTGCTGATGACTGCTCTATATTTTAATGAGAGTAAGACTGTAATTAAACATCTATCTCTGACAGAATGGATGTTAATTGTTCTTAATGTATGAATTATCAGGCACAAGTCGACTGCATACATTTGCCTAAGGCTCATTAAACGCATATAATTCTTGTCAATGAGCCACTGCTGAAGGCAATGCAAGTTTTAATATAGATTTGCCTAAAAATAATAGGCCGCCTTGGTTTGTTGAGAGTGCCTACAGTCAGTCCTTTGAAATATTGAAAACTGGTTCTAAGCTCTAAGGTTTCTGTGCTGTGGATGTTAAAAAACATATTAAAATATACAAGACTCACATAAAGAAAACTATATCAACATTTGAAGGGTTCCTCCATTAACCTCAACACAAGGCTCAATCTAGGTACTCCAGCCTGGGATCCTGGCTCAATTTCCTGTCAGGTTTTTACCCAGCAGGATTTAAGGATGGGTCAAATACAGAGAACAAATCTCCCCATGAGGACAATAAGGTAGGCCATAAGCTTACTCTAACCATTTACCAACAAACTAGAGAGACTTATTCATGCGTTCATCTCCAGCAGGTTAGACTACTAAACTCACTGGACTCACTAAACCAGCTGTAAGGCAGCTGCAGAACGTTCAGAACGCTGCTGCTGCTCAGGTTCTGACTAAAACCAGGAAGTACGACCCTATTAGTCCTGTCCTCAGGTCTCTGCACTGACTTCCTGTTGCTCAGAGAATAGAGTTTAAAACAGCTCTGCTTGTGTACAAGTCTCTCCATGGCTTAGCACCAAAGTACATCTCTGACCTGTTGGTCCCATATGAACCATCTGGGACTCTGAGAACCTCAGGGACAGGTCTCTGCTGGTGCCCAGAGTCAGGACTAAACTCAGTGAAGCAGTGTTTCAGTTTTATGCAGCAAAACTCTGGAACAGTCTTCCTGACGATGTTAGACAGACCTCTACTCTGACAATGTTCAAGTCCAGACTTAGAACTTTTTTTTATAGCTGTGCATATTACAACTGCAAATGTTCTAGCTACACTCTTCTCTTTTAATTTAATTGTAAATGTATACTAAATTATAATTTTAAATTTGATTTTATTGTTTTAATTTGTATTCTTGTCTTAATTGTAATTCTTGTCTATGTACTTTTAACTTGTCTTTTTTTCTGTAAAGCATTTTGATTTACCCTGTGTATGAATTGTGCTATACAATTTAACTTGCCTTGTAATATTCTAATTTTATCAGATGGAACTACAAAAACAAATTAGTTTCTCCTCTCTTTTGCTTCTGCATTACACTGCATGTAGCCATATCTGGTCACCACAGATCAAGTGACTGGACAGTGACAGTGTGTGTTCTGTGAGGTGTGTGATCTGTTCTGTCAGGTCCACTTTTATCCTTTTACACTGACAGTCACACAGCAGGGGCTTCACACTTCCTCACACACTGTCTTTTGACAAGATAAGGACATGATTCAGCATAGAACCAGCCAGCCACCAAGCATAGATAGACAGATATTTTGGCACACTTTGGGTCTGTTTCTGGTAACCGCTGTCCATTTTAAACAGGCAATTTGTGCAACAGCGAGGGAGGTTTTCGGACGTTTTTTGGGAACAGAGTTGCCCACTGGCTTTGTGATTAACCCAACGGGAGCACAAGCAGAGCTTATGCAGAAAATTTTTGTTTATTTTGGGCTGGTTTTAGTAAGTATAGAGTGAATAAAAAATGTATTTTCTTATGTTTTGGTTCTTGGTGGCTTGGAAATGTAGATTTAAAACACACACTATTGACCCAGTGATAAAAGTTTTGATTTTGCTTTATTTTAGGGAAGTTGGTAACATTTTAGAATAACTCACCACTATTAAGCAGTTATAAAGCATTAATAATAACGTAATTAATTATGAATAGAAATCCGTTAGTGTGCGATGTTCAAAGACTTCAATCAGCAAGTGTGTGCTGCGCAAAAACCCGGCCTGACGTCAGTTGACTCTGGACGCACACTCCTGTAACGGGCTGTTTACAGATCCAACTGGGAATTCATAGTGTCCAGCGGCCAATGAAAAACAGTTGATGGGACACAGGAAATAGCGTCAGAGAAGGAAGACGAAGCAACAGGAAGCGGTGGGAAAATATAAGCAGAAATTTGAAGAAGAAAACATAAACAACTGTGGCAAACATCGAAGAAAGTTGAGCACTATCCAAGCGAAACTGGATACACTGCTGGAAACTGGAGACATTTTTTTTTCCTTTTTTCCAAACAGATAGCTGTGCACACAACGGCAACAGCGACCCAGGTAGCATCCATGTTTGTTTACCATTTAGTTCAAACGAGTTCCCTGCGAGAGTTTGCTGTGTTTGGTTGGCGTCAGTTGCAGTTACAGATCTTGTAGTGTGTGAGGTGCAGTCTTTCAGTCGTCAGAACTAAATCTGCTGAAACCAGTCGTTAGTGTGTGCTCCTAGTCTTTTCAAAATCGTGTAGTGTGTTCCCAGCTTTATTAACCTTTTATTATTACTTAAGGGGCTATATTATGCCTTCATTTATACTTTTAAACCAATCTTGGTTGCCTCTAGAACATCAGCATGTTTTACAACCTTCAAAAACATTATCTGACTAACAGAGAATGTTTTTATTAAGTATTCTACTGGTGCCATAATGAAAAAGATGAAGAGACCAGTACAGTGCAGAGGAATGTAAACATAATCAAAGAAAAAGAGTGTTCAGAGAGTTCAAGTTTTTGTATGATACCATTTTACTACAAAATGAGAAATAGGTGTGAGGAATCAGCAGAAATAGAGCAGTACACCATTTTTAGACTGGATGTAGAGGGCTTGTTGATTGGTCAGTGTTTCCTGGACTGGGCGAGGAGAGGTGGGATTTCGTGGAACAGTGTGTTCTGAGCCCTTAAAAACTCACCAGAGAATACAAAATACACAGGTGTTAATGAAACAAAACACAACTTCAGGTATGTTTTTGTTTAGATTTAGCATAAAATAGCCCTTTTTCCTAATGCCTTATAGTGTGAGTTATCCTGAAGTGTTACAAGAAAGGGTAAAGACAAAGTAGGAAGTTATAATGCTAGACCAGACATTATTGACACAGAGCTCTGTCAGTAGTTTAGGATCTTCTAGTTTTAAGGCTGGGACACACCGGGGCGATTGTAGACCATCTGGCGTGGTCGGATAGTTTGACGCAGTCAGTGAGGTGAGTCTGTTTGGTGTGTTCTGCACCATCGAATGTAGAAGGAGACAGTTAGACATAGTTCTGGCCCTTGAACATGTTGAACCGGTGTCAGGCATTGTGCTCAAATGAGGCTCTGGCTGTGTGTCCCATTCACAATTTGTCAAACAGCTCACATTTAACATCAAAATAAAAGGAACTTTTGTTCTACAACAACTTCATTATGTTTTCCACATCTGAGACGTTAATGTGCTGCAGTTAGCTTACCTTAGCTTGTAGCCTCGTGCAGATAAACATATAATCCTCCTCTGAGGCAAACAGCTGCAATAATCCAGTCCCTTTAATTCGTTACTGTGATCAGACGAGTTCAATTTAACATGAATGATTATTATTCACTGATGAATAGAGTTAAACATATAATCGCAAACTTTAGAGACTAGCGCATCCTGCTGTTGCAAATAGTTATAACGGCTTGCACCTGTGTAGAACTAAAACACTATGGGTTTGTATCACTTCCATGTGTCTGTAGCTACTTTTAGTGGAGACAAGGGGAGACGTGATGAGACAAAGCAGCCCTCCCTGTTATGATGGCAGTTGGGCATTGGGTTGGTGTGTCCCAGGCTTTAGGCTTAAATGCTCCCTCCATTTAGCAACAACACCATTATATCTTTCAACGGTAAAAAAAAAAATCCATTAAAACCAATCATTTGTTTCTTTACGGACTGCTTTTGAGTATATTTTTGGCCCTGTTTTCCGTGAAACAGAATCCACATCAAAGAGAAATCTTTCATGGCTCATTACTCACCATTTTCTCCATGATTTTTTGAGATACCTTTTCTAACAGGTCAAACCGGCTCCCAACAAAATAAATAACCTGCTAATTATCTGATTTCTTTCACTGAAGCACAAGTACATTGGAAAGGAAAAGTAACATCAGGGTGACGTGAGTGTACAGTTGGCCTCAACAGTCTGATCCATTAGGTGTAAAATATCTGTCTCAAGTGGAGGACTTCATGGGCACTTTTTTTGTGAGTGAAGAAAAGATGAAGGAGGCGTTGGAATCTTTATTTAAAATTAAGTTATTTTCTTTCAAAATAATATTGCGCAAGTATAAGTGAAAATATAAAAGTAAATCTGATACTTGAGTAAAAGTTTAAAAAAGTATTGAATATGATTGAAGTTGACCTCCTTATCCTTAGGAGTAAGTATTTACTGTAACTACCACAACTGCAACTACCATCATTAGACTACTACGACTACCACAACTACTATTTCCGCTACCAAAAAAGTACATGCTTATATTGTGACCTTGGTGAATCTCTAAAGTCTTGTTTTCTTTCCACAGCAAATTATGTTCCTCTTAAGCCCTTAACACAGCAATTTCAGTCTGTCTCTCCATCATTTCAGCACCTGTGCGAAGTTGGTAGGATTTAATTTAATAGGAGTAGAATGGACAGAGGTTTGTTTGATGCTTAATTAGCACAGCTGTTAGCAACTTGAAGCTAGTCTTGCGGTTATTAAACCACTGAGATCATCATTATGTGTATTCAAATAAACATAAAAAAGGTTGGAAAAGAAAGGTGATCTGGACAAAGTTTGTTTATAGAAAAGGTCACGTCATCCTAAAGACTTAATCATTTCTAAACTGCTGTGTGAGTAGAAGTTTATATACAGTAGACCTTCCCTGTGAGGGAGTGATGAGGCCCTGAATCAGGTTCTTTCGAAATGATTAAGTCTTTTGGATGGAGTGACGTAACATTTTCTAGAAAACAAACTTTGTCCAGATGATCTTTCTTGTTGAACCTTTTTTAAAACTTTCTCCTGGACCTGCACCAACATCTAAACAAAGAAAAGTAAAACACAAACAAGTTTTGGACTGTACAAGGCTTCAGCAATCATAGCATTCGCATGGCATATACGTCATCAGCAGGTGGTGATGCATGTGTAAATGGATTTGGGGCTCATTTATATATTTATATTATTTAATATGTAAATAGATCAGTCTATTCCAAGCGTTGTTATTGTCACAGAACTCTTCCATCTGTTTTCTACGTCAACATCTGTGTCATGTTAAACTACCTGTAGGGGGCGAGTGGCATCTGTCAAGGATTTTATCAAAATGGAAGAAATGAGCAACATCAACAACAAACATGGCAGCAGGTGGAGGTTTTTACAGCACATTTATTAAAAAAAAAAACAAGAAAATGAGGCAAAAATAGTGTAGTATGTGCGGACTTTGCATAAAAACTTCAGCCATTGTTCTTTGCTTTGACTGTTAAGCAATGTTCACGATGTTTGCCCTCAATAGTCAACACACGTACTGCTCTGTCCGTGTCTGCAAGCTTTGGGAAAGTGGACAGAATGAATGAAAAAGACAGGCAATGCATATTCAACATAGAGTATAAATGAGCCTTTAGTATGTAGAGCTTTGCAGATTGATTTACCATTAGTTTTATGGTGGTTGCTCTTACTGATGCAACCTTGGCTTGGGACCGGTACAAAGAGTCCACTGGCTTGTCCTTGTGTTAAGAGTATGTCCTCAGTTTTCATTATGCAGAGAACACTTCCCTCTGACTTGCAGCCTCTCTCTCTCTCTCTCTCTCTCGAGTATAGAAAATGCCGGTCATTGTGTGTCTGTGGCAGGTTGCAAGCACGTGTCCGCAGCCTGGTGTACGTGTGATTGAGCGGCTTTAGACAGAAGAGGCTGAGGGGAATACTGAGCAGGCGTCCGTCGAGCAGCGTGACGGGCCGCCGATAAGGCCGCCGAGATATTCCAGGGAAGGCACACAAAGCCAGGCACACAAGATGGGATGAGTGGGGCAGAGGGGAGCGTGGCCAGAGAGGTCATGAATACTGATGTGAATATACCTGCCGCCGAGTCAACAAACCAGCTGTGGATCTTTTGACTTGAGCTGTCTGTGTTGGAAATGGTGACTTCACAAAGCAAAACTGGGAAAAAAAAAAGGGTTTATTTTCTCCCATTTCAGAGATGGATCTGTCAGGACTAGGCTTTCAGTTTACTTGAGGCAGAGTAGTACATTCACAACAGAAATGTCAAAAAACAAAACAAAAAAAGAAAGAAAGAAAAAAGAAAAAAGGCTCACCCCCAATTTTCACCAACACAACAGCAATGTGGTACGGCACAATCATGTCACCCTCGTAACAATTGCTTTCTATTTGACAATTTACACCGGCAAGCGTCCAGGAACAACTGCCTGTGCCATTCCGCCGAAGATTGGTTGGAGTTCATGTTTTCAAGCAACAGCTCTGTGACAATATACAGCCACAGAACAACACAGGAGCACCAAGTATCCAACATAAGCACCAAGACCAAGTGTCAAAATAAACTCCTGCAAAACAAGGCTCACTAAAAACATAGCAGTAATGTAAAAAAAAATTGCGCATTGCACCAAGGACTTCAGCAAATGTTGCAATATGGATGACAAGTAGTTCATTCTAGAGCAGGTTGACACTGATCTGCATTGTCTTTGCCTAATTATCTACACCAGTGGTTCCCAACCTTTTTTGTCTCATGTACCATCAAGGCTTTTTGTTTTACGGTGAGTAGCCCTTACCTGTACATTTATACATTTTTCAAAAAGGGGTTGTAGAAAACATCTGTGTTTATCAGTACAGGGACATTGTATATTCTTATTTTATTGTAAACTCTTATTCTCCCTCATTTTTTGCTTCAAAAATCAAACTCAAAATTAAAAATGGCGTTGAAATAACAATAAAAAAATCATTATACAATTCATCATAATTTGAATACCTTTCCTTTGAAACAAGCGAAATAGCTATTCAAATAATATTTTTAGTAGTTTCATCTCCTTTTATTCAATTATTTTTAATCAGTTATCCATGAGACACTTGTGTTTGCTTCATATGTTTTAATAGTTTAATATGAAAAGATTGCATATATTTTCTAATCAAATTATAAAATAACTCCAAGTAGCCCCTGTAAAGTACAAACAGAGACTGAGGCACTCAATGGGATTTCAGAAATATTTAAAAAAGCCTTTATTTCATCGGCAGTATTTAGTTTCAGCCTCTCAGGGCCTTCATCAGGGCATGTGCATCATTAAACAAAACAAAATGGCTGCCAGAACTCTTTTATACCTAGAGATTATGTGACCTGTTCACATGACCAATGCAAAGAGTAAATCCATAACAAAATAATCACACCGCATTATTGCAGAAACCACAAATAAGAAAAGTAAATCATTTCAATATAAACAGAGAATAATCCCAAAAAAATAATCACAAAAACATGACATTTAACTATGGAATCATAATGAAAAGTAATTCACAAAAAAGGAGTCAAGTTCAAGTCAAGTTCTTCATTTAGGCCTAGATATTGTGTTATATATCCAATAGGATTCCCTTTGAAGAAGTTGCTTTAGTCTTTATTAAAGTGCTTGCGTATCCCTAGGGGTCCCCGTACCCCTGATTGGCAAACACTGATCTACATCAAGGAAGTTATGTTTTTTGTTGGTTTGTTCGTCTGGTATTGTTGAGTAGTGAGAAGATACTAACTCCAGCCACAAGACGTTTTGTGAATTCTTGTGGGAGATAAAAGCTTTGTGGCGTTAATGGATAGCGCATTTACCCCTGAAGAAGGAAAAAACACATTAAGACACAAACTATTTTATTTCAAACACATTACTCCTCTAACTCAATACCAAACCATCCATCCAACAATCCATTAAATCATGAATTTCACTGTCATGCAGTTACCAGGAATGGAGCAAGAGAGTGCCTCTAAAACCTCTACATAAAGGAGCCCTGGTGCCCCTGGTGATCAAACCATAAATTCAAGTAAAAGGTCACATTTTCAACCCAGAAGCTCAGATTGAGAAGGAAGTTATAGGCGTCACAGTATATGATGTCTGAACTGAAGCAGATCCAAAAATACAGGTTTAAATGGAAGTGAATGTGTCCAATTTGGTTCCTTACATGTAAGTGTATGCATGGTGTGGTACACAGTGATGTAGGGTAGGGTGTACTGAGAGATGAAGCTGTCATTTTTAACTTTGACCAAAAACATTAGTATTAGGAAATTGCTGAAAAATGCTGATAACATTAAAACATTAAAATTTTGACTGTTAAAATTGAAAGGTGGAAGAAATGTCCAAAGCGGTCCCTAATGGTAAAACGGCTGAATAATAACTTTTACTCTATTAACATGACCACTCTCCCTGCTCTATAGACTTCATAACATAGAAGTGAAAATTAAAGCAAATAAAATGGTGTTTTAGAACTTCAGCTGTAACTTGAGCCCAGTTGTTGATGCAAAAGCGTTGACCTTATGGGCGAGCTGTACATCTTTAAAAATAGCATCTCCTCCTGTGCTTGTATTGTAGTTCACCTAACTGTCCAACCTTGTGCTTCATCTATCAGACATCTTTGTTCAGATCCATTTTTACTCCTTCATTTATGCTTTCATTTTCATTTGTTTGTTGGTTTGGGTGATGCACTCAGCCTCTTGTTCAGCCTTTTCATTAAGATCCTCGTGTAGCCTTTACGCTTGCAATATTTTAGAACCCAACAAACACAAGTACAAGGGCAGAGGGACCTCATAATATGTCCCATTCACTAACAGGTGTCATAGTAACCAGACACTCTATCAATGTTCTCTTTAATCACATTACGTTGTGGCTGCCTTTTCTGTAAACATATTTTTATTATAGATACATTTTTTTTTTATAATACAGGCCAGGAATATTTTTAAAAGGCTTTTTCACTTAATGATCTGTTGACAAGAAACAACAAAGTCAGCGTTCACTTCTGTAACCAGACCTGAGCTTACCCGGATCAATACAACTGACTGTGTACCTGTGCAAACAC